>CM042668.1:43955128-44555128 GCA_023638005.1 Forsythia suspensa
AAAACATTTGCTATATTTACTACAGTTTCTACATTTGCGAACTGTGGTTTTGTCCCAACAAATGAAAACATGATGATTTTCAAGAAAAATTCAGGCCTCCTCCTAATTTTGATTCCTCAGCTTCTTATTGGGAACACATTATATCCTGTGTGCCTCCGTCTCCTGATCTGGTTTCTGGAGAAATTTACTAAGAGAGCAGAGTTCAGGTACATGCTAAAAAATTCCAGGGAATTGGGATATGGTCATATGTTACCGGGGATGCATTCTGCTTTTCTTGCATTCACTGTTTTTGGGTTCATAGCAGTACAGTTCATACTATTTTGCTCCCTGGAGTGGAATTCAGAATCCACTTCTGGTGTAAGTTTTTATCAGAAGATTGTGGGCTCTTTGTTTCAAGTGATGAATTCCAGGCACGCTGGAGAATTTGTTTTTGATCTTTCGGCATTATCTCCAGCCATCTTGGTATTGTTTGTCCTGATGATGTGCGTCTCTCTCTCTCTCTCTCTCTCTCTCTCTCTCTCTCTCTCATATGCAAATAAGCTTTGAGTTTTTTTTTTCCTAGAAAAAATAGCATATTTATGTTTGAAGCAATATGCATGGTAAGTCATTTATGACGAAATTGCCCTCCTATTTAAATAAATAAATAAAAAAGATACCACTTTTTTTATCAAACTCCAAAATCCAAAATCCAAAATCCACAACTATTTTCAAAATCCAAAAATCCACCATTCCAAACAATTATGATTTAAATGGAATTACCAATTATGGTTTGGACCTGTTTTTTCAAAGGATTTATAGCTATTTCTGTGAGAAAGACTTTTGGGGCATTATCACATAGTGGATATTTGACTTTATGAGTTTGACTTTTATCATACGTTTCTCTAGATTTTTCTTATTGTATGTTGATTGGAATGGCCATCTCAATGCATAGTGTGGGATGGATCCAGTGGAATCTGGAATTAAGCTTTGTGATCTATCCAAGGAAGCTTTGCACGAGCATCCATTGATTCCTTTTACCTTTTCGAAATCCATAATTGTAGGCTATTTGGAAATATTTTCCATCTCATGGATTTTTTTTTTTTTTTGAGGTTCTTTGCAAAGTTAAAGGAGACTCTTAAAATCGTCACTTTTATTACAAAAGATATACCATCTGATATGGGATTTAATGGGATTGAAAGACGAATTGTCTTTTATATGAATTAAATAGAATTAACAATCATGGTGGATTTTGAGATTTGTGGGGTGGGGATGTGGTGGATTTTGGATTTTGAGTTTGATAAAAAAAAGATGATATTTTTGTTATTTTTTATTTTTTGGGATACATTTGATTATTTTTCTATTTTTTTTGTTTTCTTTTTGTTTATTTAAAAGGGAGGGTAATTTTGTCATAAAAATCTACCATGCATATTTTTTTAAACGTTGATGGATGTTTAGTATTATTTTTAAAAGTTAAGAGTATATTTCTTACGTTTTTGAAAGATTAAAGATGAAATATGCTACTCTCACTCTCTCTTAATAGGGCCGAGTAACGTATAATCCAAGAGCCCCAATGATTAACTACTTGAAATTTGATTTTGTGATTCCATATTTGTTCAAGTGCATCATGAATCAATTGTACTAAGGTCTTTTCATAACATTATGATAAGTCCAAACGAGATATATGAATCAAGTATTTCTTTTTTTAATTTAGTAATGCATAAAAATTGGCCTCATTTAGTGAGAATGGCATCAGATTCCATTGGCCCTATTGTGGGCATACATTTCAGTAGCATTCAGGTTCTCAATCCTTATAAAGCTTGAATAAAGTGCTTTGTATATGAAGTGACAAGACTGCCTTGTTCCCACTATTTGAATAAAATTTCCACATCAGCTTTATCTGATTTTCTTGAAATTTCCTGTAATTTCTTATAGTAAAAAGTCATTTTTTTAGTTGCTTTGTCGTAAAATAATCGTCAAAAGATGAAATTTGGAAACTAATGGTAATGTGACACTATGTTATGAGACCCAAGTAATGAATAATGATAACTCATAATTAACATATCTTTGTTTTGACATCAAAATTAAGCTCTTGATTTTATTAAATACTTATTTTCTTGTTGATTTGGCACAGGTATCTGCCACCGTATACTTCATTTTTACCAATTCATGAAAAGATTTCAACAAGTGAAAATGAAGCAAATATCAAAACAAAAAGGAAGAATATTATGGAGAACATATCATTCTCCCAACTCTCTTATTTAGTCATTTTCATTATTCTCATTTCTATAACTGAAAGAGACAAGATGAAAAGGGATCCACTCAACTTCAGTGTGCTCAATATTGTGCTTGAAGTAACTAGGTAATAATTTTTTTTTGTCATTCCATTCGATTCATAAGTTGATCTTCTTCTTGTTTAAATGTCATGTGATGTTTTTACCTCTTTTTTTTTTCTCTTAAGCGCATATGGGAACGTCGGATTGTCGACCGGATACAGTTGTGCAAGGCAGATTAATCCTGAAGGATACTGTAAAGATGCATCGTATGGATTCGCCGGAAGATGGAGTGACAAGGGTAAATTTATCCTCATTCTTGTGATGATCTTTGGAAGGTTGAAAAAATTCACTATGAGAGGTGGTAGAGCTTGGAGACTATCATGACAAGCATGCATCACTATATATGTTGTTGACAGATCACATATGATTCGCTGAATCATAGGAAGTCAACTATTTCTGTGATTTTAATATTGTACAATTGTTGTTACTCTTTAATAGGTAGATGTGTAGGTTGGTTTGTATAGGATATTTTCCTTATTTGTATAAGATAATTCCCTATAAATGTTGTATTGTATTATTCAGAAATATAAGCATATATATATTTCACAAAATGGTATCAGAGATTTAGGATTATTATGTTTACAGAATCCATTGGCAAATTCTTGTTTTACCTTCTTATTCTCGCAGAGATAAAGTAGCCTATTCATTCAGATTTATTCTCCTTTCCATTACCATGTCAGAGACAGACATCTCCAGTATCTAACACAAACCTGCCTTTGTCCAATCACTCACCAACCGGAGAGTACCATATTATTCCGTTGCTGATTGTCGTAGGCAAAAGGCTATAACATTTGCCAACGGATAATCCGTTGCCGGTTACCAACGGAACAAATCCATTGGTAAAAGTGAAAATGCAATTTTTAGTAGTGATTATTCAAGACCCATATAGGTTGAATGGCAGAAACTATCTTTCATGGTCTCAGTTGGTGAAGACTTTCTTAAAAGGAAAAGGGTAACTAAGCCATTTAATTGGACCATCACCAAGCAAGGATGATCCAAAATTCTCTGCATGGGATGAAGAAGATTCTATGATCACGTCTTGGTTATGGAACTCCATGCAGCCAGAAATTAGCGGGATTTGTATGTAGGACTTTAAGTAAGCTTACCGAACTGTTCAAAAAATCACTTCAAAAAAGATTTGAGATACAGTCAAGTGTCAAGTGCACTACCGGTTGGTTCGAGTTTATAGGATAAGCAAAGGAAATTGGGAGACACTTCAATAGACATATTCCAAGGTACAAGATGCTTCATAGATACATGAATTGAGACTCAAAGCCTTAACAACCAAACAAGGTATTTTATCTGTCACTGAATACTATAACATCGTGAAAAACTTGTGGCTTCAACTGGATTTATGCCAAAATCGCAAGATGAAATGTGTTGATGATATTACCATCTTACAAGAAATTGTTGAAAAAGAAAAAGTATTTGATTTTTTGGCTGGCCTTAATGTTGAATATGATCAAATAAGAGTTTGTGTCATTGGGAAAGAACCCTTGCCATCAGGGAATGAAGTGTTCTCTATTGTAAGGGCTGAAGAGAGAAGAACTGTGATGATAGATGATCCTGCATCAAAAATACCCTCAGATGGACTAGCCTTTGAAGTTAACAAACCAACTAATGGACAAACATGTAAAAGTTCTAACAATAATATAAATTAAACTAAAAAGAGAAGAACAAAAAGGAAAAAAGAAGAATCAATCTTATTAAGCAAACGACATAATCAATTTTATTAAGCAAATGGGATAACCAAATAATATATACAACTCGTATTTATACTAATACAAACATATATAAGGTAAAACACTCTAATATTAATGCTAATATAACTCTACCATATATAATATATTACTAGTATAATTTTACTATCAGTATAACTCTAACATCTCCACTCAAACTCACGATGCTATAACAAGAAGTAGCAAGAGTTTGTCAAGCAAGAAACAAAAACAATGAACCGGATGAGACTTTGTGTAAAAGTCAGCAAGTTGTAACGATGAAGAGACAAAATATAAGAAAATAGTGCCATGCTGAAGATGGTGGCGAATGATATGACAATCAATCTCAATATGCTTCGTTCACTCATGAAACACAGAGTTGTAGAAGATCTGAATAGCACTATTATTATCACAATATATAGGATTTAGAGAGGAAAGATGAAGACCCATGTTTGCAAGTAACCAACGCAACAATCTCAGTGGTAGTGGACGTCATATCACGATACTTTGCTTTAGCAGAAGAACGGAAAACAACAGTTTGCTTCTTACTCTTCCAAGAGATAAGATAATCACTTAAAATTAGACAAAAACCAGTATTATCGAAAGAACATAAAATATAAGAAAAGAATAAGAAAAGAAAGGAAAGGAGAAGAGAAGAAGGGGATAGAAAATGGAGACCAAAATTTCAGATTAACTTGACCAAATATCAAATTTCAAATTAACTAGACCAAATTCTAGATTACTGGACAAAATATCAAATATCAAATACCAAATTCCAAATTAATCGGAAACAAAAACAACCAATTCTAGGTTACTTGACTAAATTCCAAATCCAAATTACTGGATGCAAATACCAAATACCGAATCCTTGATCAACAAAACCAAACAAATTCCATATTGTCACCTGGATGGAAAACCAACCAAATTCCAGAACAAAACAACTGGACAAATTCAAATTCCAAACTGACTTGGACATAGATACCCCAAAAAAACTAAATGGTCCAAGTAATTTCCACACAAGTGGCACAAGGCCACTCACATGAGAACGGAAGCGATTTCAAGTTTAAACCAAGTTGGATTAAACTTGCTCTTATACCATGTGAAAGTTCTAACAATAATATAAATTAAACTAAGAAGAAAAGAACAAAAAGAAAGAAAGAACAAAAAGAAAGAAAGAACAATCAATCTTCTTAAGCAAATGATATAAATAATCTTATTAAGCAAATGTGATAACCAAATAATAGATACAACTCGTATTTATACTAATGCAAACACTAACCTATATAATGTAAAACACTATAATATTAATGCTAATATAATTCTATCATATATAATATACTATATATAATATACTACTAATATAACTCTAACAAAACAAACTCCAAAGGGGAAATATAGATGCTGGAAGAAGCAAGGGAACAAAATAGGGTCAATGGTGTAACTATTGCAATAAAATGCAAATGATTAACTAGCTGAAATTTGATTTTGTGATTCCATTTGATCAAGCTGTGCATCACTTAGAACCACCCGATGCATCAGTTGTACTACGGACTTTTCAAAACATAGTCGAAACAAGATATATGCATCAATATGTCCACTTACGTGCATATTTTTGCATTAAATGGAGAGAGATCTTGATTTTTCCCGACTTTTCCTCGTATCAACATTAGTAAAATTTCAACTAAAGTTTTTGTTATTTTGATGCATAAAAAGTGCCCTCATTGTTTTCATTGGCATCAGCTTCCATTGGCCCCATTGTAGGCATAAGGTTCTCAATCCTTATGCTTGAATAAAGTGATTTGTCTATGAATTGACAAGACTGCCTCGATCCTACAATTTGAATATAATTTCTCATTTGGATACTTGGATGTGAAGGTTGAAGAAATTCAATATGAGAGGTGGCAGAACTTGGAGAATATCATGACAATGATCATTGATGCATCACCATCTACATATATATATATATGTGTGTGTGTGTGTGTAGAGGGGGGTGGGGAGAGGGGAGAGAGAGAAAGATACATGTAAACACAAGTATGTATATCTTCTTTCTTGTATAGGTTTTGGATGATCTTCTAATATATTAGCTGATATTGAGGGTACCGTTCAAAGCCCTTGTTAAAGTTGATGCCTCTTTTATATCTCTCTCTTTTTTCTTTTTCAATGAAACCACTATGGATGACATGTTTTATTCATAATAAACATAAAATATAATACAGACTTAGGAGGGGGTAAAGTCTAACCTCCACCTCAATGCAATACAAGTGAACTTACCTCTTGTGGTGACGGGGTTTACAATATAAAATAGTAAAAATTAAAGAATTGCACTTCATGTGCCCTAGTTATACTAGTTCATCATCGGCATAGCCTGAGTATAGTGTTTTTTTGCTTAATGGATACTGTTCGTCGAAATCGCAATTGTACAATATCGCGACAAGTAATAAAGTATAAGACTATAATGTCAATTCCACCATAACTTTGTTATTATTACATATCTAAATTGATTCTGATTATTTATTTGAACAAACTAAAAATTCAATTAGTTTGGTGGTTTTAACTAACAACTATAAAAAGCTATGAAACGGTTGGAATCCAATAAAAAAATGTTAGGATTTCACGAGTTCACTATAGTTTTTGTGCTTTAATTTCGTTTATCGAGTTATGACATTATTTTCTTCGTCAACATCGAATTTTTAAAAATATTTGACAATCTCTCTCTCGAGTAAATTCAAACTCAATTCAAAATTACGAATTTACTATATTTCTATGTAAATCACAATAAATCTAATTAAATGTATTCAATCACAAGTAATTAACACACTATATATCTTACAAATTATAAGAGTATTTCTCTCTCTTACCTAAACTTATGATTTTTATCGCTAGTGTTAAATTGGTATATTTTACTTCTTATTTTCAACAAGAATTCACTTCAATTCATAACCCGGCCAAATTTATGAAATCAATCAAGGCAATGATAAAAAAAAAAAAAATCAACACAAAATCATAATTGGAGTAGAATTTAAAATATTAAATTAAATCATTAATACTAGTTTACACTGTTCGTCCTAACTAGAAATTTAGTCAAACATGTTCATCAAGTATAAACACATAATAGTTGAAAACAACATCACTCAAAATAAAAATAAAGATGATACGAAGATTTAAGGTCGAGTCTTCAATTGTCATGTTGAATTTTCAAGCTTCATTCTTCTTCTTCATTCTTCTTCAAACCCTAAATGAGATAATTTGGCATTGGTAGCTTGTGTATTGATATGTTTTCTAACCCCCTGATGTTAAAGACATGTAGTATAAATAGAAGAAGATTTTTAGTCATGGAAAATTGTGTAAGAACTCTTTTAAGTGCCATTGGAATCGTGCAAGTCAAGTAAAAGTCGATTCTCTTTCAGCAGAGTTGTGAGTCGCAACTCTGATTTAGCCTGAAAAAGTTGCGCTCACAACTTTGTGAAGTGTGGTTTATTTCTTTGATTTGTGCTTGCAACTTTTTTTGTCTTCTACCACGAAGTGAGATCTCAACTATTGCAGTGTGCTATAGAGACCTCTTTTGCACGTGCTTGATTTGCTCTTTAGAATATGCGCGCCAACTTGACTTGGTCGCCTTTTCTTCATCTCTAACGCTTAGCTCTTGATCTTAATTACTTCAAACCCTCAACTTCTCTCAAATTTCTTGCAACTCTCACATATGCAACTCAAGTTTGAGAATTCCATCCTACACTCACGAAAGTAAAATTCAATAATAATCTTATTCAAAACACTCAAAATACAACCAAAAAGCCCTCGTTTGGAGGTTGAACAGAGGTTAATTCAATTGACGAAACTCAATTAGTTGAAATAAAACTATTATTGTTCACTCAATTAGTTGGAATAATAGATGTTAATTTATTTGGTCAAACTCAATTAGTTGAAATAAAACCATGATTGTTTGAAAAAAATTCCAAATACATCTTTCATCTAAACTAAACCCTAACCTTAAACTTAACCTACGGTAGCAGCAATGAAAAAGGTAAAATTCCTACCTTGTGGGAAGAAATCATGTACATATTTTATTCAAGAAATCCAAACGTCATCACATTACACGTATCGAGTGACCAATGGTGAAACCATTAATAATTTATTGACTAAATGAGTTAGAAAAAAAAATTTAATGACCAACTTAAAATGTTACAAAAGCTTAAGGGCTTGGGAGTTTTTGAGTACCAGTTATGTGATTTTTTTAAAGTATCAATTTTGGGCGTTTATGAGTGGTTTAGTTTTGGATGGTTTTTAGTAACTGTTTCTAAAACAGTCGAACTCGTGCTTGAGAATTTATTATCCAGCAGTTGTGAAAGTTTTTTAAAAGAATAAAATTAATTAAATATATACACATGTATTAAAAAAGAGAACTTGGCGCAAATCGTTGATAACTTTTGTCCTCAGTGTGAAAATAGTCCATAACGTTTGTATTTTAGTATAGACATCCTAACACCTATGTGTTTTGGTACACAATCCATATTTATTTGACAAAAAAGACTTATACCCTTCATTTTAATAAAGAAAAATTGGAATTGAGTTCCCAACATTTGAAAAATGTGCAAATTGGTCAAATACCTTTATTTTTTATAAAAAAAAATAAAAGAAACTAACGAATTCTATTTTTTTTTTTTTTTTTTGAATTAAGACTATAATATATATAAACTATTTTGTAACTATTAAAAAAACTAAAATTTAAGCTCATAATTATTAACAAACGTATTAAATAAAATTATTAATTTTATTATTAAGCAATTACATTATTTAAAATTAAATTTTTTTTTATAGTTATTAACTACAAATATTAGAACTCCAATTATATTCTTCACTTTTTAATTTATCGTTTTGTTATCATTTCATTCAAACATATAAGCAAATTTGTAAAATAATTATTGTTATTATTTTTATGTTAAATAAAAGCATAATAAGATTGGTTGAATGTAATAAATTATATATGTCATTTTGTTATTTATTTATCTTAATTTTTATTCCAGTTTTTCTCATCACATGGCAATTATATATACTTAAAGCACAATAATTTAATATTTTTTCTCTTATGAAAACTTTAATTGACACGACTATAATAAAATCTTTAGTAAGCTAAATTAAATATTATTAAATAAAATTACCAAACCCATTTACCTTTTGCAAAGATTATGAATTCAACTGCAATTTTTTCTAATTAGAATTAAAGACATGTTGGTCTTTTTCATCAAATAAGGACTAATTGCATACCAAAACACATAGATTAGGGACGTTCGTGCCAAAAAAATAAAGGTTATGGACCATTTTTCCAATGAGGCAAATGTTGAGGACAATTTGCGCCATATTCCCATTAAAAATAGATATGTGTAAACAATAGAGTAAATATGTATGTCACTTTTTACAATTCAATATAGTTTTAAATAGTTTATCCAATCATTTTCTATTGTGTGTGGATTAACATTTGGACTATTTTTTCTAAATTTTTTAAAATTTTTCTCATTAATTACTTGTAGAAAATATATTCCACTGCAAAAAATTAATTTCTTACTTTTTTCCTCTTTAGATTTGAGTAATCAATATCTAAAAAAAAAAATATATTCGCTTGCAAAAAATTCTAAAAATAATTCAATAGTTCATAAAAAAATTACTCTTTAAGAAAAAATAATTTGGCTACTTACAAATAATTTTTTTACCCAATCCAATGAGCCTTGACTTGTGAATTTGGCTACTGCGAAAGGAGAGAACACAATGGCTTCGAGCAAAATTTGCGTTTGGAGAGAATATGAAGAATGAAGTATGTATTTTAAAATGAGTTAAATTGGAAAAAAAAATTGAAAAATAGCAAAAAATACTTAGAAATACACCTCCAAAGTACAATATACTTGTTTTTCAGCCTCTCATAAATGCTACCATCCAAAACCAATAAAAATGATGGGAAAAAATCTCTCAAGTAGGTCCTTAATGACAATTGATGGAATTAACTATTTTTCTTTTTCTTTTTTTTTTTTTTATACCTCAAGTCACTTTCACGTACGTACAACATAGATGCAATGACTGTTATTTTGTTGAGATATTTTCTTTAGGATGAATATTTTTTATAGACTACTAATTCAATTGTATGAATATTTTAATTTCTTTTCTTATATGTAAAAAACGAGTTTTAATCAAATGAAACAACTGCTGCCCAAATTTTCCAAAAAAAAAAACAAATCGAGTATTTTTATCACTTTGGTGGTAATTTTTTTTTTTTTTAAACAAGACAAAATATAATTTTCAAATCCACGTTTCACGTATTAATTTAATTACTATTCTGGATTAATTAGAGAACTTGACGGAATGACCAAAACGGATTTTATTTCTAATACTCTTCTAGTATAGATTACTCACTAGTTACTCTCTGTCAGCATTTAATTAACGAATATATTGAATAATAGGGACCCAGTGTTTAATTGGGACTCAAACATGGGAAATGCTAGATGTACACAAAGGATTGTATAGAATGGATTATAGAAGATACATGTCCTTGGCAAATTGATTTGGAAAGCATGTGGGGCTCCATAAGTTGTTTATTTGTGCTTTTTTTTTTTCAAACTTATTTAATTGATGTTTGTTTAAGTTTTTTTATTTTATTTTTTTAAAACTTATTTTTAACTATATATTTTATAAGACCCACAAATTTTAATCACATATTTTATCAACTTTTATCAAAAATTTCTAAAAACTATTTTTAATTAATCTGCAATTTATTTAATTGTTGTGTCTTACCAACCTATTGTTGAATCCACATATTTTGTAGGATTCACAAATTTTAAACTTATTTGTGCTCCAATATTGGCTTAAACTTATTATTGTATTATTGTACTTTTGTCGAACTTTTATTTTGTTATCTTGTTAGCCAATTTTTTGTTGTCTTGTGAATTTTATTAGATTGTGTCTTGTGACTGATCTATTGTTGAATTGTTGATAGATTATTTTGTGTGTGTGTGTGTGTTTTGTTTTTAAATTTATAAATAGAAAATTGAGTTTCGGCCAAGAGAATAAACACTTGTTTTTATTCTTTAAAAAGCCCAGTTCAAAAAAAAAAAAATTAAGTTCCCATGAACTAATTTCCTGGATCCACTCCTGATTGCACGTACATTTTTCATCACTGATAATTTAAATAAATTATTTAAACGGATGAAGAAGTATTTGTTTGTGCCCAAAATCACTGATTAGAATAAAAAAAAAATCAAAAGAAACATACTTTATTAGAATTGCACGTATATTTTTCATCACCTTAATTAGATCGACAAAATCACTTTAACAAACTTGAGCATATACTGCGATAAAATAAATAAATTTTTATATGCTCAGTGATTTTGTCGCAGTATATGCTCAAGTTTGTTAAAGTGATTTTGTTGATCTAATTAAGGTGATAAAAAGCAAACGTGCAATTCAAATAAATTGCAGATTAATTAAAATGAGTTTTTAGGAGTTTTTGATAAAAATTGATAAAATATATGATTAAAATTTGTGGGTCTTATAAAATATATAGTTAAAAATAAGTTTTAAAAAAATAAAATAAAAAAACTTAAACAAACATCAGTTAAATAAGTTTGAAAAAAAAAAGAAGCACAATTGAACAACTTATGGAGTCCACATACTTTGCAAATCAATTTGCTAAGGACACGTATCTTCTTAACCCATTCTATACAACCCTTTCTGTACATCTAGCATTTCTCCTCAAACATACACATCAATTAAATAGTGATAGTTACAATACTCCAAGAGTACTAAAAGTTTTCTCGACCAAATGAGGCTTTTGGACCCAAATTTCGGTCAAAATGTATGACAAAAAACGTTGCATTTCAAGTAAATTTAGTATGTGCATTATTAAATTAAGTGATAATTAGAAATTCTACTTACTTTTTTTCATGGATTTCAAATATACTAGATTGTCTTTAATTTTTTTAATATTATTAATTATCATATGTATTTACTGTATTTATTAATAAATTATTAATTTTGATATTTTGATATTCAAATTCAATTATTAACAATTTGCTACTTTTCAAGACACCAAATCATATCATCCTTAATTATTAGGATTAATATTTGAAACTACTCAAAAATACTCCTTAAGTCATTTAATTTTCAACGTAACCCACTCTCTTCCTGGTTTTTTCTCTTTCACAAAAGCAAAACCAATTCTCTTGTTAATCACACACTCAATCTCCACCAAAATCCAATTAGAGTAATTAAGAGAACTCGCCGATTCCATTAACGTGATTATACTACCATTCGTCTCTACCATTGTTGATTTGCAGCATTCTATAGTTTTTGAGTTTTTTCAACAATGAATACATTCTTCCGACTTTTGATGTATTCATCTTTCTGCTTGTTTATCTAGAAATACACGATGTTATGCCATCCCGTTAAATATGTATTCATTTTTCAAATGCTGTATATTGGTTTTGTTATGGACCCTCATTTGTTACTATTTGTGTGGTGTAATTATCATATTCAATTCTCACTTGTCAAGTATGTGCCAATATTACCTATAGTTTCTGTATTATATCTTCCTGTAATTGAAGTATATATTCATTAGTAACTCCCATGGTTCATACTTGTCAATATCTATGAACGTTAACCTCCAATGATGTCACATGAGCCCAAAAATTATAAATTCATATTTGATCCCATCCACGATATACTCCATCATTATACTTGCTGAAATCTTGTTGATGTTAAATTCACAGTTTCCACAAACAAGAAAATGTTATAGATGAAGAATTTTATGAATCTGACACTCGTGGGAAAAACTGCATGATTACAGTAACAAAGTTAATTATCAACAACAATGTTCCTTTCACTCACAAGGGATTGATGATGTTTCATACGAGAATGAGAATTCACTTAAATACTTAAAAAAAATTCTGATGTAAGGATATATCAGAAATGTTGAAGGAGTACACCGAAATCCGATTGTGAAACTCTCTTTTAGGAAAGTCGTATAAGAATGTGGTATTTGAAATTCAAATTTGGAGATGATTATGGGATGATCACATCACAAATGGAATAGAAAATGGACCTACAGTATCTGTTTACAGTTTAGCAGAAACATAACATGCAGGTGAATGGTTTTCATTTGTGAAAGACCAAAACTATAACATGGTACTGAATAAAAAATCATGACAAAAATCCGAAAGAATAACGATCGAGGCGAGAACTAGGCTCTCTGTCCTTAAGACGATTTTACCCCGTCACACGGTGCTTACGGTATGTGGTAAAAGTCTCCCAAGATACAACGACGAGCACTTTTAGAACTAGCACAAGTACTACAAGAACGACGAACCAGGAGAAGGGAAATACTCTCTGAAGGACTGGAACTATATGTATGCAAAAACGGGAAGAAGAGAGAATGCATGTTGTTCTGTTGTTTATGATCAAAGTCTCAGGATCCCATTTAAATAGATGAGAAAGGTGGCTGACGGTTTAATTAGATGATAAAGGTGGTGGTTGAGCAGTTTCCTACGCATCTCTCTGTCTCCATTCATCATCATGCGCACGGTTTAAAAACAAATCGATACTCTACTCTCAAAAGCTGTTTCTTTGGAGGGAAATGTAATTTGAATAAATTTTATCCAAAAAATTAATATTTGACATAGGCCCGACCTGACCCAAGCCCAAGCCCAAGCCCAGCAGCGCCTCTCGCCCATGATCCCAACCCCAACCTGCACGCCGAAATGAGCCAGCCATAGTAAACTCCTTCTCGTTGTACCAAAATTGAGGTCTGATTTAAACGACCAGGTACATCATCACATTTGACACCTAAGGAAGGTACAACCCAACTATGAGGTACATCAGCGGGTGTTACAATAATACGTGAATGAGTTTTTTCTGGTACAACCACTCTATTGTCCACTTCTAATAAACGTGCGGTGGCGGTGGCGCGCTTTGCTCGATTATGAGCATGCTTATGTCCTTTCCGCTCTAAAGACTTGTGGTGCTCCTTGGGACCTAAACCCATTTCCAAACTTGGAGTTTATTAAGTGGTTCAAGGTTTAGTTTCCAACCAATGTGGGATAAATACCTTCCAATTATTTCTCATTTTATTCCTTATTTATTATCCAACTTTCAACCATAATTTCTTATTCATAATGGAATAGTTTTGCACAATTAAATATATTACGTTCATCTACTCGAAACGTAGAATTTAATCGTCTATTTATTTTGACAAATCAAAGCTTGGGTCTCACCCAATTATTATGTCAAACTGGTCCATTTCCAACCGTATTGTCAATAGGGTTTATATAAATCTATAAATGTCAATTGTGTTAGATTACATGGTGAAAATGTCTAATTTTTACAGGAAAATTCTGCTGATATTTATATTTTTATATATATATATATATATATATATATATATATATATATATATGTGAAGATTCTCCTATTAGATGTACAAGTAACTTGTGAAAGTTTTTTGTTATTGATTAGATTAGATCTTTTTAACAAGATTCTATTTATTGAGATGTACAAGTGAGAGTTTTGTGAAAATCTGTGTTTGTTATTCGTTAGATAAAAAATTTTTTTAACAAAAGAACCAAAAAGTCTATATTTAAAAAATACTATGTATAATTACAAATATACAAGATGGAAATGTCTAGTTTTTATGGGAAGTTCCGCCAAATTCATTAAAATGGGTGACAATGAGACTTGAATCTCGAACATTTATCTCTTTTGAAACTATGTTGAACTATTTGATTTAAAAGTTTAAGTTGATATATTATATATTTGTATCTTTTTTAATCAATAGTACAGTACAAGGCCATAACAAGGAAATGAAGATTCCGATGCATAAACACATATTCTTCTAATTATTAAGAATTTCTCCATATACTAAAGACCAAAATGGAGTATATTCTTCATCAGAACTTTAACCTGTCCTAGAAATAAAGACATAATTCAGTGCATTATACCATGTTTCATGTGCAATTAATGTATGAATGTTCCAATCGACCATTCCACAGAAGATGCTACTAAGAATTTGTGTTTGTTTAGCATACCTTTGAACCATTTTGAGCATTTAGAATGTGCACAAAAAGTCCCAAAGACCTCGACCACCTTGGAAAGAATGATGCTATACAAGAAACTCGTCTTTATATAAGCCACCTTATAATATCTAACTTTCTTCATTAGCAAACAGAATAATATTGTTGTTCGAACAAGTTGAAGATGTACAAATTGCGACATGTTTCTACTTGTTCTTGGCAATCGATGTGTTTTGTTATCAGTTGTTTTTACCGCGATCTTCTTCATCTAATCAACCCATTTTCAATCCATCTTTTTTATTTCGTCTTTCTATCCTTTCTGGGATTTTGGGTTCTTAAGGTTTTAAAGCCAAGAACTGACTTTAGGCCTAGGAACTTAGATTTGTTTTTCACATCTGTTTCTGCTACTACAGTCTCAAGCATGTCGACAGTCGAAATGGAGGTTTTCTCCAATGCGCAACTAATCATTATGACCATCTTGATGTTCATAGGTGGTGAGATTTTCACTTCCATGGTTGGACTTCATTTAAAGCGGTCCAAGATTATTACAACATGGAAAACTGAAGGAAAAGTTACTTCTGTTGAAACTGAACCTAAGTCTCTACCTCCCACAGGTTCTGTTGATCAAATTCAGTTAACTATGGTGACAGTTTCCGACTTTGGAGCACCCCGGTTCGAGTCTCAAAATGATGTCTTATCACCATATCATAACGAGATCGTCAACTACAATACGATAAAATTTTTGGGCTACGTAGTTTTAAGTTATCTTCTGGTAATTCAAATTTTAGGTGTTGCATCTGTTTTAGTGTATATATCCCTTTTTTCAAGTGCAAAAGATGTACTAAGAAACAAGGGAATTAAGGCATTAACTTTTGCTGTCTTTACAATAGTTTCATCCTTCGCAAGCTGTGGTTTTGTACCAACAAATGAAAACATGATGGTTTTTAGCAAGAATTCAGGTCTTTTATGGATTCTTATTCCCCAAATCCTTCTTGGGAACACATTATTTCCATCATGTTTGAGATTTTCAGTATGGGTTTTGGGAAAGAAATTTAAAGAGGCTGAGGTCAAATACCTTTTGAAGAATACAACAGAAATTGGATACCTCCACTTGCTTCCTAGCCTGCATTCGTCGCTCCTGGTAGCCACGGTGCTCGGATTTATCCTCTCAGGGTTCATACTGTTCTGCTTTCTGGAGTGGAATTCAGCAGGCTTGGGTGGAGTCAATACTTATCAGAAACTAGTTGGCATTCTCTTCCAAACTATTAATGCAAGGCATACCGGTGAAACTATTATCGATCTCTCAACAATCGCACCAGCCATCTTGGTATTTTTCGTTGTTATGATGTTAGTCCCTCTCTCCCTCTCTTACACACAATACAAACATTTTGTTAGTTCTACAAAATGGGCTATGTTTGACCTCCAGTTCATATGATAAATAATTTCATCTACCCCATTTCTGAACACACCAGACAATGATTTTAACTGGTAAATCGAACTAAAAAAATCGTATAGCCCCCAAATTTATTACTACTAGGCTTAACTTGCTTTAGACAGTTTCTAAGCAACGCCTTGTGTTAGGAATTGCCAAATCTCTAGCAACATTGATCGAGCACGCGCATTGCTTCTTCAGTTCGAGAAAGAATCCCTTAGATATGATACAAAGAAAGCTGCCTCCTAAATTAATTCATCACCATGCACTGTATCAGTCCTGCTTCCAGAAAACTCGAAAAATAATTGTTTAATTAGCAGCTTTAAAGTATTCCATTCTTGTTTTATAACCAATATATTATTCTGCTAAGAATTAAAACAGTCCAATGTTTGAATCATAATTTTTTATTAGCCATTATTGCTTCATGATTGTCATTTTAATCTGTGATAGTTTCTAAGTTGACACTGGCTGAATTAGCATATACAGAAGTCAACTTTTTTTTTTTTTTTATCGGAAATGTAAAAACTATATAGATCAAAAGAACTTTACAAGTATATTGGGCAACCCCATGGATACAAAGTGGGCAAAGAAGAAACAACTATCATAGCACCACATTATGGTACTAATTAAGCCAAGAAATGCAAGTTCTAACTAACAACAAAAGTTAACTTTGTAGGGACATAATCCTGTGAACTTGTTGACAGGTACCTTCCACCATATACAGTATTCCTACCAGTTAAGAGGGATGAACAAAGCCCTCTTGAGTGTGAAGGGAAGAAGAGACGAAGAAAAAGAATTACAGAAAACCTCGTATTTTCACAGATTTCTTATCTTGTCATCTTTATTATTCTCATATGCATTACAGAAAGAAAGAGCATTAAAGAGGATTCCATTAACTTCAGTGTGCTCAATATCGTATTCGAAGTGATAAGGTAATTCGAAAATTAAGCTTGACTTCCTGATTTCTTCAATTTATACCATGTTTATCATTAATCATAGGTAATCAATTTGTTCTCCAACACAAAATCGACCATTATTGATGAACTTAGTAAAATCAAATCAAAACTAGTGTAAGCAGCAAATTAAATTGCATGATTTGATAGCTTACCAGTCGATTTTCCATTATTGATGCGACACCAATAGTTGCAAAAGGAAGTTTTTATCGCAAAAATCACGTGATATTTCATATATAGTGCAATGACTAGATATTCCAATATTTACTCTCAGATGAATCTTCTAGCATTATGCACAGGTTATCTGGTGGTAGAATTTACTGGATATCAATCTTGGTGTTATATAGCCAAAGCCATTTATATTGCCTATGCACATATCAGTAATATGTCACAAAAATATCAACCAATTATCATAGTTTTGTCAATAAATTAGTAATGTTTAAGAGATTTAACTAATATGTTTCGTGATCTAGTATGATAGAAAAGAAACTAAAATCTAATACGATTCGGTTATCAGAACATAGTAAAGGAAATGGATGATGACAGAATCTGCAAAATCGTGAGTCTGATTCTTTATTAACATGATGGAAATTGATTTTACAATACTATTGCAGTGCATATGGAAATGTAGGTTTCACGACTGGCTATAGCTGTGAGCGTCAGCTACGGCCTGAAGCAAATTGCAAGAACAAATGGTACGGGTTTTCTGGAAAGTGGAGTGATGAAGGTAAAGTAATTCTCATTCTTGTCATGTTTTTCGGAAGACTGAAAAAATTCAATGTCAATGGAGGTAAAGCATGGAAGCTTTTGTAAGTGCGAGCTTTATAAATAGGACAAATATTGCACTAGAACTCAAGAAGAAACTGATATTGCAGCAAGAAGATAGAACAGAGAAAAAAACCAAAGGCAGGCAACTTCATGCTGTATTTTTCTTGATTTTCTTTATATCTAATATTGGCCTACATATTTTAAACTAAACCTACAGACAGCCCTTAATTTTCATTTAATGCAAGTCTAATTTATGTCTATTACATAGAAGATGCTACAAAGACAAAATAGATGAAATTTGATTACAAAATAGTCATATCAGTACACTTTTTCAGCCTCCACATGCCTTGCTATTGTAGAAAATTTGACTTGGAGTTTTGATAAAAGCTTCAAACTCTTTCATTCTCCTCCTTGAAGCTTTTATATAATACTCCAACTTGATGCTTCAAGTCTTCAAAACGACCTTTTGGCAAAGGCTTTGTGAACAAATTAGCTAACTACATATCAGATGGACAATATTGGAGATGAACTTCTCCTTCTTTCTCAGCTTGTCTAATTGCATGAAACTTTACCTTAATATGCTTAGTTTTCCCATGATTGACTGAGTTTTTGGCCACTGCAATTGCAGATTGGTTATCCACCATGATCGTAGTATGATTAATCTGAACTTGATGCAAATCATTCAAAAAATTTCTCAACCAAATGGCTTGATTCACAGCTGCTGCTGCTTCAATATATTCCGCCTCTGCAGTTGATTGAGCCACCACTTCTTGCTTCTTTGAATTCCAACAAAATGCACTTGATCCAAGTGTAAACAAATAACCAGAAGTGCTTTTCATATCATCAATAGAACCAGCCCAATCTTTGTCTGAATATGCAATCAAATCTGAGCTAACTCCTCCTTCAAAGTTAATCCCATGATAGTCCCTTTGATGTATCTAAGGACTCTTTTAGCTGCGCCAAAATGTGTTTGAGATGGGTTTGTCATAAATCTTGAAAGTAGACTTGCTGCAAACATTAAATTTGGTCTTGTGCTGTCAAGTACAGCAAACTTCCCACAAGGCTTCTGTATTCTTTCTCTTTTGCGGGCTGATCACCATCTTCTCTAGACAACTTGGTGTTCATTGCAATTGGAGTATCAATTGGTTTGCTATGCTGCATGTTAAACCTTTTCAAAATATCAGAAGCATACTTTCGCTGAGAAATAAAAATTCCATCTTTATTTTGATCAATTTCAACACCTAGGAAGTACTTCATTTTCCCCAAATTTGTCATCTCAAATTCTTTTTTTAACTCATGAGCAAAAGATTGAATATGCTCCATACTACTTCTTGTGATTAGCAAATCATCAACATACAACGAAATGATCAAAATATGAGAGTTCTTATCTGTTCTAACATAGAGTTCATGTTCACTCTCACTCCTCCGAATCCATTATTACGTAGATAACCATCTATTCTGCTATACCAAGCTCTTGAGGCCTGCTTCAAACCATACAAGGCCTTGTTGAGCTTACACACATAATCAGGATTGGAACTTGAGTAAAAACCTTTAGGTTGTTCAACAAACACATCCTCTTCTAACTCTCCATTGAGAAAAGCTGATTTTACATCTAATTGGTGTATTTTCCATCTTTTTTGAGCTGCTAATGCAAACAACAACCTTATTGTATCATGTCTTACAACTGGTGCAAATGTTTCAAAGTAGTCTACACCACTTTCTTGAGCAAAACCTCTTGCCACAAGTCTTGCTTTGTACTTGTAGATTGAGCCATCTGGATTTACTTTAGCTTTGTAAATCCACTTCACTCCAATCACCTTTTGATTTGTTGGTCTTGGCACCAACTCCCAAGTCTGGTTTTTGTGAATCATCTCCATTTCAACCTCCATAGCCTCAATCCATTTAGGATATTTTGTTGCTTCTTCATAGCTGTTTGGCTCTATAATTACCATGTAACACCTCTCATAAACATTATTCAAAGGTCTAGTTCCTCTAGGAGGTAGACTAGAACTTGAAGATGTCTCTGATATACTTATATTTGAGGAACTTGACTCTGAAATAGGTTGCTGAATTTCAAAATCGAAGTTGAAGTGTTCATTTGCATTATAAATGGAAACTGGATAGATTGTTGTTGTGGTTTGGCCTTCTCCCAATTCCACTTGGCATTTTCATCAATTTTCACATTTCTAGAAACTACAATTTTCTTTGTTTCTAGATTGTACAATCTATAGCCTTTTGATTGAGAACTATAGCAAAGAAAAATTCCTTTCACAGCTTTGTTGTCCAGCTTGCTTCTCTTTTGATCTAGAACATGAATATAGCACAAAGAACCAAACACTTTCAGATGTTTTGCTGTAGGTTTAATCCCCGACCATGCCTTAATTGGTGTCTTGTCCTTCACAACCTTTGTTGAGAGTCTATTATGCAAATAAACTGAAGTATATACTGCTTCATCCCAAAATTTATTTGGCAACTCTTTCTCAGCTAGCATGCACCTAGCCATCTCCATGATTAATCTATTTTTTCTTTCTACTACTCCATTTTGCTGTGGAGTATAAGGAATATTGAGCCGATGATGGACTCCATTTTCTTCACAAAATTTATCAAAGTTTCTTGAAGTGTACTCCTTGCCATTGTCTGATCTAAGTGTCTGAATTTTACATCCAAATTGTGCTTCCACAAGAGCTTTAAATTTCTTAAAGACATGAAAGACATCTGACTTATTTCTCATGAAATACACCCAACACATTTTGGTTAAATCATCAATAAAGAGCACAAAATATAAGTTTTGACTAATAGAAGTTGTTTTCATAGGACCATAAATATTTGTATGCACAAGTTGCAATTTTTGTGTTGCTTTCCATGCACCATCTGTAGGAAATGACTCTCTATGCATTTTACCCAAGTTACAACTTTCACATACTCCTCCAAGCTCTAAAATTCGAGGCAAGTTCCTTACCATACCATGTGAATGTAGATACGCTAAGGACTTATAATTAAAATGACCATATCTTTTATGCCACAAGCTAGACTCATCAATATCAACTTTTGATACATTTGCAACTACACTTTGCCAATGAATGCTAAAACTTTTGTTCTTCATAGCTATGCATGCTATCTCAACATCAAGTGGATCAAACACTTTACATACAAGATTTCTAAAGTGCAATGAATAACCCTTTTGAAGCATTTGACCAACACTTAACAGATTTGAACTTAAACCAGGTACTAATAAAACATCATCAATGTACCTCGTTCCTTTCTTTGTTTGGACAGCAATGGTGCCTATTCCTTTGGCTGTGATAACTTCTCCATTTCCCATTTTGATGGTTGCTTTGACATCTGAATTTATCTTGCAAAAAATCTGCTCCATGCTGGTCATATGATTTGTACAACCACTGTCAATGAACCAAGCATCTTTATCATTCATATCAGCAATATGAACTGCAACAAACAAGTGATTTCCATCATTTTTTTCACGTGCAAGAGCAGCTTGTTGATTTTGATACCCTCGGTGTTGTTGTGGTGTTTGGTTATGTAATTTATCTCTGCAAAACTTCTCCAAGTGGCCATATTTTTTGTAAAATCTGCATTGCTTGTTTTTCCAGCAATTCTTCTCAGTATGATTGGTTTTGTGGCAAACTCCACAAGGTGGATAGCTTTCTCCTCTCCCTTTGTTGTTTCCTTGTTGGCTACTTCCTTCTCCTCTCCTTTTCCTATCATATTGCTTCTTTTCATCACACCTTCTTGAGTATTTCTGCTTGTGCATTGCAGCAAAGGCTCCTTCAACTGAAACATCAGATCTTGCAAATTGTCTTTGCTCATAAGCCAACAAAGCACCTGTAAGCTCAGTTAAAGAGAGATTTGACAAGTCCTTTGTGTGCTCTATGGCTGTTGTAACTGCATCAAACCTCTCAGGTAGAGTGATTAACACCTTTTGAACCACTTTCTTGTCTGATATTTCTTCTCCATTCAGCTTGAGTTGATTAACAACATCTACAACTCTTGAAGTGTAGTCTTTAACCATCTCAGTTTCTTTCATCCTGAGATTTTCAAACTCTCTGCTTAAAGTTTGCAGCCTTATAGCTCTTACTTTCTCTGAGCCTTTGAACTCTTCTTCAAGTTTATCCCAAGCTTCCTTTGTTGTAGTCACAGCCACTATTTTGGGAAAAATAGTTTCAGACACAGCTGAGTGTAAAAATGAAAGTCCCTTCATGTTCTTTATGGATTGCTCCTTTTGTTGCTTTAGTTGTGCCACTGTATAGTTAACATTAGCTTCTGGTGGTTCATAACCATGCTCAATCACTTCCCACAAATCATGTGCCATCAAGAAAGCCTTCATTTTAACAAACCAAAACTCATAGTTTTCTCCTCCAAACACAGCTGGTGCTGGAAGTGAGGATAGGTTGGATCCTGCCATTTTGCTTCTTTTCATAGGCCTTTAAGATCAATGGAAGCTCTGATACCAAATGTGAGCTTTATACTAAAATAAATAGGACAAATATTGCACAAGAACTCAAGAAGAAATTGATATTGCAACAAGAAGATTGAATAGAGAAAAAATTTGGAACCTTTTTTTTCCAGCAAAGGCAAGCAACTTCATGCTGTATTTTTCTTGATTTTCTTTATATCTAATATTGGCCTACATATTTTAAACAAAACCTACAGACAGCCCTTGATTTTCATTTAATGCAAATCTAATTTATGCCTATTACATAGAGGATGCTACAAAGACAAAATAGCTGAAATTTGATTACAAAATAGTTATATCAGCACATTTTTTTCAGCCTCCACATGCCTTGCTACTGTAGAAAATTTGACTTGGAGTTTTGATAAAAGCTTCAAACTCTTTCAGTAAGTAAAAAATGGCATCCAGAAATCATCCAAGAAGATGAAATTTTGTACATTTAGGCCCAAAAAATTTGAGTGAACTAGAAACTGTAAAACAATTAATAATCCTTAACTGCCTTTGCCTTGGGAGAGTAAGTATCAGAGTAACGCTGCTCTTTAAGAATCCTTGCACAGCAGAAAGTCTACTCATATTTGTACTTTCTCCTCTTGTTATCATCTTAATAAATTCGTCCATATTACGATAAAAAAAAAAATTCGTCCATATCGATGACAACGACAGACAATTTGATCAAGAAATTGTTATTATGGTTACTTTAGATCAAGGGATATTTAATTAGTGATCTAAAGATTAACATTAAATGGAGAAACGATGTTCAGAAAGATTTAGTCTATTTGAAGAGATGCAAAATGGAAGTCATTGTGAAGAGTTGGTTGCTTAGTCCAGCCTGCAGAACCCACATGGAATGGCCATCTACCCTTGCCCGAATCAGATCAAATTGTTGATTTTGATCATATTTCTACCATCTATTTCTACAGACCAACCCAGAATTGGCTTACTCCAAAAGACACAAATATCAAAACCCTTGAAAAGTCACTAAGCAGAGTTTTGGTCCATTTTTATCCATTAGCAGGCCATCTATGCTGGTTAGACAGGGCTTGAATTGAGCTCGACTGCAATTCCGAGTTTGCTCAGCTCATCGAAGCCCAGTGCGAGACCAATTTGATGAACTTCTTGATGATTTCACACCATCTCCTAAATTCAATAACCTTATCCTCGTGTATACTACAAAACTCCAATTGGAGAAATCCCTTTGTTAGTTGTGCAACTCACTAAATTCCAATGTTGTGGCATTACTCTTACACAATATCCCACGCTGTGACTGATGGCCAATGCGCGCTTCATTTCATCTCAGAATGGGCCAGGCTAGCCCGAGGAGAAACATTAGGTGCCGCCCCTTTCCTTGATAGGAAAGTGTTGCGTGCAGGAGATCCTCTACTGCTCTTGATTGGCAGTGAAAATGAGATTGAGAAGAAAACTACAACTGCCATGTTGAAGCTAACAAAATCCCAGGTCGAAATGCATAAGAAAGAAGCTACCAAAACCCAGGTCGTGCTTATACACGATATGAGGCTATAACAGCGTATGTACGGTTATGCGCGTGCAAGGCCCGCCAGCATGTTTACAATCAGATAACTTCATTAGCAATTAGCGTGGACATTCGCAAGCGAATGCAGCCACCACTGCCTCATATGTAATTCGGCAATGCAATTTTCGACGTGGTTGCAATTGGCTACTAGGGCGAGTTGGTGTCAAAACAACTATGTTATGCTGCAAGCAGAATCCGAGAAGCACTACAGGGTGACAAGTGATTAATGATTATGTACATTCAGCCATTTATTTCTTGCAAAATCCAAATGATTTGTCAGGGTTTCAATATATCGATGCAATAAGGAACAACGACAGGCCTTCATATGCAATCCAAATATTGAGGTTATAAGATGGATGACACTTCCAATGTATGGCCTGGATTTTGGATGGGGAAAAGAAATATTAAAGGCTCCTGGACCGCATGATTGTGATGGTGATTGCTTGATCCTCCCAGGTCATGATGGGGAATTAATGGATGGCCCTTTGGTTGTTGCACTCTGTCTTCAAGTTGCCCGTCTTGAAGCTTTCAAAAAATTCTTCTACCAGTTATTCCATCATCTAGGGGAAGGAGCTACTTTAAGTATTGGATAATACACTCATCACTTTGGACAAATAAATATATGATTTTGATGTTCTTAAAAGGACAACACAAATCTGCATTGATCTACCAAATAGAAGAAACAGGTCCCACTCAAGATTATGCTAAAACAGTCCCAATTTCCAACAAGATGCCATATACTGTTTGTAACCCACATGAGTTCATGCACCTTGTTAATTGAGCAAATTGTCAGCTACGGCCGTTACACGACCAAAAACTGACGCTAGCACCGAGGATGCACAAGGAGTGCAAGAGGGACGACTGGTGCAGAAGAGGGACCATAGGTAGAGTGATGAGATAGCTAGGGGCGGAAGGTTAGGCACTATGATGTCAAGGTAATGAGTGGGTCAAAGGAGCGGGAAGAAAACTAGAAGTTTGTAGAGACAACTTTATTAAAAGAATTTACATAAATATCTACCAAAAAAGTTCTAGTACATAAATATCAACCATATGATACAACTGTTCCAAAATTGGTCCGCCTAAATTCGATGAATTTGTTAGTGCGAAATAATCCCTAAGAGCACGACTCTACATTTTAGTGTAGATGGTAAGAATGTTCGGATTTAAGTTTATTTTATCCCACATCGAAAGTTTACAAAACTTTTCATCTATATTTAAGATATCACTCAAATCAATAATGTTATTAAAAGAAAATGATCGAGGTCTTAAAAAATCAAGTGCAACAAACGTGCGCGCGTTGTGTGGGTGTGTGAACCTATTTAAGTAAAGTGAATACTGGAAAAATAGTAATCGGGGCATTCAAGAACAAATTTTAGTACCGTTTTTTTTTTAAAAAAATTGATAAAAAGCGATGAATTGTAGAGTAAAAAGATGATAAAAATTACGTGTCTTATGAAATGTGTAGTTAAAATTAATTATTGATTTTGACTTCAACTTTTTAGTAAATTTTAAAACAAAATCAAACAAAAGTAAATATATTTTTTAATAGATTTTATTTATAGGGAAAAAATTGCCGCATTAGTCCCAACCTATTTATTTAGCAGCATGGGTCCTCAATATTTTTTTTGTTTGACATTTAAGTCTTCGATCTATCATTTGAGTAGCATCGTAGTCCCCAATTTAGAATGAAATTGCATTCCTTCGCGTTGAATTAATGGTCCAACGCAATTAAAGTTAGGTGGAAAAATTTGGCAAGACTACCGCATTATAGTACCTCTCTTAATGCATAATAAAGTAATAATGATTTTATTAAAGTAATCACGTGGATAATTAATAGTGAAAGAATTCACTCAATTGAAGTTAGGAGGACAATATGTCGTGCAAAAGTTCTATCCCAGGGGCGGAGGTGGGGGGGGGAGGGGGGGTCCTTGGGGAGACCAGGACCCCGCAACTTTTTACAATAATTTTTTTTTTAATTTTTTAATTTTTTTAATTTACTTGGATTTTCCAGCACATATGAAAGTCAATTGTCCAAACTTTGAACATAGTCCAATCTATAAGTTACAGAGTTACTATAACAAAATATAGTTTTCATATGTTCAATAATTTTTTAATTTTTTTAACATAGTCCAAACTCAAAGCTTAATTGTCCAAACTACCAACCAAATAATCAATTAATGCCTAACAAAGATGAATAACATAAATGAAGAAGACCTAAAAATAGATTGATATTTATCTTCTTCTGTCACTGGATTTCACGTTTCTGGTATGTAAATTTCAAATCATAAATCATGCACGTTCTTCTATCGAATCGAAAGGTCGAGTTGCCGTAAAAAAATATATTATATTCTCATAAAAATTGGTTCAATAAGTATGGTTTGAGAAAAAAAATTCGAGGGCGAACCCCCTCCCTTCCCCCGGCCTAGGTTCCATCTCTATTTTTGGACTCCTTCAACTTTAAATGTCATCTCGCCCATCTTATCCTAGTCCGCATGATACACCCCATGCGAAGGTTTGTGTATGATCATGTTACACAGGGATCATGATTGAGATGTACATATTCTATTCACAAGCTTTTCCAAGTCAAGACTCAAAGTAGTCAAAGTGCATTCCTACCTATATTTTAACTATATATTTTATTGGACTCACCATTTTTTACAACTTTTCAATCATATATTTTATCAAATTTTATTAACTTTTTCAAAAAAAAATATGCTTTTAATCAAAATCAAATATACTCTAAAGTTCATTAGAAAAACCATTTAAAAATTTAAAAATCCACCGCAAAATTCATTTCTATTCAATTGATTGTAAAGAGAAGCAAAATCTTCACTAGTACTGCCCACGAAATTTCTTATATTAATTATAAAGAAAACTAAATATAACTTGCAATTAGGCTGAATAGCTCGTCAAGCTCGCGATCCAACCTGTAAATCCCGAGCATGAGCCGAGCTCAAATTTTCATCAAGTGGGCCGAACCAAGCCCATGCGCCTAGACCCATAGGCTCGACGAGTTGAAGAGGGACCGATTTATTTTGAGAGCCCACGAGTCAGCTCATTTCTGGGCCAAATTCAGGTTTAAATATGTCGTAATAATTATATTTCTTCATTTTTTGTTGTATCTACATCATATTATATTTTTAATTTGTCGTACAAATAATGTATTTATCATATTTATTGTAAGAGTATTTTTTATTTTTTCAATAAATTTTAGATCGACAAGCTTGTGGGCCAGCCCAACTCATGATAAGCTCGAGCCACGAGCCGGACTGAGACCCACTTCTGGGCAACAAGCCAAGCCCGACTGGGCTCATAGGCCCAAAGGCCGTGTTGATCATATCGGACGCATGCCGAGTCGATCTTAGAGTTTAAGTCTATGGGTCGATTCGACTCAACCCATTGCCACACCTGAATAAAATAAGTTATACACAGTTGTATATTTAATACACAAATAATAATATAATTCCATTAGGTGAATAATGTGAAACAATGGTACAAAAAACATGTCACGGGACACCACAAGACAAGACATGAATCTCCCCCATTTCAGTCCCCTTTCACACTTCTCACACCTTCACCAACCATTCCTCCCTATAAATCAGATCTTTTAAGCAAACCAAAACTTCCATTTCTCAGTGTTAATTTCTGCAACTTCTTCTCCCTTTTCACTTTTCAATGGCTTCTCTTGCACACAAATTTAAGTTGTGCCCTCTCCTCTTGCTCTCCATTGTGTATGTTATTCCTATTCATGCCCTTAACATTGGTATTCATGCAGATGGAGGCCAATTATCCCTGGTTAGTCCTCCATTCCCTCTTGATTTGCTGTCTTCAAAAAGTTTCCTGACTGGACAACAAGGTCACTCTTCCGCTTACAATATCCATATCGTTTGTTTCATTGATCATTGACTTCAAATTTATTGTTTTTGTAGAACAAGGAATGCAGTAAAACATGTGAATCAAAGTTTTGTGGAGGTGAACCCTTTGTCCTTTTTAAACCATTATTTGCTTTATTTTTTGGGGTGGGTGGAGTGGGGTAGGGGTGGGGGTTATAGTTTTACTTTCATGGAATTCAAATGAAATTTACCCCATTTCAATTACTAATTTGCAGTGCCTCCATTTTTAAGATATGGAAAATACTGTGGAATTCTGTATAGTGGATGTCCAGGAGAGCAGCCTTGTGACCTCTTAGATGCTTGCTGTATGAAGCATGATCAATGCATACAAATTAAAGGCAGTAAGAATACTATTTCCCTTCATTCTAACTATATAATTTATCGTCTACTTGACTCGGGTCGAACCCTTAACAATTGATGAAGATCAGTTAGACAATAAAACAAAGAACCTCGTAACAATATTTCTTAAACTTGTTCACATGTGAAGCTTTAATAAAACAACGACAGTAAATTTTATCCAAACTTTAATCGATTTCAAATTTTACCACTTCGTCACATATGTCGTATTCTAAATCAATAAAAAAATATTTAATTGACAGCTATACTACAAGTCTACAATGGATCTTCCATGTAATATTCATTGCGTCTCATGTCAATTTTTCCATTACGCCATGTAAAAAAAGTATTAAAATAGAAAAGGACACGCCTTTTGACATTTTAATTAAAGACATTACCATAACCATCATTTTATCAATTCGTTTCTAGAGTGCCACGTAGCGACTACGTGAAAGATTAGTTATGGTATGACTATCAACTAAGTAACTTTTGTCGAATTGAAATTGAGTAACCCAACTACCCAAGTAAGACAAATTAAAATAAAGTAGCTATGAATAAAATTTACCCAAAAAATGGATTCGGCTACACCTAATGGGTCGTGTGGCATAATGAATTTAATACTTAAATATGTCTTCTCGCTATCAGCTTAAACTTTTAAACGTGTCGTGTAATGCAGATTACTTGAACAAGCAGTGCAATCAAGAATTCGTAAACTGTGTGGCAAGATTTAAGATATCAGGAGCCCCGACATTCAAAGGGAACACATGTAAAGTTGATGAAGTTATTCAAGTGATCAACAAGGTCATGCATGCTGCCATTGTTGCTGGAAAAATTATTGGTAAACCTTAAATTTATGTAATAAAATAGTGATAATATAATTGTTGAGTTCAATTATTTGATTGTGACTTTTAATCTCTCTAGAATTAATTAACAATTATTTATGTTTATAATCCTTAAGCCATATGTGAAATGGCTGTCATTAGTATGAAATTACTTGTCTGTCTGGGGACCTGTGATCCTTTAATTAAACAGTTAATTTTATTTATTTTTTTTTTGAAAAATGATTAGATAGAATATTTTTTGTATATAATGGAAGCTCGTCCTCGCCTAATTAATTAATTTTTGTCAAAATTTTAGTGAAATACAAACAACTTTATTTTTTAATTTTACGTAATAAACTATGTCTACTAAAATTTTGCCACATAGTGTGAGTCAAACTTTTAGTGATGGAACATTAGATCTAACTTCTTAGAAGTATTAGTTCTTTTTTATTACATATAATGAGAAAAGATTTGGACCCGATTCGGGTCCAGAATCATTTCCTCGATTGGAGACGTATCAACTTTCCATTCAAACCAAAAATACCCCTCCCCACTCCCCAATTTATTTCCACCCCACTTCTTCAATCTCCCACTTCCTTTAATCTCTCACCTATTTATTTACCATTAAATTTACATCCACATTATTAATATAATTAAATTTATTAAATTAAAAATAATTTTTTTATTATTATATTCATTGTATTTGTTTTTAAAAAATATAATATATAATAATATTTATTGAGTTAAATATTATTTATATCATATAATAAATAATATAGTTAACGTTAATTTTATTATTAAGATTAGAGTTAGACTAATTAATTAGTTTATATTTAAGTAACAAATTAAATTTTACTTAAAAAATAAAAATAAATAAAGCGTGCATAATAAATTTGTTCTAATTGATAATTTACACACACAAAGAATAAAGTAATATTACATTAACAATAATAAATTAGTGACAAGTGTTAAAGTGTTCATTATACTTCCGTGGGTCTAGGAAATATGATGCATTGTTACTCACTGTGATTGAGTATTGTGGATCCGGAGCATGATATGGGTATTGTAGGTCCGGTGCATGATATGGGTACTGTAGGTCCGACGCATGATATGGGTACTGTGGGTCCAGCGCATGATATGCATACTGTGGGTCCGGCGTATAATATTGTTGGTTTGACGGATCCTACGAGTATTGTGGTTGATTTGTGTTGTCCAAGCTGACAATCAAATTATTACCTATTATAAAACAAATGGACCAAACACTAATAAAAACAATAAGTAAGGAAATATATAGCATTAACTTACCTATTTTGCAACGTAGGACAAGTTCTTCTATCGTGACCACTTGTGCCACATGCGCGGCACTGCCTATTGGATTAGGAAAGTGTTTTCTCCTTTTCCGACTTTAGACGCTTCCCGCACCATTTTGTTCTAACAGGGTTAGGATCACAAACAACTTGAGTCTCTTCTACACTCTTGTTTCTATTTCTACTCATGCCGACATCGCCGCCAGTGTCCATATCTTTGACCCGTATGTGCAAACTTTGGAACTAACTCAATAGAAAATTGCTTCGAGCATCTGTTAAAGACCCCTCGTCAACTAGATTTGAAAATTCATAAGACAACATACTATGTATGGACATTAACGAATGACTAGGGATCGAACACTCTAGCTAGCTTAGCATTCTTTGTCCACCTACGGAGAATATATTTCTATGACAAGAGCATCATTTGTTTTTTTTTCATGTAGCACAGCATGTGTCGACATGGATAACCCTCAAAATCAAACATTCGATAACTACATGAAATATAGTCATTGGATGAGAAATAATTAACCTGACGGGTTCGATCGGATATTTCCGCTCGACACAAAACTTATTTGGACCGCGTACACTTTAGCTTCGTCAGAGCTTGACCTCTTGGATCAAATGTAGGAATTACTCTGTACTAGTTCATTCTGGAACAACAAAAAATCTTTTTTGTGTATATATGCATTATCTGATTCTCCATAATAAGGGTTGTAGTGACCTTTGACGTTTGAGTTAAATCGATATGGTTAGCAGCTAACTCCTCATGCCTCTGATGAACTAACGCCCTGTTAAACCGGAAACGAAATCTGACAAAGAGTTTTTCCTATCCACATATTTTTTCAAGAATGAATGGCCACTCTCTGATCTTTGGCTGCTGGACATGCGCAAAGAAACACGTGTTTGACGATCTTCGGTACCCAACGACTACATATTTCAAACAAACTGCTCAACCATTCATTGTTACCTAACTCTGTGGTTTCCATCACCTCGATCCATTGTTGTTCAAATTCGTTGGTGACTCAAATTGCTTGATAATGTGAACAAGCATGTGATATTGTTCATTATACAACACGACATTCATCTTCTCTGAAAATGTGTTTAGTTTGTGCCACATACAATATCGATGCAACCTCGATGGTAAAAATTGATTGTAAAAATTGTACGTCTCATCGGATGATTCAAATTCCTTACCAACATGGAGAATGACACTGATAGTCACTTGAGAAATATATACATTATAACCACTCTCAAATTCCATCCCTAAAAAAAATTATCGAAATAAAATACAACAATTATATGTACAAATAAATAAAAAATATAAAAAAATGTTAATAATGTTACAACTAACTTGCAAATCAAAAAAAAAATGTACAAAAAAATAAAAATAAAAAAAAATTAATAATTTATTACTAACCTTTGAAAAATATAGGTAAAGTAAACAAAGCGATTGAGTTGGCTAAATTTTAAGAAAAATATGTATTCTGATGAGGATGAGAAAATATGTATTCTCATAAGGAGGGAAAAATATGTATTCTGATGAAGAAGGAAAAAATGTTATGTTAGGTGGTATATAAATAGGTGGAAACGAAGAAAGAAAATGGATGGTGGGAGGGTTAAAGTAAATTGGGGGGTGGGGGCCTTTTTAGCACAGTGGGAGTGGGAGTGGGAGTGGGAGTGGGAGTGGGAGAGGGGATGCTATTAATTCGCAGAGGGGATTGGCTTTATTGTAGGAGGAGGGGCTTTTTTGGTTTGAATAGGAGGTTGACACGTCTCCAGTTGAGGAAATGATCTGGACCCCGAATCAGGGTCCAGATCTTTTCTCTATATATAATTGGGTAAAAGAGAAAGATCTGGACCCCAATTCAGGGTCCAGATCATTTCCCATACTGGAGACGTGTCAACTCTCCATTCAAACCAAAAAAACCCCTCTACAATAAAGCCAACCCCCATATGTGAATTAACAGCTCCCTCTCCCCTCCTTCCGCGGCGGCGAAACCCCCCTCTCTATTCCTTTTTGGGATGAAAATAACATTTTGTACAAAGGATATCATCATATCCAAATTAAAACCTCTCAACAAGTTTATTTGGACCAACCTAAAGAAGACAATACTCTAGTGTCAGTGAATTGATATTAGAAGATTGGAGATCTTTATCTTTCCAAAGGATTGTTACATCTTTAAAAACATTCAGTGGCGAATCAAAAGCCAAATTGAATTTCCATTCAAAATACATTTTGGTAACCAGCAAAACTGGTGTTCCAATTACAACTGAGGCAGTCAAAATTATTTGTAATTTTGAAAAAAGTTTTACAATCTTTTTAATACCACTCCAGAATATAATGGACATTTATGTGAAGCTCTTAAGTCCAGTCTTGGAAACTATCATAATTGCAAGTTTTGCAAAAACAAAGAAGACAAAAATAAAGGAAAAGGAAAAGAAGTTCATCTTGATGATAATGAAGATTTTGTTGAAGATGAATGCTCAAGAGTTGAAAAGAACGGTCAGCACGCAGATAGTGCTTACCATTCAGAATAATACATGTGAGCCACATTATTGGCCTGATGTTTCCCGGTGAAACGCGCCACCTTTACCTTCAGAAAATTTGCAGAACAGACAAACAATAGAAATCAATTTGGCAGACAGAAAGAATCATCTTTTGAAAAAGCTTTCCACTTTGGACAAAAATTACTATGCTGCTACAGTAAAAAGTCAAAATCACTATTCATCAATAGTGAAAAGCAAATTCCTTTACTATTCAGTCACGGGTGAAAAGAAAAAGAAAGAAGAAACAAAACATCTTTTAAAAAAGAAAACAACAAATGGAATGGATCGTGAGGAAAGCGGTGGCCGTTGAAGCGTGTGCGTGCAAATGAGTTTGGAGTGAGCGGAAAAATAATATCAAGAGGCAACAACCATTTACAGAAGGCTTAAGAGAATTTATTTATTTAGTTTGTTATTATAATGGTGAGCCAATTTTTAAACGCATTCTAAAAATGTATTTAAACTGCTGAATTGATCGGGATTTAAACAAGTTAATGAAACTAGATACATTAGATAACCAAATAATCACCATTATAATAACAAACTAAATAAATAAATTCTCTTAAGCCTTACTGTAAATGGTTGTTGCCTCTTGATATTATTTTTCTGCCTCACTCCAAACTCCTTTGCACGTACACGCTTCAACGGCCACCGCCTCCGGTGTAATGGCTTTTGGAAAAGAGATCCGTACAGAAAATATATAAAGAGTATGTGAAATTAAAACATGGATTTTATTTCACAAGGCTATAGAGAAAATATCTCTTAGCTTATTTAATTACAGAAGGTGATCCAAATGGATCTAATGTACCTAATGTTGTTTAGTTACAGAACATTGTACTGATTCCAATTTTTAAACGCATTCTAAAAATGTATTTAAACTGCGGAATTGATCAGGATTTAAACAAGTTAATGAAACTAGATACATTAGATAACCAAATAATCACCATTATAATAACAAACTAAATAAATAAATTCTCTTAAGCCTTACTGTAAATGGTTGTTGCCTCTTGATATTATTTCTGCCTCACTCCAAACTCCTTTGCACGTACACGCTTCAACGGCCACCTGCCTCCTGGTGTAATGGCTTTTGGAAAAGAGATCCGTACAGAAAATATATAAAGAGTATGTGAAATTAAAACAAGAATTTTATTTCACAAGGCTATAGAGAAAATATCTCTTAGCTTATTTAATTACAGAAGGTGATCCAAATGGATCTAATGTACCTAATGTTGTTTAGTTACAGAACATTGTACCGATTCCAGAAAATTACAAAAGAGAAAATTTTCTAGATGAACCAAACTCTGCCTGAATGTCCAGATTTTTTTTTTCTTTAAATAGGCGAATGCAAGATGCCTTCCCTACTGATCCATTCCAGCTGTTGTTTTCTTTTTCAAAAGGTGTTTTGTTTCTTCTTTCTTTTTCTTTTCACCCGTGACTGAATAGTAAAGGAATCTGCTTTTCACTATTGATAAATAGTGATTTTGACTTTTTTTGAAAGCAAAGATAGTATTTTTGTCGAAAGTGGAAAGCTTTTTCAAAAGATGATTCTTTCTATCTGCCAAATTGATTTCCACTGTTTATCGTGCTCGCAAATTTCTCGAAGGTAAAGGTGGCACGCGCGTTTCACCAGAAACATCGAGCCAATAATGTGGATCATGAGGTATTATTACGAATGGTAAGCACTATCTGCGTGCTGACGGTTCTTTTCAAATCTTGAGCACTCATCTTCAACAAATTCTTCAATATCATCAAGATGAACTGCTTTTTCTTTTCCTTTATTTTTGGTTTCCTTTATTTTGCAAAACTTACAATTGTGATAGTCCCCAAGACTGGACTTAAGAGCTTCACACAAATGTCCTTTATATTCTGGAGTAGTGTTAAAAATATTGTAAAAACTTTTTTCAAAATTACAAATAATTTTGACTGCCTCAGATGTAATGGGAACGCCAGTTTTGCTGGTTACCAAAATGTATTTTGTATGAAAATTTACTTTAGCTTTTGACTCGCCACTGAATGTTTTTAAAGATGTAATAATTCTTTGGAAAGACAAAGATCTCTAATCTTCTAATATCAATTCATTGACACTAGAATATTGTCCTTCTTTAGGTTGTTCCAAATAAACTTGTTGAGAAGTTTTAATTTGGATATAATGATATCCTTTGTACAAAATGTTATTTTCATCCCAAAAAGGGATAGTGCTTGAGAATTTCAGAATGATTTGTAAATCGGGTTTTTGACAACGTATTTTTTGAAATCTTTTAAACACTGTAAAAGTTTTGGATCAATTAAGGATAATTCTTTGAAATCAGGGCTTGGAATTATCATCTTAATTAGACCACAGAAAAATGCATTTCGTACAAATGTAGGTTCAGCTCCTTCAAAAAAGATGAATTGGCCAAACTTTTTCTCAAAAGTTCCAATGTATGTTTGTTCTGGGGCAGAGTCACAAATAACTCTTGCTTCACCTTCAAGAGAAAGAAAATCTTGAAGTGCAATGTCAGAAATGGTTGCACTCTCTTTACTTGGGGTTTTTCCTAGATTTTTGAATCTATCTGGGAGAATTTCTGGGCTGGTTTGAACAGCTTCTTTGTAAGTGAAGTTTCTGAATCGTTGGTTTTCTGAGATGGGGAATGTAGGCATTCTTGGTCTTGAACGGATATCCTTTTGGAAAGATTGTGGTCTCAAATAAATTTGAGAATGTTCAATAAGATGTTTGTAAGGACTTGCATTTGTTCCTTTGGCTTTATGGAACTCAAGAAAAGCTGTTTGGGCTTCAATGAAAGACTTAAAGCTTTTGTGTTTGTATGGTTTGCCCTTAACAAGAGGTTCAAATTGTTCCCAGTTGGTGTAATATCATCGGCTTGGGCCATCAAATATTACGTAAAATTTCTTTCCAGGTAGAGATGTGCCAAATCCTACAAGAGGAGTACTGTCTTTTTGTTGGGGATTCGAAACTGGATTTTGAATATCCACTGGCTCTTGCGAGCTTGTTTCAAATGTATCCTTCACAATTTGGGGTAATGTATCATTGGTTTCATTACTCTTGGTAATGTCGCCTTTTTTCTTTTTCTGAAGATTAGAAATCTTTTTCTTTATTACCTGGATTTCCATTTCTTTGATTTCTAACTGTTCTTGAAGTTCTTCGAGTTGTTTTTCAATGTCTGACATTTTACCTGCACAAGTGTAATTCACGAGTTAATGAATCAACAAGATAATTATCTTTACTTTTAATGATTTCAATGTCAAAATCATAATGGCTAAACCACATTTGCCATCTGATTAATCTGCCTTGTTTATAATCAGAATATATTTTACAATTTAGAAAAGATTTACAAACTGAAGAGTCTGTTCTTACCAGAAATTTGTTAAAAATAATGTAGAGTCTGAATTTTGAAATCGCTTTCTTCATAGCAAGGATTTCTTTTTCATTAATGTGATAGTTCTTTTCTGAATCTGTGAAAGTTCCAGAAGAGTAACTACATAATTTTTCTTCTTCAAAAAGACTCCCCCCCCAAAATCTTGAGAAGCATCAGTTTCAATTATCATTTTATCATCTGGTAAAGGATGATAAAGAGAAGGAAGATTTTTAATCTTTGATTTGATCTTTTGAATGTAAAGATTATCTTCTTTTGACCATTGCCATTTGTAATTTTTCTTAAGTTTCTTTTGGAGAGGTGCTCTTATTTTTGCAAGGTTTGAAATAAATGATTCAGCATAATTTAAACAACCTAAAAATCTCATAAGCTGTTTTTGATATGTAATATCATTTGGAAAATTTTGGATATGATCAAGGATATGGGGTTTAAGTTGTTTGAAACCATAAGCTATTTCCAATCCAAGGTATCCAATTTTTTCTTTGAAAAGTTCTGCTTTCTTTTTTGACAAAACAATTCCTTCTTTTTGTACTTTTTTGAGGACATGTAAAACATGTGTTTCATGATCTTCTTCATTTTCAGAGAAAACTAAGATATCATCAATGTATACACAACAAAATTCGTTGAGTTCTTTAAAAGTATTATCCATGTGTCTTTGGAAAATACCTGAGGCTTGTTTGAGGCCAAAAGGTACAACTGTCCACTGAAAGTGTCCTTGAGGACAACTAAAAGTTGTAAGAGGTTTTGTTGATTCTTCAAATCTAACTTGATGAAAGCCAGATTTTAAATCAAATGATGGAAAAAAAAATTTCCTTTAATGAGGTGGAGGAGGCTTTGCATGTTTGGAAGGATATAACCGTCAGCTTTTGTGATTTTGTTAAGCTGGGAATAGTCTATGACCATTCTAGCTTTTCCTCTTCTTTTTTCTGCCTCTTTCCTAACCATGAAGGCTGGAGAAGAGAAAGGAGATTTACTAGGTTCAATGACACCTAGTTCAAGGAGTTCTTTGATTTGAATAGAGAATTCATCTCTATCTTTTGGACTGTATGCCATTGCTTTGGCACGTGTGATTTTGTTTTTGAATTCATCAAGAATTTCAATTTTAGCTGTGAAGGTTCCTTTATTGATACAATGATCAAGAGGACTTTCAGAACAGCAAAGTTTAAAAAGTTTAGCAATTTCTTGTCTTTTTGTATTAATTTGAAAAGTTTCTAATTCTTCATTAGAAATGAAAATGTTTGAATTTTTTGCAATATTCTCCCCTTTTGGAAGAGAAATTTTTTTTTTTTGAATTTGGGATTTTGAACATGTCTAAAAATTTTCTTTTAAAGAATTAAAAGCTAAGGCTTTTCTTTTCTTTAAAATCCAGATTTTTTTGTTCTGTAAGGTGAAACTTACTGAGTTGATTTCTTGTATAAATGGATGGTATAACTGACAAAAGTTATTTCCAATTATGAAATCAATTCCAGTTTCAAGTTGATAAATTGTTGGAATTTTGAATTCAAAAGTTTGGATAGAGGAGTTGTGGCTTCCACAAATTCCTATACTAATGTTTTTAATTACTTTTGAAGAAGAAATTTCTAAATTATTTGCAATTTTTAATTTTAAGGTTCTTTCAGAAAGGACCCAAAATTGTTCTGGAATAATCCATTTGCTTGCAGTGCATACAGATGCTCCTATATCAATGTAAGCATGAATTGTGAATTTTTTATATCCTTCAAAACTAAGTTTGATAGGAATGTAGATAGAATTGGGATTGGTAATGTTTTTGTTATTCATAATAAGAGGATTCTAATGATTAATCGATTACGTATCATGAGATAAATGTCTGAGGATTCTCGTATCACTAGGATCTTCGACTGGGTAAAAACCTTGTTTTTCAAAGGTTTTTAAAAGTTTAACACGGTCTTCATTTCCAATTCTTGCAGGGCACTCATTTGCATAGTGTCCTGATTCATTGCAGAGCCAACATTTGCAATTTTTCTTCTTTTGCGGACAAAACTTTTTTTTGTCTTCAGTTTTTCCTTTTTTAGGTTTACTGTATTTTTTAAAGAATTTCTTTTTCTTAAAGAATTTCTTTTTATATGGTTTTTTGTATTTTTTGAACCTATAACTTTTTCTTCTTGGTTTTTGTGTTGATTTTCTTTTTCTTTCAGGATAGCATCCATAATGTCCTGGAATTCTGTCAATGTATTTACTACAGCAAATTCTAGGGTTTCTGGGTATTGTCTTTACACTGGTTCTTGTTAGATGTGCTTGCTTGCATTTTTCTGCAAGTAAGTTTCTTCTTACAGTAATTGCTAATCCTAAAGAGGAATCGATTTGCATATTAGCTTTGAAGTTGTTTGTACTGGGTTCTTGTATTTTAATGGCTTCATTAAAAAGAATGATGACTTCATTATTGAATGGGTAAGGAAGTTTTCTCATAAATTTTTCTGTTAATTGTTTCCATTCGGTTGGGGGACAAATGTAATAATATTTTGAGAATTCACATGTGTATTCCTCAAAATAGAACATATCACAAATTGTCATTTTTTCTAAGTGGTTTAAAGCATCTCCTTGATCAATTGTTGATCTGACGCTTTTGTAGGCTTCAAAGGTTTGACCAGTAAATTGTTTGTAAATTTGTTCTACAATCCTTTTAATGAATTGAGGAATATTTCCACGGGTTTCAAGCCAGAGAGCATTTTTTGCTTCATAGCTAAAAGTTGTAAGAAATGCTTTCACATTTCCTCTTGTGCTTGAAATAACATAGTGCCATGAGTTTTTCTCATCTCTATGTATTTCTTTATGTATGATCATTGAAATCATGATATTATTATACCAATCTTTAATGACTGTTTCTGGATTAATTACACAATCTAAGTCAAGAATTTTAACATCGATAGGTAATTTCTTTGGTTTGTGAAGAAGATATGAAGGATCAATTTCATTATCTTCATAAGGTGCTGGTCTAGGAGTGAAGTCTCCTATGGGTCTTTTTCCATCCCCTTTTGGGTTTGAAGATGAAGGTTCATAGTCCATTGGGACAGCTTCTGATTCAACTTTTGGTTCTCTAAATTTTACTCCAATGTCAGTATTTGTGAAGAATCTTTCATATATGATTGTTTCTTCTTCAGAACTTTCTAAATTATTATCAACTGTTATTGGTTCATTAATTTCTGGAGGATTTTCAAAGGATTGAGCTGTGAGAATGAATTCTTGATTATTTATGTTGACTTTTTTGAAGATAGAAGCGATATTCTCAAGTTCGTTATCTTCAAAGGCCAATAGAACATTGAGATGTCCTAAATCATTGGATGATTCATAAATGTCTTCAAAGAATTTTCTCACATTATTCATTCTGATTCTGAATCTTCAAAATCGAATTTTCCTTTTCTTGTGTTTTTCTGTAAATTCTCCCCTTTTTTGAAGAATTCCATAATTTTTAGTTTTTTCTGGTTATGAGGTTGAGGCTATTGGTTTCTTAACTTCTGCTAAGATAATAGCTGAATGTTGATCTAAAGATTTTTCTGTTCTGGATTGAAAATATTTAATGTCTTCTTTTAGTTCTTGGATAATGTATTTCTTTTATTATATCATTTAAAGCCATTATTGTTCTCCAATAATAAGCTTAGTTAGTTTATTTACCTTTTCTTTTACATCTCTGAGTTGTCTTGCTTAACTACTTTCTGGAATGTCCTCTTTCCATCTATAACTAGGATTTTTCCTAATTGATGTAGAATGCAGGAGTAAGGGTCTTTGTTCTTTGACTAAAGTCCTACTTTGGTCAAGGTCAATTTGAAGGGATCTTCTTGCAGGTTGTACAAGCCAATCAAATTCGGTTTCTTTGTGTTTAAGGTAATCTGAGAATAAAGGATCTATCTTTATTCCTTTAGGTTCTTTGACAATTGTCATATTATGTTGGTTATGTATTGCATAACTCACAAGATATGAAATTGAAAAAGGAACATTGTTGTCTTTGACTGATCTTTTCTTCCGTAATTGAATACGAAGGAAAGAATCCCATCAAAGTCTTGGTCATGAAGACTTACGAGAAAGTCTTGGATGTGATATGAAAATTAATTTTCCACATGCAAGGTTTCCATTTAAGGTGCCTAAGCATCATTCTCTAGGATTTTTGATTCTTTCATCAATCAATCCCATTACAATAGGTTGATCAATTTTGTCAGATAAGGTGCTACGGAGTTGAATCCGAATAGCTCCTATTGTGATCCAATAAAGGTTCTTACTGTCATCTAAGTCAATTTTTTGCTTAGCTTTGTTAATGTCTTGTTTAGTAAGAAGGAAAATTCCTATTTTACCATAAGTGTGTTGAATGTGAATAGCAAATTCCTTTTGGGAAACCCCATAGTAAATATGCTTATTTCTATTCATAAATTTGTTAATGAAATTTGGTTGTACAAACACTTCACTTGGATGTAATGTCAAATTTGTTTTACAAATTTTTGCAAGTTTTTTATCAGAAATTAAAATTTCTTTTGAAAGATTTCCAAGTAACTCAGCTTGTTCAACAACTTCGTCAACATCAAATTCAGTAGTAATTTCGTTACTCATGATGATAATAAAGATAATGTAACATAAATTTTTGACACATGTTGTTTCTTTCTTTTCAAAAAAATACGGTGAACATTTGCAAATAAATTTTCTCTGTATGTACTTTCATGAAATTTATAAATTTCATATTCGAGAGGTTAAGGTAAGAATATGTATTTAGCAGATGTCACAATCAATCATACTGTGGTATGGTTTAATGTATAATGCATGACAAAGCATTCCATTTCAAAGTTGTATTTTGTTAATGCAATATTTCTTTCATTTTTATGAAATATATATGCATTATGAACTTATATTTCTATAAGTTTTCATTTGTAAACACTTGTTATAATGATATTCATATAGAGTATAATAACACTCTAAATTAAAGGTATATCTATTACACATTCTGCAATGATTCATGTTATAATGTAAACCAGGTTCTGATACCAATTTTTAAACGCATTCTAAAAATGTATTTAAACTGCGGAATTGATCGGGATTTAAACAAGTTAAGGAAACTAAATACATTAGATAACCAAATAATCACCATTATAATAACAAACTAAATAAATAAATTCTCTTAAGCCTCATCAGTAAATGGTTGTTGCCTTTTGATATTATTTTTACGCCTCACTCCAAACTCCTTTGCCAGATGATAAAATGATAATTGAAACAGATGCTTCCCAAGATTTTTGGGGGGGAGTATTAAAAGCACCATTCAGAATAATACCTGTGAGCCACATTATTGACCTGATGTTTTCCGGTGAAACGCGTGCCACCTTTACCTTCAAGAAATTTGCAGAACAGACAAACAGTGGAAATCAATTTGGCGAGCGAGAGAAAAGAATCATTTTTGAAAAAGCTTTCCACTTTCAACAAAAATCACTATGTTGCTACTGAAGAAAAAAGTTAATGATCGAACCTCCCCAAAAAAAAAAAAAAACCAACCCCAAAGTATATAAAACTGCGGAATGATCGAAATATGAAACAATTAATGAAAATAGATACATCAGATGCCATATAATGAAAATAAACAAAAAATGGTATCAGAGACAGTTTACATTATAAAACATGAATCGTTGCAAAATGTGCAATAGTTATGCCTTTAATTTGGAGTGTTATTATGCTCTATATGAATTTCATTATAACAAGTGTTTACAAATGAAAGCTTATAAAAATATAAGTTTGTACAGATATGCATATAGATTTCATGAAAATGAAAGAAATATCGCATTAACAAAATACAATTTTGAAATGGAATACTTTGTCATGCATTATACATTAAACCATACCACAGTATGATTGATCGTGATATTTGTGAAATACATATTCTTACCTTAACTTCTGAATATGAAATTTTCAAATTTCATGAAAGCACATACAGAGAAAACTTATTTGCAAATGTTCACCGTATTTCTTTAAAAAGAAAGAAACAACAAATGATAAATGCTTTACGTGTTTATGAAACAAGTGTAAAAGAATTTATCTTACATTATGCGATACACCATCATTCAACATGATTAAGTGTAGAATCTGTAATGCTTACATTAGTTCCCTTACAAATAAATATACCTTGTATGAATTCTATGAAGAATATAGATTTCAACTCATGTTTGAACATGTTCATCATACAGTTAGAATCCGTATGAGAAAAAAACGAGACAAATATAAAACACTTTATGAAGAAAGTGTTAAAGAATTTATCATGCATTATGTTAAATACCACTATATGACATAAGTATGGAAAACACAGATGAAATTGAAGTTGATGAAGTTTTTGAACAAACTAAATCACTTGGAAACTCTTCAAAAGAAATCCTGATTTCTGACAAGAAATTAGAAAAAAATTGCAGAAAAAATTTGACCTTAGATTCAAGTGAAGTGTTTGTCCAACCAAACTTCATCAATAGATACATTAACAAGAATAGACACGTTTTTTTATGGAGTTTCCAAAAAAGAATTTGCTATTCATGTTCAACACACATATGGTAAAATAAGAATTTCCTTCTTACCAAACAAGACATTAAGAAAGCCAAGCAAAATATTGATTTGGATGACAACAAAAACCTTTATTGGGTTACAATAGGAGCTATTAGGTTTCAACTCCAGAGCACATTATCTCGACAAAATTGATCAACCATTCTCAATGGGATTGATTGATGAAATAATCAAAACCCTAAAGAAGGTTGTTTAGGATCTCTAAACGGAAACCTTGCATGTGGAAAATTTATTTTAACATCGCACCCCAAGACTTTCTGTAAGTCTTCATGACCAAAACTTTGATGGAATCCTTTCATTCGTATTCAACTACGGAAGAAAAGACTTAGTCAAAGACAATAATGTTCTTTTCTCAATTTCCTACCTTGTTAGTTATGCAATTCATAACCAACACAACATGACAATTGTCAAAGAATCTAAAGGAATAAAGATTGATCCTTTATTCTCAAACTACATTGAACATAAAGAAACAGAGTTTGATTGGCTTGTCCAACCGGCAAGAAGATTAATACAAATTGACCTTGAACAAAATAGGACCCTTGTCAGAGAACAAAGACCCTTACTCTTACATACATCATCTATTAGGAAAGAACCTATGTATAGATGGAAAGAAGACATTCCCAAAAGTAGTCAAAAAAGACAACTAAAAGAAATTAAAGAAACTGTTAATGAATTGGCTAGAGTCATCATCGGTGAAAAATAATGTCATTAGGTGATATCTTGAAAGAGATAAAAATCCTAAAAGACATTATTCAAGAACTAAGAGATGACCTTAAAGATTACCACTATAGGACACAAAAGTCCTTAGATCAACACTCGGCTATCATTATAGCAGAAGTAAAAAACCCTGTTGCTTCAACATCAAAAACTGAACCAATAAAAAAATATGGAATCCTTCAAAAAGGGGGAAAATTTACAGAAAAACAGAAAAACACTAGAAAAGGAAAATTCGATTTTGAAAATTCAGAATCTGAATGACTGATGTAAGAAAAATTCTTGAAGATATTTATGAATCATCCAATGATTTAGGACATCTCAATGTTCTATTGGCATTCAAGACAATGAACTTAAAAAGATCGCTACGTCTTCAATAAAGTCAACATAAATAACCAAGATCTCATCCTTACAGCAAAATCTGCTAAAGACCTTCCAGAAATCAATGATCCAATCACTTTGGAAAACGATTCTGAAAGTTCTGATGAAGAAACTATCATTCATGAATGATTCTTCACAAATACAGACATCGGTGTAAAATTTAAAGAACCAAAAATGGAGTCAGAAGCAGTCCCAATGGACTATGAACCCTCATCATCAAACTCAAAAGGTGATGGAAAAAGACCTATAGGAGACTTCACTCCTAGACCAACACCTTATGAGGATAATATAGATCCTTCATATTTTCTTAACAAACCAAGAAAATCACCAATCGATGTCAAAATTCTTGACTTAGATTGTGTCATTAACCCTGAAACTATCATTGAAGATTGGTATAACAATATCATGATATCAATGATCATTCACAAAGAAATACATAGAGATGAGCAAAACTCATAGCACTATGTTACATCAAGCACAAGAGGAAATGTTAAAGCCTTCCTAACAACATTTAGCTATGAAGCAAAAAATGCTATTTGGCTAGAAACTCGTGAAAATATTCATCTATTCATCATAAGAATAGTAGAACAAATCTACAAACAATTTACTGGACAAACTTATGAAGCCTTCAAAAATGTCAGAACAACAATTGATCAGGCTGATGCCTTAAATCATTTAGAAAAAATGGCAATTTGCGATTTGTGTTATTTTGAAGAATACACATGTGAATTCTCAAAATACTATTACATTTGTCCTCCCACATAATGGAAACAACTAACAGAAAAATTCATGAGAAAACTTCCATATCCATTTAATTATGAAGTTATTGTTCTCCTCAATGAGGCAATAAAAATACAAGAACCAAGTATTGAAAACTTCAAAGCAAATATGAAAATTGATTCCTCTTTAGGATTAGCAATCACAATTACAAGAAACCTACTTGCAGAGAAATGCAAAGAAGGACATCTTGTAAGAACAAGTGAAAAAACGGTTCCAAGAAATCCAAAAATCTGTTGTAGTAGATATCTTGACAGAATTCCTGGATAATATGGATGTAATCCTGAAAGAAAAAGAAAATCAATTAAAAAACCTAGAAGAAAAAGTTATAGGTTCAAAAAATATAAAAAAACCCTACAAAAAGAAATTCTTTAAGAAAAAGAAATTCTTCAAAAAATTTGATAAACCTAAAAAAGGAAAATTGGAGAACAAGAAGAAAATTTGTCCTCAAAAGAAAAAGAATTGCAGATGTTGGCTCTGCAATGAATCGAGACATTATGCAAATGAATGTCCAGCCAGAATTGGAAACGAAGACCGTGTCAAACTGTTAAAAACCTTTGAAAAACAAGGCTTTTATCCAGTTGAAGATCCTAGTGATACGAATCCATGTATTACTTATCTCACGAGACATCGATTTCGATTATTCATCATCGATTCATCGATTATGAGTAATAAAATCATTACTAAACCCAATTCTATCTACATTCTTGTCAAATTTAGTTTTGAAGGATATAGAAATTACACAATTCATGCTTACATTGATACAAGAGCTTCTGTATGCACTGCAAGCAAATGGATTATTTTGGGAAACCCCATAAAAAACGTGTCTATTCTTGTTAATGTATCTATTGATGAAGTTTGGTTGGACAAACACTTCACTTGAATCTAAGGTCAAATTTTTTCTGCAAATTTTTTCTAATTTCTTGTCAGAAATCAGGATTTCTTTTGAAGAGTTTCCAAGTGATTTAGTTTGTTCAAAAACTTCATCAACTTCAATTTCATCTGTGTTTTCCATACTTATGTCATATAGTGGTATATAACATAATGCATGATAAATTCTTTAACATTTTCTTCATAAAGTGTTTTATATTTGTCTCGTTTTTCTCTCATACGGATTCTAACTGTATGATGAACATGTTCAAACATGAGTTGAAATCTATATTCTTCATAGAATTCATACAGGATATATTTATTTGTAAGGGAACTAATGTAAGCATTACAGATTCTATACTTAATCATGTTGAATGATGGTGTATCGCATAATGTAAGATAAATTCTTTTACACTTGTTTCATAAACACGTAAAGCATTTATCATTTGTTGTTTCTTTCTTTTTAAAGAAATACGGTGAACATTTGCAAATAAGTTTTCTCTGTATGTGCTTTCATGAAATTTGAAAATTTCATATTCAGAAGTTAAGGTAAGAATATGTATTTCACAAATGTCACAATCAATCATAATGTGGTATGGTTTAATGCATAATGCATGACAAATCATTCCATTTCAAAATTGTATTTTGTTAATGCGATATTTCTTTCATTTTCATGAAATCTATATGCATATCTGTACAAACTTATATTTCTATAAGCTTTCATTTGTAAACAATTGTTATAATGAAATTCATATAGAGCATAATAACACTCCAAATTAAAGGCAAAACCATTGCATTCTGCAACGATTCATGTTTTATAATGTAAACTGTCTCCGATACCATTTTTTTAAACACATCTTTTAATGTAGTTAAAAGCTGCAGAATGATCGAAATATGAAACAATTAATGAAAATAGATACATCAGATACCATGTAATAATAAACCATAATGACAAAACCACATTTGCCGTCTGATTAATCTGCCTTGTTTGTTATCATGATTGATTTTGACATTGAAATAATTAAAAGTAAAGATAATTATCTTATAGATTCATTAACCCGTGAATTACATTTGTACAGGTAAAATGACAGACCTTGAAAAACAACTAAAAGAACTTGGAGAACAGTTGGAAATCAAGGAAATGGAAATACAGGTAATAAAAAAGAAAATTTCAAATTTGAAAAGAAATTGAAAGGTGACATTACTAAGAGTAGTGAAACCAAATATACATTACCACAAATTGTGAAGGATTCATTAGAAACAAGCTCGCAAGAGCATGTGGAAATTCAAAATCCAGTTTCTAATCCTCAACAAAAAGACATTTCTCCTCTTGTAGGAGTTAATACATCAATTGCTGGAAAGAAATTCTATGTAATATTTGATGGCTTGAGCCGTGGATATTACACCAATTGGGAACAAGTTAAACCCCTTGTTAAAGGAAAACCTTATAAACATAAGAGCTTTAAAACTTTCATTGAAGCCCAAACTGCTTTCATTGAATTTCATAAAGCCAAAGGAACAAACCGAACTCCATACAGACAATTGTTTGACCATACCCAACTCTCTTTGAGACCTCAACCATTTCAAAAGGATGTTAGGTCAAGACCTAGAATGCCTACATTTCCAATTTCAGAAAACCAAAGATTCAGAAACTTCTCGTATAAAGAAGCAGTTCAAACCAGTCCAGAAATCCTTCCACATAGGTTTAAAAGTTTGGAAAAAATACCCAACAAAGAACTACAACCTTTTTCGACATTACTCTTCAAGATTTTCTTTCACTTGAAGAAGAAGCAAGAGTCATTGGTGACTACTGCACCGTAACAAACGATACATTGGTACTTTTGAAAAGAAATTTGGTCGGTTCATCATTTTGAAGGAGCTGAACCTACATTTGTGAGAAACGCATTTTATTGTGGTCTTATTAAAATGATAATTCCAGGTCTCGAATTCAATGAATTATCTTTAATAGATCCTAAAATTTTGCAATGTTTAAAAGATTTTAAGAAATATGTGGTGAAAAATCCTGACTTGCAAATCATTTTGAAAGTCTCAAGTACAATCCCATTTTGGAACGAAAACAATATTCTTTTTAAAGGATATCATCACATACAAATCAAGACTTCACAACAAGTTTATCTTGACCAACCAAAAGAAGGAAAATCATCAAGTGTTAGTGAGTTAATACTTGAAGATTGGAGATCTTTATCTTTCCAAAGAATTGTAACAAGTTTAAAAGCCTTTTGGCCAGTCAAAAGCCAAAGTTAATTTTCATTCAAAATACATTTTGGTTACCAGCAAAATTGGAACACCCATTACATCTGAAGCAGTGAAAATTATCTTCAATTTTGAAAAGAATTTTTACAACATTTTCAACACGACTTCAGAATATAATGGACACCTTTGCGAAGCATTAAAGTCCAGTCTTGGTGATTACCATAACTGTAAATTTTGCAAAACAAAAGAATAGAAGGACAAAGGAAAAGAAAAAATCCATTTGGATGACATTGAAGATTTTTTGGAAGATGAATGCTCCAGAATTGAGAAAATCAGTCAACATCCCGACAGTGCATATCACTCAGAATGATCTGGTGTTAACTACATTTTTTAGCCAGATGTTTCCTGGTGAAACGTGTACTAAACAGACATTATTTTCAGAATAAAAATCTACAGAAGATTTCACCTTTTTGACAACGCGGTGTGGAGGACCCATGCAAAATTCAAACTCTTGACAGAATTCAAAATGGCAGACAGTGGGTATCTTCTTTTTGAAAAAGATTTCAGCTTTTGACAAGATCCACTGTTCATTTACAGTAAAAGTCAAAATCACTATTCATCTACAGTGACAAATAGTGAAAAGCAGATTCCTTTAACAATCATACTGTGCAATCACGGAGAAAAGGCAGAAGAATCCAATTTAGCTTTTAAAAAGGAACAAACGGTACGTACTCAAAGGCATCTTCCTCCAGGCTTTAAAAAGAAGCAAACTTGGACATTTCGAAAGAGGCATTTTCACTTAGAAAAAACTTTTCTTTGTAAAATTCTGTTAGCCCTCAGTATGAGTTGTAACTAAAACCACCTTGATACATTAGATCCATTTGGATCATCCATTGTAATTAAATAAGCTAAGAGAGTTTTCTCTTAAGCCTTGAAATAAAACTTCATGTTTTAATTTCTCTACTCTTCATATTAAAACCTTGTACAGATCTCTAAGTTCCAGCCAGTACACCATCAGGCAGGTGGGTGCAAAGGAAAAGTTGAGTGAGGCAGGGCAATATACAAGAGGCAACAATCCAAATCTGATGTAAGGCTTTTGAGATTTTTTTTTTTTAGTTTATTATTACATGGTGATTATATGGTATCCGATGTATCTATTTTCATTAATTGTTTCATATTTCGATCATTCCGTAGTTTTAAATACATTAAAAGATGTGTTTAAAAATTTTACATTAGTTTGAGAAACTGTTTTTAGACTATTGAAAAAGAATCTTACCTTTGAAAAAAGAAGACTGCTTTTAGATTATTCATCCACAGTAAAAAGCATAAGCAAACAAAAGAGAATAATTTGTTTTGGAAAAGCAAAAATAGTTGGCGAAGGAAAGCATCTTTCAGACGCCTATTTAAGAAGAACTTCTCAGACATTTCAAGGCAGAGATTGTTTACTCGAATTTCTCTTCTTAAAATCTTCTTGAGTCAATTCAATGTCCTGTAACTAAACTACATTAGAGACATTAGATCCATTTGGATCATCCTTGTAATCAAATAAGCTAAAGAGTTTTTTCTCTTTAAGCCTTGTGAAATAAAATTTCCATGTTTTAGTTCACATCTACTTTAAATATTTGCATTATCTTGTACGGATCTTGAGGATCTAGCCAATACACCATCAGACAGAAGGTCGCGTTTTACGTGTGAGTGCAAAGATCCGACTTGTGAGGCGAGGATAACATATTTGAAGGCTCCAAATCCAGACATAAGAAGGCTTTTAGATTTGAAATTATTTAGCTTTGATTATGGTTTCTAATGCCTCTATTTTACATTAGTTGTTTTACGATCATTATCCACAAGTTTCTAAATACATTTATGAAAAATAATGTGTTTCGAAAAAAATGGTATCAAAGGTTTTTACTGTCATCCAAGTCAATCTTTTGCTTGGCTTTATTAATGTCTTGTTTAGTAAGAAGGGAAATTTCTATCTTACCATAAGTGTGTTGAATGTGAATGGCAAATTCTTTCTGGGAAACCCCATAATAAATATGCCTGCCTCACAAGCTGGATCTTTGCACTCACATGCAAAACGACTTCCTGTTTGATGGTGTATTGGCTAGATCCTCAATATTGCAAAAAATTCAAATATTTTCATTTCTAATGAGGAATTAGAAACTTTCAAAATAAATTCAAAAAGGCAAGAAATTGCAAACCTCTTTGAAAATCTTTGTTCCAAAATCCTCTTGATCCAAAAATCAATAAAGGATCTTCCACTGCAAAAATTGAAATCTTGGAAAAATTCAAAAGAAAAGTCATTCGTGCGAAAGCTATGGCTTACAGTCCAAAAGATAGAGAAGAATTCTCTATCCAAATCAAAGAACTTCTTGAACTAGGTGTCATTGAGCCTAGTAAATCTCATTTCTCTTCTCCAGCCTTCATGGTAAGAAAAGAAGCGAGTAAAAGAAGAGGGAAAGCTAGAATGGTCATAGACTATTCTCATCTTAACAAAATTACTAAACCAGACGGATACATTTTACCAAATATGCAAAGTCTTTTGCATCTCATTAAAGGAAAAAGGATTTTCTCATCTTTTCGATTTATAATCCGGATTTCATCAAGTGAGATTTGAAAAAGAAACAAAACCCCTTACGGCATTCAGTTGTCCACAAGGACATTTTCAATAGACAGTGGTACCTTTTGGCTTAAAGCTAAAGCAAGCACCAGGTATTTTTCAAAGACACGTGGACAACACATACAAAAAATTTAATGAATTTTGATGTGTTTATATTGATGACATCTTAGTTTTCTCTGAAAACGAGGAAAGTCGTGAAATTCATGTTTTGGAAATTCTCAAAACATCACAGGAAGAATGAATAGTTTTGTCTAAAAAGAAGGCGTAATTATTTAAAGAAAAATTGGATACCTTGGATTGGAAATTGCTTATGGCTTCAAACAAATTTTAAGCCCCATATCCTAAATCACATTCAAAATTTTTCTGATGAAATTTCTGACCAAAAACAACTTATGAAATTTCTTGGTTGTTTAAACTATGCAGAATCATTTATTCCAAATTTGGCAAAGATGAGAGCTCCTTTGCAGAAAAAGCTGAAGAAAAATTACGAGATGGCAATGGACGAAAGAAGATTCCGGTTACTTACAAAAAATCAAATCAAAAATAAAAAATCTTCCCGCCCTTTATCATCCTTTACCAAATGAAAAAATGATCATTGAAACTGATGACTCTCAAGAATTTTGGGGAGCAGTTTTAAAGGCAAAAGACAATTTTTCAAATGAAGAAAAGCTATGTAGTTACTCTTCATGAACTTTCACAGATTTTGAAAAGAACTATCATATTAATGAAAAAGAAATTCTGGCAATGAAAAAAGCCATTTCAAAATTTAGACTTTACATTATTTCCAATAAATTTCTTGTTAGAACAGATTCCTCTGTTTGTAAATCTTTCTTAAATTGTAAAATACATCCAGATTACAAACAAGGTAGACTGATTAGATGGCAGATGTGGTTTTGCCATTATGATAATGACATTGAAATTATTAAAAGTAAAAACAATTATCTTGCAGATTCAATAACCCGTGAATTACATTTGTGCAGGTAAAATGATAGGCCTTGAAGAACAAATTGAAGACGCCAAAAATCAACTGGAAATCAATGAAATGGAAATACAGGTAATAAAGAAAAAAATTCTCATTTATTAAAAAAGAAAGAAACAAAATCTTGTAACATTACCAAGAGTAATGAATCTGTAAATACAGTGCCTTTTAATGACAAATGATACAGATTGAATCAAGCTCGCAAGAGCTTAAAGATATTCAAAATCCAGTTTCTGATCCAAAAAGACCAAAAAAAATTGAAGACAGTCCACCACTTGTTGGAATAAACACATCAATGGCAGGAAAGAAATTCTATGTAATTTTCGATGGCCCGACCGTGGATATTACACAAATTGGGACCAAGTGGAACCATTGGTCAAAGGAAAACCTTACAAGCATAAAAGTTTCAAAACCTTTATTGAAGCCCAAACTTCATTTACCCAATTTCATAAAACAAAAGGAACAACCCAGTTCCATATAGACAACTCTTTGGCCATACACAGTTATCACTTAGACCCCAACCATTTCAAAAAGACATTAGGGCAAGGCCCAGAATGCCCAAATTCAATTGTCCAATTTCTGAAAACCTTAGATTCAGAAACTTTTCTTACAAAGAAGCAGTTCAAACTGTTCCTGAAATTGTACCAGACAGGTTCAAGATTTTAGGAAAAACAGTCACAAATGAAAATTCCACACTTTCAGACATTGCTCTTCAAGACTTTCTTTGTCTAGAACAAGAGGCTAGAATCATTGGAGATTTCGCTCGAAAAGAATTAACTTGGTACTTTTGAAAAGAAATTTGGCCAATTCATTTTTCTTGAAGGTGCTGAACCTACATTTGTGAGAAACGCTTTTTACAATGGACTTGTTAAAATTATAATTCTGGACCTGATTTCAGAGAATTAGAATTGATAGACAGTAGGATATTGCAATCCCTCAAAGATATTCAAAAATTTGTTGTGAAAAATCAAGACCTTCATATTATCTTAAAGATAAACAATACGATTCCTTTTTGGGATGAAAATAATATTCTTTACAAAGGATACCATCATATCCAGATTAAAACTACCCAGCAAGTTTATTTGGATCAACCAATGGAAGGACAATCAAGTTGTGTAAATCAATTAATTTTGGAAGATTGGAGAGTCTTGTCTTTCCAAAGGATTTGTACAAGTCTGAAAACATTTAATGCAGAATCCAAAGCCAAAGTTAATTTTCACTCAAAATACATTTTGATGACCAGTAAAACTGGATCAAACATTATACCAGAAGCTATCAAGATTATCTGCAATTTTGAGAAAAATTTCTACAACACTTTTAGTACATCTCCAAAATACAATGGACATTTGTGTGAAGCTCTACAGTCCAGTATTGGTGAATATCACACTTGCAAATACTACAAAAACAAAGGAAAAGAAAAGAAAGAAAAAGACAAAAGGAAAAAAGAAAGAACATCTTGAAGATTTCATTGAGGATGAATGCTCCAAAGTGAAACATCAGGCCAATAATGTAGAATCTTTTGCTTTTTGTCAATCGGCAGTAAGCACTTGTCTGCATGATTATTGAATTTTTTGCAATATTCTCCCCTTTTGGAAGAATAAAATTTTTAGAATTATGAGTTTTAAACATTTCTAAAAAAAATTTCTTCAAAGAGTTGAAAGCCAAAGCTTTTCTTTTCTTTGAAATCCAAATTCTTTTGTTTTGTAATTTAAAGCTTACTGTATCAATTTCTTGTATAAATGGGTGGTATAACTGGAAAAAGTTATTCCCAATTATAAAATCGATACCAGTTTCAAGTTGGTAAACTGTTGGAATTTTGAAATCAAATGTCTGAAGGGAGGAATTGTGGAATCCACAGATTCCTATACTGAGATTTTTGACAACTTTAGAAGATGATACTTCTGAGTTGTTTGCAATATTCAATTTTAAGGTTCTTTCTGGTTGATCCCAAAATTGTTCAGAAATAATCCATTTGCTTGCTGTACATACTGATGCTCCTATATCAATGTAAGCATGGATGGTGAATTTTTTATATCCTTCAAAACTAAGTTTGATAGGGATATAAATTGAATTGGGGTTTGTGACGTTTCTATTCATTTTCAGATGAATTTGAATCTGAATCTTCGTCTGATTCTGAAGTAAGGTAATACAAAGATTTTGTATCACTTGGGTCTTCTACTGGGTAGAAACCGCATCTGTCTTCAAATGTCTCCAGTAATTTTACTCTGTCTTTATTCCCAATTCTTGCTGGGCATTCATTTGCATAATGTCCTTCTTCATTAGAGAGCCAACATGTGCAATTCTTCTTCTTTTGAGGACAATTTAAAATTTGTCATTACTTTTCTTTTTGAAATTCTTTTTTGGATATTTCTTGAAAAAAAAAATTCTTTTTGAAAAATTTCTTTTTGTATGGTTTTTTCCATTTTTTGAAAGTATATTTTTTCTTTTTGAAATATTTTCATTTTAATGGTTTTTTGTAGGGTTTACAACCATACTGACTAGGTATTCTGTTTCGGTATAAATCGCAACAGACTTTAGGATTTTTTAAAACAGCAATTTTGCTTTGCTTTATCAAACTATTTTCTTTGCATTTTTCTGCAATAATGTTTCTAGTCAGTGTAATTGCAAGGCCTGAAGAGGCATCAATTTTGAATTCATCACTGGGATCATGATTCTAGTTTTGCAATTTTATGGCTCTATCAAAGTCTTCGAGGACTTCATGGTTGAAAGGTTCAAGAAGTTTTGTGATAAAATTTTTCAATTAATTGAACCCAAAGGTCTGGTTGAACCATGTAAAAATATTTTGAAAATTCACATGCAAAGTTTTCAAAATAACACATGTCACAAATTGAGATTTTTTCAAGATGGTTTAAAGCATCCGAAACTTCAATTGTTGTTCTTTTTGCTTTTAAAAGCTTCATAGGTTTGACACGTGAATTGCTTGTAAATTTGATCAATGATCCTTTTGATGAAAGCTGGAATATTGGCTTGACAATCTTTCCAAATTTCATTTTTTATTTCATAAGTAAAGTTTTCGAGGAAGGCTCTGACGTTTCTCCTTGTGCTTGCGATAACATAACTCCAAGAGTTAGTTTCGATTTTGTGTATTTCTTTATTTATGATCATAGAGATCACAATATCTTTGTACCATGCATCAATAAGTTTTTCGGGCTCTATTGTGCAATCAAGGTCAAGGATAGAAATTCTACCTCCTTGTTTCTTTGGTTTGTTTAGAAGAAAATCTTCATCAATGTCTTCATTTGGGAGAGGTCTAGGACTGTGATCTCCGATTGGTCACTTACCGTCTCCAATTGGATTTTTGGAAGTATCCATTGGATCATTGTGTACTTTGTTTTCATCCTTAGGTTTCTGGCTGTCATTGCTTGGAGTATCACCAATAGATTTTGCAACAAAATGTTTTCTTGATCATCAACACTAATGTTTTTTATGCTAGATACAATTTTGTCTAATTCATTGTCTTCAAATGCTAAAAGCACATTGAGAAGACCAAGGTCTTGACTGGATTCATGGATTTGCTCTAAGTTTTTCTAAACCTATTCATTCTAAATCTTCAATGTCAAATTTTCCTTTGAGGATTTTTTACATTGTTGGAAATGTCTTCAATTTTCCCTCCTTTCAAAGTTTCCAAAAGAAATTTGCTTAATTTCTTTGGTAGAACTATTTTCGATGTGCTGTTTTTAACAATTTGAATGTTAGTCTAAGGATTTTTCTATCTTAGAGTGATAATCATTAAGATCTTCTCGAAGTTCTTCAATAATGTCTTTCAACTGTCTGACTTCCTTCAAAATATCACTTATTGACATAAGCTAATTCCCAAGGATTTGTTTTGCCATACTGTTGACAGTATCTCTTAATTCTTTGAGTTCTCTGCTTTGGCTACTTTCTAGTTTTTCGTCTTTCCACATATACATTGGATTTTTCCTAATGGATGAGGTGTTTAAAAGTAAAGGTTTTTGTTCTCTGACAAGAGTTCTTTGCTGAATAAGATCAATTTCAATTGATCTTCTTACGGGTTGAACTAGCCAATCAAATTGTGTCTCTTTATGTTCAAGGTAGTCTGAGAATAAATGATCAATCTTTATTCCTTTTGGTTCTTTGACAATTGTCATATTGTGTTGGTTATGAATAGCATAACTAACAAGGTAGGAGCTTGAGAAAGGAACATTGTTGTCTTTGACTAAATCTTTTCTTCTATAATTAAATACGAAAGAAAGAATTCCATCAAAATTACGGTCATGAAGACTCACAGAGAGTCTTGGGTGTGATGTGAAAATTAATTTTTCACATTCCAGATTTCCGTTTAGTGATCCTAAACAGCCTTCTTTCGGATTTTTGATCCTTTCATCAATCAAACCCATAGATATAGGTTGATCAATTTTATCAGATAGTGTACTACGAAGTTGAATCTTGATAGCTCCTATCGTGATCCAGTAAAGGTTTTTACTGTCATCCAAGTCAATCTTTTGCTTGGCTTTATTAATATCTTGTTTAGTAAGAAGGGAAATTCCTATCTTACCATAAGTGTGTTGAATGTGAATGGCAAATTCTTTCTTGGAAACCCCATAATAAATATGCATATTCTTGTTAACAAATCTATTGATGAAGTTTGGTTGCACAAAAACTTCACTTGGGTTTAGAGTCAAATTTGTCTTCCAAATCTTTGCAAGTTTTTTGTCAGAAATTAAAATTTCTTTTGAAAGGTTTCCAAGTGACTCGTTTTGTTCAAAAACTTCGTCAATTTCAGTTTCAATAATGTCTTCACTATTCATGTCAAGTAATGATAAATGACATAGTGCAAGATAAATTCCTTAACACTTTCTTCATAAAGTGTTTTATATTTGTCTCTTTTCTGTCTCATACTTATTCTAACAGAATGATGTACATGTTCAAACATGAGTTGGAATCTGTACTCTTCATAGAATTCATACAAGTTGTATTTATTTGTAAGTGAGCTAATGTATGCATTACATATTCTACATTCAATCATGTTGTATGATGATGTAAAGCATAATGAAGTATAAATGCTCTAACAGTATTATGATAGTTGTTTAAAAGAATATTCATTTTTTCTTTCTGCAAGTTGATTGCAGTCCTGAGTATTCCTGCAGTGCACATGTATGTATATCTGTAATAATGATATGTATACATAGCATAATGTCTTGTGAAATTCAATTTCCATGTTTTAGTTCACATCTACTTTAAATACTTGCATTATCTTGTACGGATCTTGAGGATCTAGCTAATACACCATCAGACAGGATGTTTGAATTTTTTGCAATATTCTCCTCTTTTGGAAGAATAAGGACATTTTCAATGGACAGTGGTCTAGGATTGTGATCTCCTATTGGTCTCTTACCGTCTCCAATTGGGGGTGGGGCCCTTTTCAAAAAATAGATGGAGAGGGAGGTCGTTAATTCATAAAAGCTTGGGGCTGTTAATTTGCGGAAGGTGGGAAGGATGAGGGAGGGAGGAGGGGGAGGAGGAGGGGAGGGGGCGGGGCTTTTTGGTTTGAATGGAGGGTTGACACGTCTCCAATCGGAGAAATGATCTAGACCCCGAATTGGGGTCCAGATCTTTTCTCTTGGGTAAAATGGATTTGTGTAAGCTATTATTGTTTCAATCAAATTTAATTTTTTTTTATTTTTCTATATTACACATGAAGTAATATTGTCAAATATTCATATCATAGTTTTAAAACGCGATTTAATTACATACCCTGCCAAATCACCAAGCCTCCGTGTCATTAGTTGAACCAGTGACCCATTGTGTCAGCCAACGGATTATTATATATCATAAAACAGTAATTAAAAATATTTTAAAATTCTTTTTATTGAAAATACATATTGAAGAAAATTAACACTAACTAGACTTCGTCAATATATAGTTTTGGTGAAAAATTGAATTCAAAATGGAAGTCCTTGTTAAGAGTTCTTGCTTACCACATGTACCCTTGTCCGAATCAGATCAAATCGATATTTTAACTCACATTCCAACCATTTATTTCTATAGACCAACCCAAAATTGGCTTACTCCAAAAGACACCATTATCAGAACCCTTCAAAAATCACAAAGCAGAGCTTTGGACCCTTTTTATCCATTAGCTGGTCGTCTACGCTGGCTACATGGGGCTCGACTTAAGATCGACTGCAACGCAAAAGCTAAAGAATCTTCTCATCATCGATCGAGCCTAATTGTGATTTGAATTTCGTTCATTCTTTTCTTTCCCATCTCAAGCAAATTAAAATCAAAATTTGTATTGAACAAATCCTACTTCTTTTCTTTTCTCTTTTGAGCCGCAACTGAAGACTCCCAATTACCATTCTACGTGACATTGGTTCAGAGATTGACGATTACTCTAAGTTACACAATATCCCACGCGATGGCCGACGGCCAAAACGCACTTCATTTCATATCTGAATGGACCGCATGATTGTGATGGTGAGTCCTTGATCCTCCATGATCATGATGGTGATGGCTCTTTGGTTGTTGCACTGTGTCTTCAAGTTTTCCATATGGAAGCTTTCAAAAATTTATTCTACAAAGACATCGTAACTCATCACTAATAATATTGGATAGTACACGTGCACACACGTGCTAATTACAAAATTTAGTTGAAATGTTGAGTTGTTGATTGGTACGATATAGGCAAATTGTTGAAAGAGTGTAACATTATTATTAATTATAGATGATAATAACTTTTCCATCTATATCTATTGCAAGGCATATACTTGATCACATGTGTTATAACTCTTGACAATTTGTGCTCCCCCAACCCATGCACCTTAAAACCAATCTTAATCTTTTCAAAAATATCATCTTTGTAATTACGAATGTCTAATAAAAGACGGTGACTCCTTCAAGTAGACTGGAAATACAATATTCATGGTCCTATTTGGATGGTGACTCCTTCAAGTAGAATGGAAATACAATCATGGTCCTATTTGGATGACGAATGGAGTCTAGGGCTCTTTTCGTATATGGGTGCTACTTTGCCTCATACTCAGCGATGACTTGTCTCACTACTAGCTGAGAATCACCCTTCTCAAAGTGGATGGATCGCATGCCCATTGCTACAGCTAGTTCTAATCCGATAAGTAAGGCTCCGTTTTTCATAAACCTCTACGGGCATAAGACGACACACTAAGTACACCTTTGCCGGGTCTTTGGAATACCGGGGTTGAATCCTCTCCATCCGACTGTCGTTTGGTTTTTAGAAAACTAACACGTGCCTACCACCAATTCCGGTTAACTACTGGGTAAACTAGCTTAATACGAAAAATGCTTGACGCCTGTAGAGAAAAAACATTTATCCAAAAGATTTATTCATTACTACTACATAAAGCACTACATTACATAAACAACCACATATGCCTTTACTAGAGCTTTAAAAGCATTATGCTAACTACATTAATTATTTAAAAAACATAAAGAAGTCAAAGGCCGTTTGGACGGAATCTATAACAATAAGATTCCAAGCATAGCCATAAGACTCAGCCTCTGGAGTTCCAACATAGTCCATGTAGAATTCGGTCCCGTACTACACGTTTATACATATTGTCCATTGAGGGTTCGGCCAATGTGGATTTCTGTCATGTCAATGGCTAAGTTAGACATTTTTCAATATAGGGTCAAAAATATTGATGCATTTTTCTTCAAAAAATAAAATAACATTGATAAAAATAAGTCAATATATTACTACAATCATAGCCTACACGTTTTCATGCTTTGAAAACGTCATATAATTACATCATTATCAATATTGTCAAACGATTTAGCTGTTTGTTGTTGATAAAATAATGTGATTGCAAGTGCACAATATCGCTAACAAGTAATAAAGTGGACTTTTTGAGTCCGGATTATCGTTCCCACGAAGACTATCTTATTTAGATACTAGTTAAATTAATCAAATCGCTAATCTATTGAAAACAAGTTAAAATCAATTGAATTTGAATATTTAAACTAGAACTTTGGATTTTTTCGAAAATAATAATAAAGCAGAAATCAAGAATTAATAAAATATGATGGTTGAAGCGTTTGGACGAACGAATTCACCTAGTTGTCATCTCTAATTCCTCCTCTCAAGGTTCGTTTCCTAAAGTTGTATTCGGTCGAATTCACAATTTTAACCTAATTTACCTCTCTCGAGTTCAAATTAGTCCTATCTAATTAAGTCAACTTAGGGCGGCAATGAATGGTCCTTAATTAGATGCATTAAATCTTCTAAGAATTCAATTCAAGACCGTGACAATAACAAAAGCGTATCTCTACCTTTTATCCAATTGCCAGATTTTACTACGTGGTCTAGATTAATAATTTACCTCTCGGTTCATTACAATCCACAAAATCAATGAGATGATGGCCAATCATTCAAAGCATTAAGAAAAGAAGTAAAATCAAATACTTAATCAATTTATAAATCAAAACTTGAGAGTCGAAATTAAAAAATCTAACTTAGGCTACATCGTTCATCCAAACATAAAATCTAGCTATTCATAACTCGGGAGAAAGAAAAGATGAAAAGAAGTGAAAACATAACCGGATCTTGAAAATAATAGAGGAAGAGACGTTGAATGTCTTGCACCAAGGAATCTCTCGTCTTCAAGCTCCAATCTTCAATTCCGCCTTGTTCTTCGTCTCTTGGTATCTCTCTCTCAATATGATTTTTCACAAGAATTTCAACAACCTTTGTTATGAGAGTATATGTCCTATTTATAGGTCTCCTAAGATGACCTAAAAGATCCCTCAAAATCATCAAAATCGTGCACTACAAGTTTCCTAATTGTTTTTGAACTCAAAAAAGGAAACAAAATAAAATAAAATTTGCATGCCAAAAAATGGCCTGGGCGCACGCCCAGGCATGATGAGGGCGCACGCCCAGGCATGGAAAATAGCCTCAGTCGTTTGTTGCTTCAGCTGGGCGTGCGCCCAGCTTTGGTATAGGGCGTTCGCCCAGCACAGATTTATGTCCATTCTGCGCTTGTGGTCCTTCAACTTTTGGTTGTAGTCATTTTAGTCCTCCTCGATTTCTTCTTATATTTCAATTCGGTCCTCTTTATTTGTACCCCATGTCCTTCAACTTTTGGAGGTTTGCAAGTTGACCCCATCTTCAAGTTTTCAGTACACTTTCGGTCCTTTTCGCCTATTTTGCTTTGTTTTCTCCAATTCCATCCAATCTTGGGTTTTGACCTGAAATAATTAAATCAACACACAATTAAGTAGAAAAGTACTTATGAGCACTTACAATTGTCCACTTTTGATAGTCTAAATAAGTGTAAAATCACACTTATCAAATACCCCCAAACTTGAACATTTGTTCGTCCTCGAACATAACTAATTACTTAAACAAACACACAAATAATATTAAACAGATAGCTTGCCGTATTTGCCTCATGTTTTGAACAATCAAACAATTCATAACAAAACTTCTAAATCATGCTACCAAAATCAATCATTTTGACTTATCCGATGCTTGACAGATATCAGTGTGTACACATAGTCAATTCAATCACCATGAGCCTTTAAGTCGATGATATTATGCCCCCACCAATGGTCAAATATTTCTTTTCTCGTCAGAAGAATACACACCCCCAAACCGATATTCAATTTTCTCACCCGGGTGTTAGCTCTAAAAGGGACTCTCAAGACACTTATTCTTTTATCGCTCAAAATTTCGTTAGGTCTAGCCAATACATTAGCTATCTAGATGCGTGATGATTCTCCTTTCATTGAGTGCTTTGACCATCAAGTTTTCACTCGATGAAGTCAAACCCACTAGTAATCTATATCCCCAAGTTATGCGCCAAAATGGTTCAATCTTGCTTTCTTCTTCTTCTTCTTTTTTTTTTTTTTTTTTTTTTATATATATATATCTTATGTGCAAGACCTCACTCCCTTAAGCTTTCTAGATGACCCTTGTAGCGAGCTTTAGGTCGATGGCTCCCAGTGTCTGTTAAACCTTAGGGCACTTAGAGTTTTGAGAACTCCAATGGACTTTATCACTCGAGTCAACTAGGCTACGAAGAGAGGTATAAGATAATGCAAGTGCCATTTTTTTTTTTTTTTTTTTTTTGCAAGATAAGCAGTGAGGGATTAGATTTCTAGCATCCGGTCAATACTTAGATTCCACTTGGTATCCAAAATACACTCCACACAACTATTATTCAAACACGGAATCAACACCTATCTAAACAGCTTCTGCACTGGTTTAACCACCCCCAAACTAGCTTTTCACCTGGTTAGGTAATTGAGTTGTCAATTGGTAGAATTGGTTTTCTCAACTAAGATTCACTACTTTTTCACTGTATTCTATTCAATATACCAACCCAGCGTAGTGAAATTCATGACCATCAATCACACTTAATCATATCTTACATGGATAAGTAAAGTTTATAAAACAAGCACAAGTAGCATAACCTAGTCATAAGTCATGAATTGACATCAGTTTCAAATAATATCCTCATAGGCCGGCAAGGCTATCCAACATACAAGCACACAATATTATTTTATTTTTATTTTTATTTTATTTTATTTTTTTTTTTTTTTTTTTTTTTTTTTTTTAGCATACGCAAACATAATGAAAGCAATTAAAGTCTAATTAAAGTCACCCCAAGCTAAAAATTCACATTGTCCTCAATGTACGAAAACGAGAGCAAAAGTAAAAACTAGAAAAGGATCGGGAACTTCCAGGGGTAAATGTGGAGAAGATGCATCGGCCATGGGTCGGTCCCATTGAAGTAGAGGGTCGAAAAGAAGCAAGTGCTCTGAAAGCCGCGAGACAGGTCTCTCCGATATCGCGCGACATTCTCATCGAGAGTTTCCATACGGCTCCCTATACAACTCACTTGATCGTGCATAGCATGGCACTTTGGTAATCCAGTACGGCCGATTGGACCGAGTCCTAGCGTCCGCTTTCGCCAATCCTCACCGATTTGGTCACATAGCGCAGTCACCAAGCATAGCTTCACTCGGGTTCGATGTATGTGTATAATTGCATTCTCAATGGCGTGAACTCGCTCTACCCATCTCTGCTCGAGCCGCCATAAGCCGCGCTGAATCGAACGAAGTCGGTCGGATCCGGCACTGTCGGTGGTGGGGAGGTGCCTCATCTTGAAAATCCTCATCCGCAATCCCGGCCCTAGTGGTGTGCTCTAGTACCTCCGGCCGCCAACTTGGTCTCCGAAGTTCTCAACACTACGGGCATTTAATAAGGGGCGGGGGGGCTTCTCTCATTGGGAAAATGGAACTCCACGAGTGATACAGATCCCGTGATAAGACAAGAGAAATGAATGGCGCTACCGGGAGTCCACCTCAAGAGCCAATTCTTTGATGAACTCAAAGATGAGAGTCCCAAGTCGAACTTACTTGAGCCTTGCTAGATGATATAATAGGACGGCCCGGTGCTCATTAATTTTCGCCCCTCCGTCTGGTGGGGCTAACGTTGGAACCGACAAAAATATGTAAGACAGCGCAATTCCTCGGTAAGTCGATCATGCATGAACCAGGGGTGTCCAAAGGCCAAGCATCATCCCGACCATATAAATAACGGGCCACCAATGCCATGTCAATGTCGTGCGGAGTGGGGAGAGGGTCAAGCTCATGCGTGTGAGGCCATAATATCCGCCGATCATAGTGGGGTGAAGCGTATCCACCGACCTCTCACCCGTGTTACGTAGCCGGTGGGGAGACCTGGGCATCAATGTACGGGTTGAAATTGGCAAAAACTCCCTAACTAGAGTAGGGTATGCGGCGTGGGAGCACCGACCACCTTGTTCCATCCACAGTGCTGGATGACTCGTTCCAACAAATGATCAGAGAAGTCGGTCCTAGTGACTGGCGTTCCTTGTGTGAGCTTGGGTAACCACTTAGTTTTATAGCTTGATTGGATGGCCTCGGTTTGGAAGCGTGGTATAGACCCATCATCGCGGCTCGGCCACATGTCTAGTCGGGTAGAAGGCCCACGACTTTCCTTTCCCTTTCTCCAAAGCAGTAGCTTTGCGCTTGGGTGGCATGTTGTACTGTAGAGACAAAATGAAATGAAGTATGTGAGAGAACGAAGTGGACCAAGGATTTACACAAACAAGAAAACATAGGAAAGAGTTAAAGTTTCCGAGCCATCTCTCGACACAAGTAAAGCCCTAGCGTGGTGTGTATCATGTTCAAATTATAGGCCGAACGGATGTCAGAAAAGGCAGACGAAAGGGGGACGAAATGGGGGCCGGAGGGCTTCTGCGGGTAACTCGGGCGGCAGCCACAAAGGTCTTAGAAGGGCAAACCAAAAGGATGCATGGTCGATTGTATTCTAAGGAAAGCATGCAATGTGAACAATCTTGAAGCAAAACAACAAAGTCCAAGTGATGGCTAAACCCAATTTCACAAGAAAGTTCGTTAAGGCATCCTATCAAACACTTTGAAGGCATCCTATTTGTATAGGAAAGTGAATGAACGGGGACCATGAATTTTGCCCAAAATTGGTAAACCAACGTGCACAATCACAAACCCATCAACTACCTAACCCCAAACTCCTCCAATTTAAAAAAAAAAAAAAAAAAAAAAAAAAAAAAAAAAAAAATCACCTAAAAACCAAGCCAACTCGTATAGGAACGATGGAGAGAGAAATGGAAAACTTACCTTGCAATGGAACGTAGGCAACGTGAAGATGAAGAATGGAGGGTCAATCTAGATATAATGCTAATGTAATGCAGTTAAATAAGCACAAAGTGTGTGGGTGGATGATGGAGAAGAAGTGGTGTGAGAGCATATGAGAGGGGGGGGGGGGGCGGACGGTTTGGTCTTAAAACCAGCAAAGAAATTTTTTTTTTTTTTTTTTTTTTTTTAAACACCGGCGAACGCGCTGGTTTGAACAGGTATGTCGCCCAAGGCAAGTAAACAAGCAGCAGGGGGGTAACGCCTCGGCCTACGCCATGCGTTCGCCCAAACCAATGTAATTTTTTTTTTTTTTTTTTTTTTTTTTTTTTTTTTTTTTTTGAGGATGAAAACGTTTGGCCTGAAAGAAAATAAACAAAATAAGCATAGCGAATTAAGATAAAAACGGGGAAAGAACAACAATCCTAAAAGTCTATATGCAAAACAAACACACGAGAAGGGATAGAGAATGGGTTGTCTCCCATTAAGCGCTCAATTTAGAGTCTTGGGCTCGACCGCTGCGGCATTCACTCCGCACTGCAATGTCAATGGTGGATTTTGCCGCCGGAAATCCTCCACATAGTGTTTCACTCTCTGGCCATTAACTTTGAAATTTCCTTTGGTTGGATGAGTTAATTCAACCGTGCCATATGGAAAAACCTTGGCGATTGTGAATGGTCCGGACCACTTTGATTTCAATTTTCCAGGGAACAGTTTGAGTCGCGAGTTGTACAACAGAACTTGATCCCCAACCTGGAATACTCGGTGCCGAATGTGTTTATCATGCCAGTTCTTAGTCCTTTCTTTATAGATCATTGAGTTTTCATAGGCATCCATTCTGAATTCATTCAGCTCGTTCAACTGCAGCAGCCTAGTTTCTCCGGCCTTGTCCAAATCCATGTTCAACTGTTTTAGTGCCCAATAGGCCTTGTGCTCGAATTCCACTGGTAGATGACAAGCTTTTCCAAACACCAAGCGATAAGGAGACATGCCAATAGGGGTTTTGAAAGCGGTGCGGTATGCCCATAGTGCATCATCAAGCTTCTTGGACCAATCTTTTCGAGTTGAATTAACAGTGAGCTCGAGGATTCGTTTCAACTGTCTGTTAGATGTCTCCACTTGCCCACTAGTTTGTGGGTGATAAGCTGTGGCAACTCGATGCTGTACTCCATATTTGTTGAGGACCGATTTAAATAAACGGTTGCAAAAATGAGAACCACCATCACTTATAATAGCTCGGGGAGCTCCATATCTGTTGAAAATATATTTCTTGATGAACCCAACCACCACTGTTGCATCATTAGTTGGTAATGCTTTAGCTTCCACCCACTTGGACACATAATCAACCGCTACAATAATGTACTTGTTGGAATAGGACGGTGGAAATGGTCCCATGAAGTCTATGCCCCAAACATCAAATAATTCCACTTCAAGGATATTGTTCAACGGCATTTCGTGACGGGCTGATATGTTACCCGTTCGTTGGCATCGATCACAGGATCTACAAAAACTGTGCACATCTTTGAATAATGTGGGCCAGTAGAAACCACACTGTAAAACCTTAGCAGCGGTTTTGGTAGGACCAAATGACCCCATAAGCCGAACAAGTGTACACGTGCAAGTATCGGTTTCATTTCCTCTTGGAACGCATCTTACGATAACTGATCTGGGCCCCTCCTGTATAGATAAGGTTCCTCCCAAAAGTAGAATTTAGCCTCATGGACAAGTTTTTCTTCTTCCTGATAAGAAAATTCCGGTGGGAGAATTTGACTGACCAAATAATTGACTAAGTCAGCATACCACGGTGCATTCCCAATCTGCAAGATTTGTTCGTCTGGAAACACTTCATTTATGTCAACATTATCAGTGGACTCTCCCCGCTCCAGTCTAGATAAGTGATCTGCCACCTGATTTTCTGTCCCCTTTTTATCACATATTTCAATGTCAAACTCTTGTAACAAATGTAATCCACCGAATTAGTTCAGGCTTGGCATCTTTCTTCCCAAACAAATACTTAAGAGTTGCATGGTGGTTTGTAGACAATTACCTTTGACCCAATGAGATAGGAGCGGAATTTGTCAAAGGCAAAAACTACAGCAAGCATCTCTTTTTCAGTTGTTGCATAGTTGATCTGTGCATCCGTTAATGTCCTGCTGGCATAGTAAATGACATGTAGATTTTTGTCCCTGCGTTGTCCAAGCACCGCGCCAACCGCAAAGTCGCTAGCATCACACATAAGTTCAAATGGTAGACTCCAATCCGGTGCAACAATAATAGGTGCAGTGATCAGTTTTTCCTTCAAAGTGTTAAAAGCAGTGAAACACTCATCAGAAAATTTGAACGGCACATCTTTCTCCAACAAGCTGCTAAGAGGTTTTGTGATTTTTGAAAAATCACGTATGAACCTCCTGTAAAATCCTGCATGACCAAGAAAACTTCTAACACCCTTAACTGAATTCGGTGGCTGCAATTTCTCAATCACCTGAATTTTCGCTTTGTCGACTTCTATTCCTTGAGAATGAAATTGGTGTCCCGTAACTATTCCTTCTTTCACCATAAAGTGACATTTCTCCCGATTGAGTACAAGATTAGTTTCCTCACACCTCTTCAACACCTTAGATAAATTTGTCAAGCAAACATCGAAAGAGTCTCCAAAAGCGAGAAATCATCCATAAATACCTCAATGTATTGCTTCCACCATGTCTCGAGAATATAGCCATCATGCAACGCGAAAAGTGGCGGGCGTTACACAATCCAAAGGGCATTCTTCTAAAGGCAAAGGTCCCGTAAGGGCATGTGAAGGTGGTTTTCTCCTCGGTCTTACGGAGCAATGGGGATACGATTGTATCCCGAATAGCCATCCAAGAAACATGAGTGAGAGTGCCCGCAAGTCTTTCCGATCTCGATCAATAAAAGGTAAAGGAAAATGATCTTTCCTTGTAGCATTATTCAAACTTTTCGGTAGTCAATACACACTCTCCAACTCGTGACCGATCGTGTCGGAATAAGCTCATTGTTGTCATTTTTCTCAACGATGATTCCTCCCTTTTAGGCACTACATGGATTTGGACTTACCCAAGAACTGTCTCGAGATTGGGTAAATTATCCCGCGATCGAGTAATTTCATCACTTCACTCGGACCACTTCTTTCAAAGTAGGATTCAATCTTCATTTGGCTCTCCACCGATGCCTTGAAATTGTCCTCCATACGGATTTTATGCATACATGAAGGACCGATTCTCTAATATCCGCAATAGTCTACTCGATAGTGCTTTATGTTCTTTCAAGATTCTGAGCAATTTTTCTTCCTCCAATTCTGTCATATCATTTGCAATAATCACTGGAAGAGTAGTAGAAGTCCCTAGATACGCGTATCGAAGGTGAGTGGCAATGGTTTCAACTCAAGAGCAGGAGCCCTCTCTATGGATGGTCTTGGTCTCGTAGGTTTTCACCAAGTGGTTCAAAATATCTCGCTCTCTTGTAAGAGACCGGTTGAGATGCTTCTAGTTGCAAGGCTCGTGCATCAGATAGCGAGATGTTACGATTTTGTTGATTCGTAACACATCATACAAATCGCGAGTTCATCCGGTGGATACTCTGTTTCAAACGTTTCGCAATTAATTTGTCCACCACATCGACTTGAAAACAAGAATCAAGAAGTTGGATATTTCATCGCCTTTAAAGACATTGAATATAACTTGCTCATTGTCCACCGAAGAATCATTTTCCTTCACAAACATCGATCGGTAGCTCTCCTCAGTAGCTAAAAATGGTCTTCAAGAATAATGGGGATATCATTTGTCTTCTTCCATATCAAGAATGATGAAGTCTCATTGGAAATATGAATTTATCGACCTTTACCAATACATCCTCAATGATACCCCGAGGATGCTTGATAGATCGATCCGCTAGTCGCAACGAGACGGTGGTTGGTCTTGCTTCTCCCAATCCTAGTTTCACGTATACGAGATAAAGGCATGAGATTAATACTTGCACCCAAATCACACAAAGCATGATCAAAATAATTTGAACCTATAGTATGAGGATAGTGAAACTCCACGGATCTTTTAATTTAGGTGGAAGCTTTTACGAAGAATTGCACCGCACTCTTCCGCCGAACAAACTGCTTTCATGCTCTTCCAGTTTTCGTTTGTTTGAAAGAATGTCCTTCATGAACTTTGCGTGGCTGGGCATCCGTGCTAATGCGCGTCGGCAAATGGGATGTTGATATGGAGTTTTCTCGAAAATTTCAAGAAATTTTGCAAATTGTTTGTCGAGCTTGTGCTTCGCAACCTCTCGAGGAAAAGGAATTGGTGGCACATAAGTTTCGGCGAGGATTGGTGTCTTGGCTTTGGATGATTCTCGCATCTTCTTTTAGAACTTCTTCTTGTGGAGGTTTGAATGTTTCTCGCCTATCTCATCATCGGCTACCAACTGTTTGTCCCTCTTCTCAGGTCGTTTCGCGTGAATTTCTGGTAATTGTACTCCACTCCTTGTCGTGATTGCTTGCACTTGCTCTTTTGGATTTGTCACAGTATTGCTAGGAAGTGTCCCTGGAGTTCTATCTGATAGTTGTAAGGCCAGCTGGCCAATCTGAGTCTCTAATTTCCTGATAGACGCCTGTTGATTCTGATAATTTGTGTCCTGTCTCTCCATTAGTTTATCAGTCTTTTGCATGTACTGTTGGAACATTTCCCCCAAACTTGGTCTTCTCTCCTGCTGAGCATTGCCAGTATTACCACTGTTCTGATTATCTGACCATCTGAAATTTGGGTGTTGCTTCCAGCCAGGATTGTAGGTTTGAGAGTAAGGGTTATACTGCTGACGTGTGTTATTCTGAACAAAATTTACCTGTTCATCTGGAGAGGCCAATAACATACAATCTGAAGTCGAGTGGTTGGCCCCACGCTGCAAGACATCATAGTGGTTTGAAGCGCATTTACTCCTTGTGTTTGTGTTCTAACCAAGAGCTCCAATTGTTTCGTTAATGCGCAACTGCGTGCATTGGTAGTCGATGATTGTCTATTTCATGTATCCCTGCTACTTTCTTCTGAGTGGTTCGATCGGATGAAAACATGGTATGAGTGTTTGCAATCGGCTCATATAAATCCCAAGCTTCATTGACATTTTATTAGCAATGGACCCATTTCTTTGAGGAGTCCACTATCGATTTGGATTGAGAAGAAAGTCCGGAGTAGAAATATTGAGCACAAGTCCCTTTTTAATACCATGATTCGGACATTTTTCGAGCAACTCTTTGAATCATCCCCAAGCTTCATGATACCGCTCTCCATCAAGTTGTTGAAAAGTCGAAATTTCCAACTTCATTTTGGCCACTTTAGTGGTGAAAAGTATTTGTTGCGAATTTTCTAGCCAAGTCATCCCAAGTGGCGATACTAGCATGTGGCTCGGAATCTAGCCATTCAAGAGCTCCATCTCTCGGTGTATATGGGGAATAACCAAGTCGATGGCATCCTCATTCCTCCTTGAAACCGAAAGTTACTGGCACATTCGTAGGAATCGAGAAAGATGAGTATTCGGGTTTTCATTCGCCTGCCGCCATAAGCTGCAGTTATTCTTTGAAGAGATTAATGAGATCGACTCTTAATTGAAAATCATTCGACCAAAAGCGGGATAGACTATGCTTGAACGATCGGGAGCTCGCTGCTTTGGGGTTAAGAATTGAGCCGTTGGCATATTCCCATCGTCATCTTCTTCTTCTTCATTGTGTAGTGAATTTGCCGAGTCGCTAATGGCCGCTTCGGCTGCGCACGCTCTTGCCGCTCCTTGACCTTCTCCTCTTATTGGTGCATCTCGCTATAAGTACTATCAAAAGTGGACAATTGTAAGTGCTCATAAGTACTTTTCTACTTAATTGTGTGTTGATTTAATTATTTCAGGTCAAAACCCAAGATTGGATGGAATTGGAGAAAAACAAAGCAAAATAGGCGAAAAGGACTGAAAGTGTACGAAAACTTGAAGATGGGGGTCAACTTGCAAACCTCCAAAAGTTGAAGGACATGGGGTACAAATAAAGAGGACCGAATTGAAATATAAGAAGAAATCGAGGACTAAAATGACTACAACCAAAAGTTGAAGGACCACAAGCGCAGAATGGACATAAATGCAGGCCGGGTAACGCTTATATAAAGTCTAGGCGCACGCCCAGTGAAGCAACAAACGATCGAGGCTATTTTCCATGCTCAGGCGTGCGCCCTCATCATGCACGGGCGTGCTTGAGCCATTTTTCAGCATGCAAATTTTATTTTATTTTGTTTCCTTTTTTGAGTTCAAAAACAATTAGGAAACTTGTAGTGCACGATTTTGATGATTTTGAGGGATCTTTTAGGTCATCTTAGGAGACCGATAAATAGGACATATACTCTCATAACAAAGGTTGTTGAAATTCTTGTGAAAAATCATATTGAGAGAGAGAGATACCAAGAGACGAAGAACAAGGCGGAATTGAAGATTGGAGCTTGAAGACAGAGATTCCTTGGTGCAAGACATTCAACGTCTCTTCCTCTATTATTTTCAAGATCCGGTTATGTTTTCACTTCTTTTCATCTTTTCTTTCTCCCGAGTTATGAATAGCTAGATTTTATGTTTGGATGAACGATGTAGCCTAAGTTAGATTTTTTAATTTCGACTCTCAAGTTTTGATTTATAAATTGATTAAGTATTTGATTTTACTTCTTTTCTTAATGCTTTGAATGATTGGCCATCATCTCATTGATTTTGTGGATTGTAATGAACCGAGAGGTAAATTATTAATCTAGACCACGTAGTAAAATCTGGCAATTGGATAAAAGGTAGAGATACGCTTTTGTTATTGTCACGGTCTTGAATTGAATTCGGTCCCGTACTACACGTTTATACATATTGTCCATTGAGGGTTCGGCCAATGTGGATTTGTCATGTCAATGGCTAAGTTAGACATTTTTCAATATAGGGTCAAAAATATTGATGCATTTTTCTTCAAAAAATAAAATAACATTGATAAAAATAAGTCAATATATTACTACAATCATAGCCTACACGTTTTCATGCTTTGAAAAGCGTCATATAATTACATCATTATCAATATTGTCAAACGACGATTTGTTTGTTGTTGATAAAATAATGTGATTGCAAGTGCACAATATCGTTAACAAGTAATAAAGTGGACTTTTTGAGTCCGGATTATCGTTCCCACGAAGACTATCTTATTTAGATACTAGTTAAATTAATCAAATCGCTAATCTATTGAAAACAAGTTAAAATCAATTGAATTTGAATATTTAAACTAGAACTTTGGATTTTTTCGAAAATAATAATAAAGCAGAAATCAAGAATTAATAAAATATGATGGTTGAAGCGTTTGGACGAACGAATTCACCTAGTTGTCATCTCTAATTCCTCCTCTCAAGATTCGTTTCCTAAAGTTGTATTCGATTCGAATTCACAATTTTAACCTAATTTACCTCTCGAGTTCAAATTAGTCCCATCTAATTAAGTCAACTTAGGCAATCGAATGGTCCTTAATTAGATGCATTAAATCTTCTAAGAATTCAATTCAAGACCGTGACAATAACAAAAGCGTATCTCTACCTTTTATCCAATTGCGGATTTTACTACGTGGTCTAGATTAATAATTTACCTCTCGGTTCATTACAATCCACAAAATCAATGAGATGATGGCCAATCATTCAAAGCATTAAGAAAAGAAGTAAAATCAAATACTTAATCAATTTATAAATCAAAACTTGAGAGTCGAAATTAAAAATCTAACTTAGGCTACATCGTTCATCCAAACATAAAATCTAGCTATTCATAACTCGGGAGAAAGAAAAGATGAAAAGAAGTGAAAACATAACCGGATCTTGAAAATAATAGAGGAAGAGACGTTGAATGTCTTGCACCAAGGAATCTCGTCTTCAAGCTCCAATCTTCAATTCCGCCTTGTTCTTCGCTCTTGGTATCTCTCTCTCTCAATATGATTTTTCACAAGAATTTCAACAACCTTGTTATGAGAGTATATGTCCTATTTATAGGTCTCCTAAGATGACCTAAAAGATCCCTCAAAATCATCAAAATCGGCACTACAAGTTTCCTAATTGTTTTGAACTCAAAAAGGAAACAAAATAAAATAAAATTTGCATGCCAAAAAATGGCTCGGGCGCACGCCTGTGCATGATGAGGGCGCACGCCCAGAATGGAAAATAGCCTCATCGTTTGTTGTTTCGGTGGCGTGGCGCCCGACTTTTGGTATAAGCGTCACCAAGATGCATTTATGTCCATTCTCGCGACATGGTCCTTCAACTTTTGGTTGTAGTCATTTTAGTCCTCTCGATTTCTTCTTATATTTCAATTCGGGTCCTCTTTATTTGTACCCCATGTCCTTCAACTTTGGAGGTTTGCAAGTTGACCCCATCTTCAAGTTTTCGTGACACTTTCGGTCCTTTTCGCCTATTTTGCTTTGTTTTCTCCAATTCCATCCAATCTTGGGTTTTGACCTGAAATAATTAAATCAACACACAATTAAGTAGAAAAGTACTTATGAGCTTACAATTGTCCACTTTTGATAGTCTAAATAAGTGTAAAATCACACTTATCATTTGTCTATGAATTAAGAAGGAAAAAAAAAAAAGTTCACGTGGTAGAAGAAAACACATTGAAGCCACAAATAAATAATATCAAAATTTTTAAAAGAAAGTGGTAAAATAATTGAAGCTTGCTAATCCAATTGACTATATAACGTTACGAAATTACAAATAAAGTCCAAAACAAATAAGAAAAATAAATCTACATTGAACACAAAATTTCAAAAATGAATAAAGAGAACTAACCTATTCAATATATAGTAAACTTTGAAATAATCAGGATAGTTAGTAGAAAGAAAAGACTATTTTGAATTAGTCAATCAGGTACAAGTTAAAGATGTTTAAGCATTGTACGTCTTCGGCCTTTCCACGGCAATTTTATAATGTAGATGGATACTAGATTGATAATACTAATACTTATTAAGATAAAATTTCTCTTTTTTTTCTTAATTCTCGTAAAAATTCAGTAAATTCAATCGCCAACATTACTACAATTCACAATTGTAGTAAAAATTTCAACAAATAAATTTCAAAAAAATCAACAAAACTTTTTCACAAAACAAATCAAACAGATACAGAAGACCTCATAATTCAACAAATAATTGAACTAATTTTAAAATATGCAAAAAAATACAAAGAAATCATTATAGGGCTAAACTTCCATGTAAATATCGATTCAATAGCCACATTACCTCAAATGTTGTGACTGGAGTTGGAAGCATAAAGAAATCGATAAACCAATCAACAAATTTGAAAGAGAAGGAAGAAATTAGAGAAAATCAGAGTGAAGAAATGAAATGGATAAATCGGCTCGATACATAGTGTAGTCTTTGTCTCGATTGGGGATTTTTAATTAAAGATTGGCTCATTTTCATGAATTAGCCAATTTTCAAGGATTGACCAATTTTCACTTGAGGTTCTTAATGAGAATCTATTTTTATTTTCATTGGGATTAAGGTAATAGCACATTAGAGAAAAATGTATTATATTTCTTTGGTGAAAAATATGTGGGGCCAATTGACCCCACATGACACTATGTGGGTCCGCCCCCAATATCATTGCTAATACCAACTGTCTCAGTGGATACTAGTATGCACTATGCGGATCTAATCTCGCAGGGAATATGTCGGGTTGGATGGGTCGAATTTAATAGCACATTAGAAAAAAATGTATTATATTTTTTTGGTGAAAATATGTGGGGTCAATTGACCCCACATGACACTATGTGAGTTCGCCCATGATATCAATGCTAATACCAACTCTCTCAGTGGATACTAGTATGCACTATGCGGATCGAATCTCGCAGGGACTATGTCGGGTTAGATGGGTCGAATTTGATGGCCATGGCCGTGGGTTGTATCATTACAGAATCCCCTCATAGCAGACTTTACAAATTAGACATGTGAACTGACAGAATCTGTCCAAAAGACCTCCGCTGCTAGGTTGAGGATGACACTGTCAAGATTTAAAGATTGAGGACCATTTGCACTTTTCATAAAGGTTAAGAGCCTCATGTAATTTTCGCCTATTATAATTATGATAGGGCACACTAACACGAACAAAAATTAGAGAAATATATCAGTCGATCAGAAGAATGGCATCGAGGGTGGCGCTGAAGCCAGCGAAAGGCAAGAACGTGAAGAAAGCTGTGACGGCAGGGGAGGAGGAGGGATCCACTGCTGCTGCGGTGGCGAAGTTCGTAAAGGAGTGGAGCACGTGGACCGTCAAGAAGGCTAAGGTTATAACTCACTACGGATTCATCCCACTGGTCATTATCCTCGGCATGAACTCCGAGCCCAAACCCTCCATCTCTCAGCTCCTTAGCCCCGTTTGAAAACGATGAAATCATTAAAATCGTTTATTTTCCCTGTCGAATTGGCTCCCCCTTGCCTTGTTACTATTACTATTAGTCGACTATATGCTTAGCAATTTTGAGTTAGGGTTTCTTGTTTTCATGTAACAGAATTTGATGCTGATTGATGTGGTAACCTTTAGATAAATCAATGTTGTTTTAATAGTTTCGTTTTATTGTTGATATCCGATATTATGATCGAATTTTTGGAGCTGTTACTGGGATTTGGGCGTTTTTTGTTTGTGACTATTGAGCTTATTTTGGTTTATGATTAATGGAATTGATTCACTTCATGTAATTACAATAATTACAATGAGTAATTAAATTTTTTTAGTAATTTAAAAAAAAAAAAATGTTTTCATACGGGCCGAACGGGTTGAACCGCAGCCCACGTGGGCTCAACCCCGGATGGGCTGACAGGTGAGCTGGGCTCGTGTTCAATATTTGTGGGCTGGATTAAATTACTAAATAAACATAAATATCAATTATAAATTCACATTTATTAATTTTTTATTCAATTTCTATTTTTTTTTATTATATTTAAAGACTAAAACATCACGCATTTTTTACTTTGGCTCTATGCCATTTATGAAAAAAAAATTCAAAATAGGCCAGCGGTTAAAGGTCAAATCGCCCGGGTAATGAACAGTCCGCTCGGTTCACGGGCCTCCTCATGAACGGTCCACGGTTCAGCCTCTTCGGCCCGTGAACAGCCTGTCGGCCCGCGGTTCCAGGTCGAGACAGGTGGGCCGATGCGAGTTGGCCGGCCCACTTGTCTTGACACCTCTAGATTCACTATATAAATTATATTGCTCGATAGTGAATTCTTTTCCTTTTTTCATTGAACACCCGCAATATGTTTTAGGATACCTACTCGAGAACAAATTTCGTGAAATCCCTTCTTGTTGATTTGGCATCAGATGAAATTTTTTCGAAAAAGAAATTGAATATTTTCGACTTTCTCCCTCTGATAGTCTGATTCTGTATGATTTTATGGATGTTTAATACTTTTAGTTTGTTAAATAGGTATGATTTTAGCACTGAGCACTGTCAAATGAGATTAAAATGTCTGTGGATCAAAATTTCAGGTTTGTGACTTTTCTTCCAGTTGAGGAATTTGTGTGAAAATCGAGAGAATTGATCAGCTCTCTGTTTAGTAAGTATGATTATTATAACCTGGAGTTGGGTTCTTTTAGAATCTATTTAGCACGTATGAGATGCATTCTGCTGCCTTCTTTGTCATGGCTTGAGACCAGTGCTTCTGGATATTTGATTTCAATATTCTGTCTAGGAGTACTATACATTGGGTGTTATTATTCTTTTTTTGCCATTACAACTAGGACGGTATCTTATTATACTGTATTTTATTCTCATTGTTGTCAACTTCTAGATTCTATGCTGATGTTATTCTGCCCCCTATAGCTTGATATTCTCGTTAATAGATTCCTCTGACCCTATAGCGATCCCGAACCCGATCCCGACCCCCACAGAAAAACTGCATCGTGCATTAGACTTATTTGGGAATTTGCTGCTATCTTGACCAATACCATCTCATGATCCAAGGCTTGGTTCTCTATTATAGAAACATTTTTGCATCTCTGATATCAGGTTATTGGTTGTATTTGTGAACATATCTAACCGTGTTTATACTTGGCCATCAAACTATGGCATCAGAGCGACCTCTAGAATCTGATATTAGGTTGAAACATTTAGTCACACTATAAGGTCCATTTTTCTTTGTTTGACAACAAGTTTTTGAGTCTATGCAAGGACGAGGCGTGGAAAAATATTTTATTATTGTTCTTATTATTTTAATTATTTAAAAAAAGATGAAAAAAAAATGCGGGTTTATGTGAGACTAGGCAATGTTAGGCATGTGTTCTTTACTAAAAATATTCATTTAATTGCGCGTCTATGCGTAGAGGTCCTAATTAGACACGGTTTTTAGAACATTTGTTAAATGTTAAGGATGTGCTTATCTAGTTTAGCCGTATACATAATAAAACCGTGAGCTTGACAATTCAATCATCTAACTTAATTTCTTATGCATTTGGGTCCCTATACTTATTTCAACCAATAATGGCTTCTCCGCCCTAGTCCTTTTATTTAAGAATACGCGTACCTACTCCAGAAAAATAAATACTTAAAATCATAAATAACATGAAATTGAATACCCAATTTATGAGTTAGCAAATTTACAGAAATACAAGTAATTAAATAATTAATTTAAATACGCTAAAATAGCAGGTAATTATACCAAATTTAGTAACATCACAGCCTATAATGAAATTTTATAAATTTACATAAATTATGAGTTAATACTTAATTGAGAGATTACAAAAAATAATTCAGTAACATCACTGCCTATTACCAAAAAAAAAAAAAAAATTTATACTATAAAAAACGATTTTTTTCGTGGCAGGTCCGGGCTACAGTCCGGTCCCCCCCCAAAATCCGCCATTCATCAGCATGCATTGGAGAGAGTTTTTTATAACTCTGTTTATATGTGCTTATGTGGCACGTCTAAAAAACTATAGACATAGTGCATTGGGATGCTCTGACTTAATACTTAATTAAGAGATTACAAAAAATAATTTTGTCTGAATCCAACTTTAATCGGGAGCTAGTATTGATAAATGGACCACAATCGTTTAATTCTCGAAATTCTCGATTTCGAGATTTAAGACTAGACTAAATGTATACAATATAGTTAGAAAAAAAATTTGTAAATTATTTTTAATGAATAAATTGATAAAAAAATAAATTTTAATCGATAAAATAAATCGAAAATTTTAATCGATAAAAATAATGTCCATTAAACATTATGGTTTCCAGATTTTTAAGTTTATGACGTTTATTTGAAGCATTCTGCCCATTGAAAAGTGAAAACGACTATGAAATTCAAAAATTGTTTATAATCCATGTGAAACAAGCTCTCTTCTTGCCTCCCACTACTGCTAACCCCATCCCCGTACAACCCCATGGCGACACCGCCAGTCGCGCAGATGTCTCCGGCGATTGCTGTCAAGCGTGACAGCCAACATTTATACGATAACCGCATTATATTCTCATGTTCCACTCATTGTAAGTTAACCGTATGCATAATTTTCAATTTCTTTGTGTTCTGTTTTTAATTTTTTGTGAACTTTAGTAATTCTCTTATTGAAGCATGGTTATGACCGACAATTTCTTTCTTTCTCTGTAATCTTCTTTTCTTTCCATTTGAAATCCATTGATTTATTGTGTCTTAAATTTAATAAGTAACAAGAGGTCTTGCAATTATGTTTACATGTTGTCTGTTTACATGACAGTGTTAGGATTTTTTCTAGTTAAGGATAATAGTTACAATGTTTATGCATGTATGTATGAATTCTAGTTTAGTTCTTCTCTGTCATTTATTAAATGTCAGATTAGTCAATAAATGCTATTTTTAGAGAAAGAGTCTATACATCTGAAGCTAATGGGTGCGATGGACTTGGGAGTTACTTTATTAGACCAAGTGGCAAGGCTTAGATTCCCCTTCACCTTGGTGGAGCGAGACATGCCTTGGTTTGTGATCCGGCATGAAACAAAAGCACCATATTTAGCCTCAAGTGTGGGAACATTCACACGGGGGTTGCAGGAATGTGCTCCATCCTCTCCAACCCCTTCATATTTACTGAATGTTGGAAACGATAACGATTGACGCTTGAGGTGGAATTCTCTTAAAAACACAATTTTCATTCTTCATTCTTGAATTGACGTCTAAAAGCATAGCGTAATAGCAGGTGTGTGTTTGTGCTTATATTTATTAACATCCAAAGAGTTCATGGTAACAATCATTGGTCTTAACTTATTTTCATGATGAAATGATCTATTCTTTATATGACTTGGTAAATTTTTGCCTTCTACATTATTGCTGATTAGTATACATTAGTACATAACTAAAGACAATGGAAAGGGGGTTGATCAGCTTAGGATGAAATCCTTTGGAAAATTTGTTCACAACATCACTACAAGAAAAGTGACCTTTTACGACTCATTAATCACAACGGATATAGCAGCCGTCGTAGAAAAACGTTTTGCACCACAAATTTCTCATTTTCGTCTTAAATAAGGATGTTCCCATCAGAAATAGTCCTATTAAATAAACCATAATCCATCATCACCTAAAACAATTCTCTCTCACTCATCTCTCTCTGTACGCTCCTCTCCCAACAAAATTTCTCCAAATCCTCATCCCCTCAACTTAAATCTCTGCTAATCATCCCAAGAGGTTTGAAGTAATTCTTTCTGTATTCTCTTTATTTTTGTAAACCATCGGATTTCTGAACTAATTTCTATAGCTATTACATTTGTGGGTTTTGTTATTGTTAGGCATCTGTTCTGGTGATGTTTTTATTAAATGTTTTCTTGTGTGCATTTCGGGTTTCTTCTTCTCTTTTGTTTTTCCAGTACCCGTTATTTCTATTTTCAATGAAACAATCAAAATATAAATGTAGGGGCAATTTGCATATTGCGAGTTTCGGGTGTGAAACCGAGATTTGGGTTGTTTCTAATTAGGTATATGGAATTTGTAGGATTTTGATTGTTCTTATTTAGGTTTGTGGAATACGAAACTGTAAGCTTCATTTGTTTTTTGGATGAAAAGAGTAGCAATATGTGGTGGGCTTGTAAATAAATGGGGTAATGCTACATCTTTTTGTAAAATGGCAAATTTTTGCTTGAGATGTGATTTGAATTTCGCATTTGTAAAATTCTAAGAAGCACGGACACTTCCCCACCACCGGCGTGTCGGTGTCGGACACGTATCGGACACTTCGTCGGATATTTGTTTAGGGTTTAGAAAAAATAGGTCTATCTTTATGGGTCGGTCAAGATTTTAAATAGGCTAATTATGTGTTTGTTAATGTTAAAATGGGTAAATCATGTTTTAGTATTATTTTTTATGCAATAAGTATAGAAATTTTTATTTTCTTTAGGCTATAAAGTTAAAAAAATTAAATTAAAAAAATTTAATCGACGTATCGGCGACGTGTCGGTGTCGGTACTTTTTCTAAAATCGCGTGTCGACGTATCCGATACGTGTCGACGTATCCGATACGTGTCGTGTCGGACACGTGTATCCGTATCGGTGCATCATAGGTAAAATTGCAAGTTATGATTTGGAATTAATCAAATTCCAGTATTTCAGAGCACATATATCTGGATATTTATGGTAATCGTCGATTTCTCCATTATCTAAGCTTTTTAGAGCACTGACTAATTCAATATGCTAACAAGTTGACAATACCTCTAAACTTGAACTTGAAAAGCTTGGCCATCAAACTGTGTGAAAATTGTTCATGAAAGATGATTCAAAATGAAAACTTAAATACTGTGTACCTGACACATCCATTTCATCTACCCATGAGAGAATTATCAGAATTTTGGTGATTGTAAATTGGTCCTTTGAAGGGAGTTTATGTAGAGCTACAACAGCATGCTTGATGCCTTAGTAGTTTGCATTGAGGCACAACAACATGGTTCAGATGCCTTATTGTGGACCATATGTACTACGGACACTAACTTCACCTGTGATTGGATATGTAATCATTAGAATATACAAGCATGATTACTTATATGTTGTTCTATATCCTGATTTCTTGTAGTGCATGTATGTCTTGCTCAATCTTGAATCAACTCTAATTTTGCCATGAGCTCAAACTAAGGAGATGATATCTTAGTTTCTTGCTGAATAGTATGTTCAGTGATATGTTATTCTACTTTATTCGTCGCATAACATACAAACTACTTATTTCATTTTATTTGTAAAACATTCATCAGTAGATAACTAGATATACATTGTCTTCTTTAGTAACAGCTTCCACTTTGCCATATCATAAAATCTCTAGATTTCATTGTTGTTTTTGATATAATTCAAAGTTATCTCTCCATCATCATCTTAGGCAAATAAGGAGGTTTAATTTAGTGGAATAGTTTTCTCTTCTTTACATCATGCTTTATATTTTTACCTTTACAGTATTTTCATTCTTTGATGAGAAGTTAATATATGAAAATGTGAAAACAAACAAAATGACATACTTAAGGCTTGTGTTAGTCCGTCACACACCATTCATTTCTAAAACTATTCTAGCATTCTTGAATTAAATAATATTTTTGTTTGAGTAAATAAATTATTCATAACGTCAAAGTCCCATTCAAAGACAATAAATGACTGTCAAAATTTAAAGGTTTTATTGATAACCTTTTTAACTACCTGCTACATGTTCCTGTTCGGTGTAGTTTAATTGCTATAATTATAAAAAAATGTTAATCAGAAAATTATTATTGAAATCATGCGATGAAATTATTTGGTTATGAATTGTCAGTATCTCAATAGAATACGTGAAATCATGAGAGGATTCTATCGTTCAGTTGCCCATAGTTTAATAATATAAACCTGATAGAAACTGTGGTTCGAATAATAAAAAATCTGATTATTGATTGTTTGAATAAATTGCATCAGCATACTCATACACGACAAATAAAAATTGTCCAATGCCAGATAATCTTCCCATATAGAAAGGTCCGCCTGTTCTCTCTCTCTCCCTCCCTCTATCTATCTCTCTATCTCTATCTCTATCTCTCCAAGAATCAAACTATTCATTCGCATTTTGAGAAGCTTCTTCGTGGTGGCTTGCCCTTCTTTTTTATCAGCCCAGATCTGAAATATGTAACCTTTCTCTCACTCTATTTTCTTATTAGATGTGTGTGTGTGTGTGTGTGTGTGTGTGTGTGTGTGTGTTGTATATATTGTGAGGATGTGTAGATATTCATATCGTTTGAATGTGTGCAGAATAGCTAAATCACATGGAAATTCATCCTAAGTTAGATTATTCATAGGAAGACAAATTTTTCTAGATTAGGATATTAGGTGATATTAGATCTCAAGTTCAGATTCTAGATGTTACGTTACCAAAGCTGAAGGTATATTAAATATACATATTCTACTGCTTTTCACTGCATTTGCTTCTTCTTGCTGTGATTCCGCTTTTAATTTCTCTTAAAAAGATTTCCTTTTTCTTAAACCAACCAATCGACCCCGGAAAATCCATGTCTGGTTTAACCGGTTCCTGGTTGGGCGGGTTCTATCTAAACGGGGGGTTTTCCAGTCAAACCACTCATTCCAGACCGATTTTTACAACACTGATATTTACACAAAAAACAAAAACGGAAGATATATATTCTTGGTATATTATGTGTTATGTTTTGTTGATTTGATTTTTCCTCTTGATTCTTAACATGATTTTGCTTCTGCGCGTCTTTTTTTCTCAAGAAAAAATCTTTCATATCCTGTATTTTTGTTTGTTTGTTATTGTAGTTTCTTTTTTTCAGATCAACAATTTTTATTTTCTATTTAATGGTGTTAATGTGAGTTCCCTTCCTTTATATGTTCTTTACCTGAAGTATTTGGTCATTTTTGTATCTTTTGATCGTGTTTTTATGTGCCAACTCATCGTCCTCTTTGTGTGTGTTTTTCTAGAAATTTAGTTTGACGCACTAATAAATTTTATTTTTGGAGAAGAACAAGTAGGAGTGGGAATTGTTGGGTTTAGTCGTTCAGATTAGATGAGATGGGGTAACTAAAATTTCAAAACTGAACAAATTATACTAGATTATCCAATCGCAAACCGATTCAGTTGGGTTTCTGTTGGGTCAGGTTTGGTTCTTGATTGCTCTGTTTGCCACTCTTATGCCTTCATCCTCGCTATTGTCACCACCACTATTTTTTATTTCCACGTCACTGCTGCACAGCAAATTGCAAATGCACAAACACACCATCACACACGAATAGAACCCTACATATACATGCACGTCTTATGGTACAATACTCTTGCAGTAGGTGTGCCTGTCTGTTCTTTTCTATTCATGGCTGACTAATTAGTCTAAGATTTTAAGTGACGATTTATTCCAAGGTGGCTCTTGGGACTTGGGAGTAGTTGAGTTGGATTGAAGCTTGTAGGAGGGTGAGAGAGATTGTGAAAGTGAGAATTGGAGGTTATGTGAAAATAAAAAGGGGGGGGGGGAGGGGGGTATGAGAGAGAGGTGCCTTGTGGTCGGGGTGGTGGTAGTCGTTTGGGCTACCAAGCCCAATTTCGTATCTGGTGTGAGGCAGGGTTGGAATCGAAGACTGAGTTAGAGAGTTGAGGAAGAGGGAATTAGAGATTTAGGGTTATTATTATGAATTTTTAGAGTATATTTATACGTTTTCATATTTCCAAATGTACATAACAAAACTTCAGTTTCTAGGTGGGGTTTAGGTACTCTTTCTCTAACTGAAAGAGCTAACTGAAATTTGTTATATCCAACCCTTGCCACTCAATCCTGAATACAGAAAACTTGGGGTTAGTGCCCAGACCTAAGAGCAGGTTGTAGTGGTGTACTTGGGCATCGGAGTTCAGAGAAAAAAAAATGATGGCCAACAAATTATTTTTATTTTCTTTAGATTCCACAGAGCTAATAGTAAAAAGAAGTTCTAGAAATTTTTCGACGTTCATTTTTTTTCGTTAGTCTAAGAAATTTATCAATATTCTATTATTCTTCAGATTACTTTCGAGAATAATTTGTCATGCAAAATGCCTTTTAACTTCTGTATTCTTGGATAAATGAGTCCTAAATTGAAATTTCAATATAGATATAATATATAAAAAAAATTGTCTCATGACTTAAGTATATATATATGCACTTTTTCAAACTATTTTCGATGGGAGAACCTGGCTCTGTTTTCATTTATCACATAGATTAGTTGTTAGCCCACCCTTTAGTGTTATGGATTATATGTGGTACGAGTAGGTAGCTGCAAGCAAAAAGCAGAAGGGTTTCCTGAAATAAAGCTAGGATGTAGAATATCTCGAGGCATAGTATCCATGTATGACCAATGTTGTAAAAACTGGACCGGATTGTCCGGTTTTGACTGGAAAACTGGGATTAGGACCGAAAAACCAATTGGGTTACGTATTAGAAACCGTATAGGGATATACCGGCAGGAAAACTGGTTAACCGGCTGATTCAACTGGGAAGATGAACTGGCTACAGTTTTCACAGTTTCCTGTGTTTCATTTTTAATAAGAAAAACAAAAAATTCATAAATAGAGAGAGGGAGGGAGAGACCTAAGGAAGGTGAATAGGAGAAGCCTTAAGACTGACTGAGGAGAAGAGACCATTGCAGACAGGAATTGGGGGTAAGGGTTTATCCATGGTGAGATGTATGTTGTGATAGAGATGGTGCGAGACGATGACCCGGAGGATAGTATTATGCTCACCCCATTTTCACTAAGAGAACGACCGTTACCTTTTCCGGATATGCCCATGCCGGGTATTAAAACATTATGTAGGACATGCTTGCTAGATATTTTTATTATTTTCTTAATTTCAGACATGCTGAGAACACAATGGGAACATTTTAAGGACACGATGGGACTTAATAAAGCACTATTTTGAAATTTGAAACCCAAAATAATTGGCCAATTGTAATATGACAAACATTAATTTGAAAGGAGAGCACAAATAGGAGACAGGTTTGAACTGCTAGTTCAAAAACAAAAGGAATAAGAGAGTGATGATCCAAGACTTAACCCCCTGTGATCTTGTCATTGTATGGCTTCTTTTGATGTGTTTTGCTCAAGAGGTTTACATGTGGAAAGGACTACAGTGGAGAGAGAAAAGGTAAAATGCGAGCGAACAGTTTCAAGAATTTTTAACTTGTTAATATTTCATGTTGCACCAACTTTATTGTCAGTTTTTTGGCACTAGTCTCCTGTACTAAAATTGTCTATGTATATCTTCTTTTTGCTATCTCCACTATGATGCAGGGTTATTTTATTTTAGAATAAGGAATACCTGCATTGGTTGTTTCGAATCCTACTTAAATAATTAATTTATAAACTGTATACTATTATTTATTTGTAAGTTATGGTTATGATAACAATCTGGCGAGTCTAACTCTTAACAAGTTTCATATTAGTCCCATTTCATTCTTGAACAAAAGTTTATTAACAAATTTTTTATGCTCTATTCAGCCCTGAGTGCATGTAATTTATTTGGTTGCATGTTTCTTCTGTTCCATTGCACTTGGAATCTTACGGAGAGGACAAAAGTGATAATTAAAATTTCCTTCCACTTTGATGAGATATTTTACAACGATAGCTACATGCCAATGCACGTACATTTATGTGTTATACACCCACAAAAGTAGGATTGGAGAAGCTGTTTTTCATCCTAAAAAAGATTTAATAAAATGGTGACATGGTGCTTTCTTCAATAACAGATCTTAAACAAATATGGAAGGAGAACAAAATAACTCAAAGGCGTTGGTGCTGTTTGAGCCCGTTGACAATCGTGCTGATGAAAGTGAATCTGTTCCAGATCCCACTGGTCATTGGACATCCAGAGTTGAATCTATAAGGGATTTCGCTGTTCAATGTGCCAGTTGTTTCAAATGGAGGCTCATCCCGACAGAGGAAAAGTTTATGGAAATACGGGAGCACATCAATAAACGCCCCTTCCTTTGTAAAACAGCCAGGGAATGGTGTCCTAGCATAACATGTAATGATCCAACGGATATTGCACAAGATGGCAGTTGGCGCTGGGCTTTTGACAAACGTGGCATTCCGCAACCCCCTCCTGGTTGGCAAAGGAGAATGAAAATCAGATCCTTTAGAAACACCAAATATGCAGACGTGTAAGCACCCTAATTTATTTCTCTCTTTTCTATATTTTTTTGAACAGCCTTTTTAGTTTGTACATTGGAGCTGACATGAATTTTGCCTTTTCTTGATTTTTCACAGGTATTATGAAGCACCGTCGAAAGAGCAGCTAAGGTCTTTGGCAGATATTCACAAGTACAATTCTGCACCATTTTGAAACTGCTTGTTTGTGTTTTAATTTTTATTCTCAAGCCTAAATAGTTTACTCCTTTGTTTGTCTGTGAGGTCTTCTGATGCTTTTTTTTCCAGGTACCTGGATGCACATCCATGGCATTTAGAAGATGGTGTTAATTTGTCGCAATTTTCTTTTGAGACCCCAGTCCTCAAGGAATAATGTGAAGAGGTAAATCACATTGCACATTTTGCTTATTGAAACCGTATCCGACCATGGCACATTTTATTTAACCAAAGGATCCAAATCCTGTATTTCAACTCCATATATCATGAGCTAACAGCTACAGTGTTAAATAGCCAAAAGATACAATTGAATGTTTTCGGTAAAAAGTTGCTCTTATGATAATAAAATTAGCGTCTGGAATTGTTGATCATGCCAGTTAGTATAATCAATTTAGAAACCCTGCTTGAGAAATGGAGTCTAATAATGCTGTAAATATTGATAATGTTGCATTGTCCCAATTCATTTAAAAGAAAACATAGAAAATCTTTGTGCTTTGTTTAATTGTGGATATTTATTGTAAGAAAAAGAAAAATGTAATATTATTGCTTCTTTTCATGTACATGTTAGTCCAATCTTAAACATCTAATGAGCAAGTTTCTTTGTTTTGATTACGAAATTCATGAATGACATTTAAATTCTATTTTTTTTTTTTTTTAATTTATAGTTCAAATTACCACTTACGTAGTATAACGAAGTTCAGAATGCATTTGGATTTTCATTTAAAAATTGACTTGTAGGACCAACTCACCCAAAGGGATGGCATCAAGGTTGGTAGTGAAGACACTGAAAGTGGTTCCCGTCTATGAAGAAGGCCGATGTGGCAATGTCAACACTCACCATGTTTCATACCCTTGTTATTTTTCTTCAGTTGAACTTTTTAACTATTTACCTTTCAAAAGTCTAAAGTGTGTGAAAACACTTGAACTTGAAGAGGATGCTTGTGTGTATGTTAAACTAGTGCAAGAATTTGAAAAATTGCTTATTGTAATTTGTTGTTAATGAGTATCTTGCTACATAACCATATGAATTTCTGTGTCATTGTTCTTCGTTAAATTACTGTGAATTGTGTAAATGTAGTGTGTTTCATATCAAATTCCATACCCATGTTTGTGACCTTGTTTCAATTCTTGTTGTCCTTCGTTAAATTTATGACTATTTTTGTTGATATTTGAAAAACGAAGCAGGGTTACCAGTACCTAGACCTCTTTTACAAGTTAGTCAACTTTCCTCAACACGATCTCTTACCTTCTAGTGCTAGCAACCATTCATATTGTCGATTCCTAACCCCACTTTGTCGTGCCCCTTCCCCTTACTGCTTTCCCCTCTCTATCGTCCGCCCCCGGGCGGGCCTCCCTTACCCTTCACTCGTGGAGTTCCTGAGTAGGAGTGACAGGAGCAAGTAGAAGATAGTGGGGCAGAGCAGGATGCAGGGATGGAGGCAGGAGTGGTAGTGGGGAAGGGACGAAAAAGAATTGGGGTGGGGAGGAGGTGATGAAGTAGGAGAAGATGGTTGTCCCTTTTCAATAAAGGTAAATTGGACGTTTGAGGTATACGTTGCTTGAATGTTGAGTTCCCAAGCGGTTATAGGTCAAAACCAGCGTCACTAATGTATGTGGAACTATTGGTAACTACATTTGTTTCCTCGATGGAGATGGCTTTTCAAGTGACCTATGCTCTAAACCCGTGTTCAGTTGGCAGTATTGGACTGTAGAAGAGGAGACAAAATTTTGTCTTCTTTTTTTCGCAAAGATACATGCTTCACAATGTTTGGATCCTGATTTTAGTGGGAAATGAAAAACATGCGCACATGAATTTTCTTGACTTTTCGCTCGTACTAAAATAAAGCTTAGCAAACACTGCAAATAAAGTTAGATGTTGTCGGAAAATTGAAAGAAAAAAATATACAAATTGTAAAAGGGAATTGTGCATGTTTGCATATGTGGTTTCATAATTCTTTGTTGGTTCTACATTTCTTCCATTGAGAAGAGGTGACTCCACCTAGTGAAAGTTTCAGTTCCTTTCTCATCTCATCCGAATTTCACATACATCAAATAGCCTGATGAATCAACTGATACGAGCTTCACCTTCAAAGCACATAGCATGAACTGAAACTTGGTCGTCAGCAATCAAGATTTCTTGATCAGGTAACATAGAATGTAAGAGAAATTCAAATGTTGACTCCAAAGGCTGTCATTGCACAGCATTTTCCGGTGGTGCTGGTCCTTGGTCAGGCATTTGTAGTGGTCGTGCTAGGTTGATCCTCCCTTTAGGGGAAGTAGAATATTGCTCAGGCATTAGTCATGACATACCAGAAGGGAGGAAAGAAGATGGTCAGCAGCTCCACTTATAATGGCACCCTTGCTTTTTACATGCAGCAAATAATTCAGTGCTCTTTCAGTGATAATTTCACCCGGTATCAGTACTGGTATACCAGGTGGATAAGGACATATAAGCTCCCCACAGATTTTTCCAAGACTATCCTTTATGCTGATTTTTCTTTTTTTCGCAAAAAAGGCCTCCCTTGGACTCAAACTCATGCTAATATCATTGAAGGGTGTCAAGCACAGGACATCAACTGCTCTATTTTCTGTATCGTCAGTGGCCGAGAAAGTTGCTGATAGATACTTAAATCCGGACACAAGCCTCAATACATGCTCTCTCTTTGTTCCGAGGTTAAATGCAAATGTCATAGATCGGGTCCCAACAAGTTCAGAAACTACCTTAAAATCCCTACACAAGATATCATCAGCCTCAAAACCAGAGAGACCTAGGCGCCAGACGCCAATAGTGACTCGCAAAGGATCAATAGCAGGAAAATTAGAGTTTGTCAAGTCGAGGACTGAGATTCCACGAATTCTATTGATCATATTTTTGGCTTCAAGAGTTAATTCAACAGCTTTATTAAAGACAGTGTCTTGATTATCACTGAGGTGGGCCCGGGCAGCATCTAATGATGCTAATAACAGATAACTCGGACTACTGCTTTGAAGTGTTTGAAGACACTTACAAATCCTTTCTCTATCCACGAGGTTACCTGACATATGTAACATCGATGACTGTGTCAGAGAGCATAGGACTTTGTGAGTGGATTGTATGACAAGATCTGCTCCTTGAGCAAGAGCCGAGATAGGCAGCTGCAGATGGAAGCCAAAGTGAGCCCCATGAGCCTCATCGACAATTATAGGGATCTTATGAGTATGACACAGCTCTGCAATTGCACCGATATTGCTGCAAACACCATGGTAAGTTGGGGAAATGACCAAAACTGCAGCTGGTTTTAGACCTTCCATCTCTAGTTCCTCGATTGCTTTCTCTACCTGTTAAAACATTCATCTTGGATTTACACATATGCCAAAGAAACTAATGTCCCACTTTGAAAAAAGACTTATTCTCAGGCATTCAAATTCTTCAGTTAAAAAGTAACTTAAAGCCTTGAATTTTGAAAAGAAACAACCTTTGAGAAAAATGAGTCTCAACAAAACTATAAACATACTATATTCTACTTGCCTGTGAAGGCGTGAAGCCACCAGCAATGTCCCAGTTATGGTCATACTCGGGGACAATGTATTTGGGTAGCACACCAGATAATATCATGGCAGAGATGGCAGAGATATGAGAGTTTCGAGGCAGGATAAGAGTGTCTCCAGGTAAACAAGTAGCCATAATTGCTGCCTGGACTCCACACGTACTGCCCCCAACAAGAAACCATGTTTCTGATGCTCCAAAAAGTTCAGCTGCCTGTTTTTGTGCTTCTAAAATAGGCCCCTCCGGAGCAAAAAGGTTGTCCAGCTCCGGAAGCTCCGGTAAGTCATGAAGAAATGCTCTGACACCGATCAGCTGTCTCAATGAAGATGGAGCTGCTTGCCCTCTGTTATGCCCTGGAAAGTGAAAACTGGCTGCATTTTCTTCTGCTGAAGCCTTTAGAGCACTAACTAGAGGAGGGTGCCTGGAGTCCTTGACTTTTTGATTATCAATCCCAATGGCATCAAGTGCCGTGTCATATTCTAATATTTCACTTTGCTTCTTCACTTCTTGCCTTTTTCCTAATCCCAGATGGCATTTTTCCTGCAAAACATAAAGAAAGCTGGTATCTTCTTAGATTCTTGAATTTGGATATGATGAGACATAATAGAGAGTCACTATTTGCCAAGAAACTGTTGGGTGAATTTTGTGTAAAGTGACTGGAAACGAGAAAAAGAAAATAGAGTAATGGCAAAATCGAGGCAAGTGTTGAACACTTTGTCCTTAAGTTGAATTTGCTCTGCAACGATGCCTACGGTTTATGGCAATCAACTCCCAAGATACAACAAACTTCACTTGTGTTTGCAGCACTTCAAAACACAAACACAACGAACCAGAAAATGGTTTTGTACTCCAAAGAATGAATATGAAATGAAAAACCAGAATTTTGCAACAAAATGCAAGAAATTTGGTTCAAGAGAAGAATATATGATTTTAATGTGTTTGCATATCATTGCTTTATGAAATAGGACGTCCATAGGGTCCTATTTAAAGAAGATGAAGATTTGGAAACGAAGTGATGTGGAGCCAAATCGTGCAACACTTCAAAAGAACATGCATGTTCGCGCTTAAAACCCATGCGATCGCATGGTTCTAATATGCTGCGATTGCAAGGTCTCTTTTTGAAAACAGAATTTAATCAAGACTAACTATGCGATCGCATGGCTTTGTCCCCTGCGATCGCATGATAGGACCTAAAAACATTCTGTTAAAATATTCAGTAAGTTGCGATCGCATGGTCAAAAATTGACCCGATTTTGTCCTTCTCCGTAATTTCTCATTCATCCAATATTGGTTTTGAAATGCCAAATATACCCTTCAACACATGCAGAGAAATCTGAATTCTCTTTCGAGGGCGTTGCCCCCGAGCCCCCATGAGGGGGGCTGCCCCCTCGACCCCCGCGACCTAATCGGGCAGGTCGATCCCCGTTTCGACGTCCCGAATCGACGAAGTGACAAACTATTTTGCCTAAACGGATTGGGTCGGGTTTGAATATTTTGGCCAAAGTTGACACGAAATTACTTTAGTTGTTTTAAACACTTAGTCAATTTCTCGAATTCTTAAACCAATTTCCAACAGAAACATCCAGCAAAATAATAATAGATTATCAAACTAACTTCTTCCAAGACTGGCGAGGATTTCTTTTTGCTTCCCAGTAATGAATGGACACAACTATGTGGTGAAGCACAGTTCTCCTATAACATGCTCCATCTAACTTATCCTACACTTAACAAGGGACTAAAAAGAAGACAAGGGAAAAAAATCAGAGATAGAAAATGAGGGGTAAAGGAGGTACGACTGATTTGATGAATTTAAAAAATGGTGGAATGTTGGGGGATGGGACAATTGCCTACACATAGCAGGACCAGAGAGGGAACGAGAGATTGATGGCTGAAGGTTTAAGAGGGTGAGAGAGAGAGGATATTTGTGCATTATCGGACCAAAACAAAGGAAAACCATAAAACAGCTTATTGTTCTTGGAATAATGTTACTCCACGTAATGATAATACTAAGAAGAAAAATCTGCTGGCTACTTAAAGCTTATAGCTTAATTCACCTTAAAAGGTGTTGTAATCTTAATTTTCCAATTAGCAAATAAGAACTGTAATTAAGCTGTAAAATCCTTTTACCCTAGACTAAGCAAATGAAGATTATTCTGGTATAGCCAAATATCAAATAATGAAGTTTCTTAGGAAGTCTACATTTTCCATTTTATAGCCAAATGAAGATTATTCCAGTACAGCCAAATATCAAATCTGCTGGCATGCCTTTTCTTGCATTGAGCTCTTCAAAGAGACTCTGCTCACCAGCAAGCTAGCAAGTGCGAACACAAAAAGCTTCGTTGAATCCGAACTGGGAGAATGATGTTTTTATCTGAGACTTCCTTCAAAACTTCAAATAATTATACAAACACGACTCCTTTTCAGATATTAAATACTTATAACATATGCAATATATACAACAGATTTAGAGAGCCTAAATATAGCATCCAAATCAATTACCACAATATTGGGCAAAAAAAAAAAAAAAGATGATCATCAAGAATTTATTTAATTCTAAGGTTTTCATATTCATTATCATTCATAGTCTATACTATAAAGAAGGCCACCTATCATATTGAAACAAGAGGTGTCTAACATATAAATGAATACTTTTAAAGAACCTTTTTTCTAAAATTATAGGAATTTGAAATTAAATTCTTATGCATATTCCCCTAAAATTCTTTATATGTAATAATCAACAATAGTGAGTCATATTGGGAAATTCTTAGATCTATTAATTTATTTTCAATTAAAAGAAGAAAATTTTCAAAAACCCACCTGGGAAATGCAAGCTCTTGGTCCTTTGTTAAGCTTGAAACTCCAGTAATTGCCAAAACCCAGACTCAAGCTCTGCCCACAAAGCATGAAACAATTTAGTTGAAGAAAACAGCTTTTTCCTTCTAAGATTTGTCTTCTGAGAGTTCAATGTGGCATCAATGGACAAACATTGGCTATAAATTGTGTGTGTTTCTCTGTGTTTTGTGTGTGTATTTTGGACAAGGGGTCTTACCATATCCAGAAGGAAGAGCATTGAGCCATAGAATTTTCGTTTATGGAAGACATTGGCTATGGACCTGTGGTCTTTTATGTGGGTAAATTCCACCTAGAGTATTCGACCTTTGACAAGTGTGACGTTGAAGTCCTCAACCTACTAAATGTGGCACGTAGGTTCTTATTATTTTAAAAATGTGCAAACGTGATCCTCAGATACCATGAGTTTGACCGTTAAAAAGTTAATTTTTTTTTTCCTGAACGATCACATTGGCTGTGAATAAAAATTGGATCGAAAATAAATTTATAAGTTTATTTAATCTTAAAATAAATTGGATTGAAAATAAAAAAATTTCAAAAGCGTGTCTCTTTCGTCTAACCTCGAATTAGAAGATCAAAAATAGAGTTGATCACTTTTTTGTCTTTCCCATTTTTGAGGCTTTTTTCGCATGTATGCCCCACTATTTTTCGCCTTTTAAAACACTAGAACAAAGTGTTAGAGCTCAAAAATCAATCATTGACATATATTCTCTAACTACTGTTTTTTAATGTATTAACCACTTGCAATTTTGTGAGTTGTAATATGTTATTCCTGTATAGCATAATTGTCTCTTACTAAGTATTTGACACTTAAGCACGTCAACTCTTATTACTTATTAGCAAATAAAAAACATCATTTATAGCGTAATGTGTTGTAAAAGTTGACTTTGTCTCAGTATTTAGTAGGGTTACTCTCAAATAAATAATTGAACGGGAACAATATATCTCAACGCCAACTTTTCTTTTCATATATAGCTCATCGGTATTGTCTTGATCTCAGTCGAATATTACTATTGATGGTTGAGAGTTTTTGCACAGAAAAAATATGATTTATAAAATAAATATTTAATTGATTCACAATTTAAGTAAGGTATCGTAGTTTGTTAAAAAAAATTAATCAGAAATAATTGTGATGAGACGGTGGGATTTTATATATTTATTATATATATCAAATGAAAATAAATAAATTCAAAACAAAAAATATTTCTCTTTTCACGAAATGAAAGATGTGTAAAATTAAAAGTATACAAAAGTACTAAGATGTCTAATGATGTATCTTATTGTTTCGTCATGATTAACACTTTACATTTTACATTTTAAAGTTGATTACACGAGGTCCAAATCAATCCTTAATCTTTACGAGCTTTGGTACAATATAGATTATTTTTTTGTAAAATTGTTTGAAATTTTTATGTGGCAAAAGTCATTGCTAAACGCGATTTTAAGTAGTATATATATTTTTAAAACAAAAAATAATACAATTAATTGATTTATATTAACAATCAATATATTTCAGATTTTCATTCCATCTTATTTTTAAATTATAAATATTAAAAAAAAAATTTTTTTTTTTCAGATGTATATTATTTATCAAAATTTATTATTAAGTTTATATATATTACCATGACATTATGCTATATTCAATATGAACTTATGAATGATTAGATATGATTTATCCAATTCAAATATGTATATAGAATTTTTAATGACGTATTAAATTATTTAAATCATGTAATTAAATTTTTAAGTATGAATTAGTTTTTAAATAATTGTTCCTTGACTATAATATTAATTAGCAAAAGTAAATACAATATGATAAGTATAAAGTTTCAATCAATATCATTTTCACATCTCTTCTCATTGGTAAAGTAGAAAATGAGGAGAAGATGTTTGAGAATGATTAAGTGGTTGATAGTTAGTAATTGACTAGGGAGGATGATAATGAATTATCGTTCTAGACAGCAATGAAGAATGGTGTAAAATTTGAATAAATTGATTGAAGTTTTTATCTTTGTCTTTATCTCATTTTGAAATAGTGCAATTACTTACTATTGGTCGTGCTAGGTACGAGGTTCATCCTTCTCGGATTGAATAACTATTTTTTGAATATTTAAATGTTGAATTGGCCGCCCTATCATCGTAGGGGACTTGTGAATGAAGTGAACAAATGGTGGAGATTCTATAATGATTTCTATAGAATAAGATTATACCTTATATTTCTCAAGAAAATGAAGCACTCATGACTCTATCGAGGAACGAACACAGATATAATGGGCTTGGCCTTAAGACTCCTATATTGGAGATCAGGGTTTCAATTTCCATGAACACTACCTTGATCGAATGAAATCGGTAGCGTGTAAGTGGGTCATCTCAATAGTGTGAGCCATAGTGTGGTCCAATGCCAAATAAATAAAAAATTCAATAACACGTCTTGTTTTGAGAATGTTAAATTTTACCAAAAAATTCAATTTAGTCATTTCCGGTTTTATTCAGGTTTGTCCAAATCTAATCGGGTTTTTGACCGATTTCTTGACATGTCCAATGGAAAATCAATTCAATATAAAATACATCATTACTCTATTATATTATAAATGAAAGAGTTCATTGCCATGAATAATATGATTCTATAAAGAATTGTTACTATCTTATATTCGCAAGTCTTTTTTAATTGGACCAACTCGACTGACAAAATCCCAAGAGAAGACAACCGAGTTGTCATTAATAATTGTTAAAAATTCCCAAAATTCTCTAATATTCTAACATCCTATCATCAATAATTGATGTAGTATTCTCTTACCAAACAATTATATCAAATAATTTACTTCTTTTATTGCTTCGGATACCATTTACTTTAATTACAATGTGCACCATCCAACCACAACATTTTAAATCTCCAATGGAAAACCAAATACAAGTCTAATATTAATATGTGAACAACATAAATTAAACATTATCAAATATTATTTAACTAACAAAATTTTTCAATTGTATTATATTTAATCGTAAATCAACACAATGCCTTCGTGTGATGCCGGAAGAGCACTATGTTTTCACCTTCTGATAGCGTCGGTGTGTTCCGTGCTATTTTGGTTGGGGCCTCTTGCCACCCTGCCATACCACCCATAGAAAGTGACACTTTCATGAAACAAACTAACAAATCCCAAGTCCATACTCTCCCGCGCTTGTTTCGATGTTTTTGTTCACAGTATTCAAGTGCAGTTCAAACTACTTTTCTAGATATACTCGTATTTAATCTATATATATCTGTGGGTATCCGCGTTGGATTTGGATAAATCATTCCTTTTATTTTCTCCATCTCATTTACGGCCCATAGTTTTAGCCTTGAAACTGCAAAATTTGAGTTAAGAAGAAGAACCCAGAATGGAATCGCCCAAGAAGCCTCTTGTATTTGCCTACTATGTTACTGGACATGGATTTGGCCATGCCACCCGTGTTGTCGAGGTGATTTTATGTACATTCATTTGAATTTTGATCTACATCTCTATACATGTATGTGTGTGTATACTTGTTTGTGTGTGTGTGTGTGTTTTTTTTTTTTTTTTTTTTGTATATATATGTGTGGTTTATCTGTAATCCTATATACCCATTTGCCAGCATAGACTATATGAAAATTCACTGATTCAAACAACGAAAATCACAGTTTAAAATTTTAATGTGAATTGGTTTTGTAGAAATGAGCGTGTTATTTTTGCGTATGAGTTTTTAGTTTTGAGTTTTAAATTCATTTTCAGTTTTTGTTTTGATATTCTATTTTAAGATTACTGGAAAGGTATTTGGTTTGTCATTTTGAAAAATTATTTATGAAAATAAAAAATTGGAAATGAAATTTATATCATTTTATTCAATGAATTTTATTATTAGTAAAAGAACAATTTCATTCTAATATATAATAAAATAATATATATATTTTAAAGTTAGTAGATGTTACAATATTTTTTTAACAAATAATAAATTAAAAAAATAGGAAATTAAAAAAATAAAAAATAATGGCGTGGATTGAGAAGTTCAATCTATTTTCATACGAGCTTGAATTATTTTTTTAGAAATGCATTTTCATTTTTATAGAATTTTACTTTTTAAAATTTTAGAATTTTATTTTTATTTTTTATAATTTTATTTTATTTAGAATTTTTTTTTTTTTTTTTTTTTTTTTTTTTGAGAATTTAGAATTTTATTTAGAATTTTATTTTATATAAATTTTTATTTAAATAAATTTTGTTTTTCTTATTTTGAGTGTTTTCATGTTTTCACTCAAAACGTCAAAAATGTGTTTTGAGTTTTGTGTTATAAATTTAATTTTGTTTTTGAAAAGAAATTTTCAAAAACGACATAATAAACAAGTTTTGGGTGCTTTACAAAACTCAAAACTAAAAGCATCTTGAAAACAGCAAACGGACCTTTAGTGTTTGATATAGATGTAATGCTTAGGTCTGTCATAAACATGTTGAATCAGCAGTTCGATTTTGTAAAGTTTCGGGTTTGAACTATTCTTGTGAATCCTTTGGATAGCTTCGGAAACAGATGTTCAATCAAATGCTACCAAAATATTGTTTTATACTTAAGAATGCTTATGAGTGAAGTAAAAAATGTTTGGCGATTTAGAGCGGTTGCATGAGTTTTGAATAGGTTTAAGCAATTAGCAGTATGGGTAATCCGATTATAACTTGGAAAAAATTGACTCGAAATTATGCTCCAGAAATTTGATATTGCATGAAATTGGTTGTGTGCAAGTATATTTGTATGTGTTTGATTAGACTATAGGGTGACTTTTGATGAGAGATATGAACAAGAAGCTTCAGGAAAACTAGTGTTTTGAATTATATGAAGCCAGTTAGCAAACAACTAATCTATGGCAGAATGTTTGATGGAGGGTTGGGGAACCCTTTGAACAATGGGTTATAATAGGAAAGCTTTATATCTTGAAATTAGTTCATCACAGGAGACGTTGCATATCTAATTGTCATATGTTTTATCTAATGATTCTTTGGGACGCTAAAATGGTTATTTTATTTACCATCACTTAACATGAAAACTGTTACAGTGTAATCATTCTGAATTGTATCCTATTTTCCTTTTCATATACAAGAAAAGAATAGCGTTACCTTTGTTTTGTCTCGGTGAAAATTGATACTTAAACTAGTTACATTGTGACCTATCAAAACTCATCATTTAAGCAACTATGTTATCAACTGAAAGCTTGTGAAAAGCGATGCCACTTAATAGCATCTCAATAAGTTCAATATGGAAATAACTCTGTTGGTGAGAAATCCTTCCGCATTGCCTATTGACAGGTTGTTCGTAATCTCATTCAAGCGGGACACGATGTTCATGTGGTTACTGCTGCTCCTGATTATGTTTTCACTTCTGAAATACAGTCACCTAGACTCTTCATCCGGAAGGTCAGTTAGCACAAAATATTCTATAAAAAAAATTATTTGTTTCCTTGTGATATCACTTAGCTGGCAATCGTATTGTTCTTTTCCATTTCCCCATTGGGATTTTGCATCTAACTTGGTCAAATGTAGTACGGTTTGCTTGATTTGGTGCCTCCATAAACAGTGATTTGTGTTGGTCTGTGTTGAGACTAATCGTATTATACACCTTTGCTCTCTACCGCAGATCAATCTAACATACCTATATATATATAAATGATTATTCCAGGATATATTATGCATTCTATTCAAGTATTAGGTTACCCTAATATTCCTATCTATAAAGGACTATTTAGGGAGACATTTTCTGACAGGCATGATATCACTCTTGTATCTTTTTCATAGTGAAAACTTGCAGCGTGAGTGAGGGTGAACCACTATAAATCTGTGTGTTTTCTTTTTGTGTTTTTTTTTTTATTTCGTTTTGCTTAATTTTGCTCTTGATAGTAGCCTAGTAGGGATTAGGGTATAATCCATAACAATTTGCAGTATGACAAAAATAACTTCTATGAGGATCATAAGATAAACTTTTTCCTGATTGCGTGATACAATAATTTCTTTTTGCACGATGTTGAAGTTAATTGAAAGCATCTCACCGCACTTGCTTAATTTTCATCACGATTTCCCCTTCTTTGGGTTGGTTAGCAAAACTAGTAAAGGCCAGAGCTTTTATTTACCAGTCTTCTTCTGGACAATAACAGCATTTTGAGGCATGCAGGTACTATTGGACTGTGGAGCTGTTCAAGCAGATGCCTTGACTGTTGACCGTCTTGCCTCGTTGGAAAAGGTATAGCAATTTCATACAAATAATTAGGAAGAGTTTGTTGTTACCTCGAATACAATTATTAAGTCTCCTTTTTTCTCCGTGTACTTTCTAAGTGACTCTTTCTTGTTTTATTATTTTCAAACCAGTATGTCCAGACAGCTGTAGTACCTCGAGTTTCTATATTGTCTACGGAAGTTGAATGGCTGAAATCTATCAAGGCTGATTTAGTGGTACTACCATGCTTGATATGCTTTCTTCTTTAGTACTGGCATTCTATCACTTTAGCCCAATTTTCTCATTGGGATTGTTTTATAAGAACTTTCCAAACAAACACTCTTCGGTAGGTTTAACTTTGTTTATAGATATTGTATGATATATTCAAATAGAGATGTGTTGGATTTTTTATAATGCAAATGCAATCTTCTTATTCTTGTAACAAATGTTACTAGGTTTCAGATGTTGTTCCTGTTGCATGCCGAGCAGCGGCAGATGCTGGAATTCGTTCTGTTTGTGTGTCGAACTTCAGGTGATTCAGTAGACTTGGTTAAAGTTAAATCATAATTTTTTCATCTCTCTCTCTCTTTTTTTCCTGCTGGTGGTGGTGAGGACGGCTGGCACTATATCATCAGAATTAGTGTTCTATAGAGCAATTGAAAAGCGGAGGGGATGGTGTAACTGCCACCTTCTCACTTCCTCACAAGCACAATCTGTTAAGGTATTCATATAGAGAACAGAAGGCAGAACTAAAGATTGATTTTTAACATTGAAATAGTGGTAAGCGAAATTCCACTGACTGGAGTTCAGGGTTTAAGAATTATTCTGCTGTTAGCCAGAAAATAGAAGCTAGACCAATGCTATTTAACACTTTTCCTTCACAGGTAATTCAGAATAATGATTTAGTCGGGGGTATGTAGATAATGATTGTGTACATTTCGAACATCCTTTACAACTAGTGCTACCAATGGCTTCTCACTAGCAAATATATTTCTTATAGTTGGCTTGTTTAAGATCATAAATACTTTCTTATTTCTCCAGTTTTAGAATCGATGTCTCTGCTAATTTCACATTTTGCTTCATCATCTTTATCTCTCATAGTAGAGCATCAGTTTGCTTGCTGTTGGTAAATTACCATGTAAGAAATTGGAAATAAGCATGTCTGAAATTCTTGTTTTGTATTATGTTGACAGTTGGGACTTCATCTACGCAGAATATGTCATGGTGACTGGATACCACAGTCGCTCCATTGTTTGGCAGGTGAATTCAGATCTTCTATGTAAATGGGGACTTCTCAATTAACCTCTGAAATTTCTATAAACCAGAGGTTGAAATTCTATTTCCATTCGATTGACAACAGAAGATGGATAGTCAATTTTACTACGATGGCTCTAAAAACGACAGAGAAAGGGTTCGTGTGTGACACAAAGGTTCCATTAATGTGGCAGTGTTGACTATTGAAATTTAAAGTTCACTAAATCAGTTTTGATATTAGTGAATAACTTAAAAGGAAATGAGACGAGCACATAAAAACTTTTAACGAGATCTACTTTTATTTACACTCCATGATTGCCTACAAACCACCTATCTAGCAATGTAGGGCCTCCGCCTTTCACCGCTTATTAAGAAGGCTGTATCTCTTCCCAAGAATAAAGTCATCATGATAAGGGATTCTCAATAGACCTTCATTCAGGTGAATGGTGTTTCCACGATAAGAAAAAGAATAATAGTAAAAGAAAAACAAAACTAAGAAGAAATTTTCTTTTTCTCAACTTGATGGGTTTGTCCTTCTCATCCTACAAACTACAAATAAATATATATGTGTAACTTCTTTTCTATGATCTGCTTACCATTTTAATTGGACCAAAAGGATAAATCCTTTTTATTATTTTTTTTTTCGGACTCTTTAGTCGACATCAAGGCCTTATGTGTACTTACATGTTGTTACTTCATGGAACATAGGTCTCATACCACATGTTTTTTTCACTTTATTTACTCTATATATGTTATCTTCATTTTAGAAATTAATACATTCTAGGATTATGTGAAGTCTCATATTTTTGAATAAGTATCTTCATATATCCATCAAAATCAAAGATATTAATGTGAAATATGAAGTTAGTGCCAGCAAGTTAGATTTTTCTATATTAGAGCTTGTCGTGCCAAGTGCAGACAGCTTCATCCACATGGAATGGGAAGAATATTTACTGGAAGCATGATTATTATGAACATATGCTAATTTACCCGTTGCTCCACAAAGAGAGGAAGATTTATTCCCAGTTTAAATAGCAGGGTGAATGAAAATGCCATTTTATCCACACTCACATTCAGTAGTTATATTCTCTTTGTCATAAGGCACAATATAATTGTAGATATTATTTATTTTCTAGTAAGGGAAAGATGTTTCAGAATAAGGATGAAGGTCATTGTATTGTCATTTATTATTCATTGAGAATCCTTGTGACTCCTGCAATATGGTTCTGAAAGAACACCACCATTTCATAATTGGTCCATTTAATTTGAAAAGATCACTGATCAAGTATTTTAGATATTCCATCCTTTTGATCGTTACCCACCCAGTACTGCTGTGAAACTAACATTCATGTCACTCTTTCTCATTTTTCTTTATTATCCTTTATTTTGTTTGGTTTAGTTTGTGTATATTTTTCCATCTGATGGTTATTCCGAACTTGCCTTATTGATGAATGGCATTTGAAGATACAAATTTATTGCATCTGATGAGAATATTTGCAGATAGCTGAAGATTATTCACATAGCGAGTTTCTAATCCGTCTTCCAGGATACTGCCCAAGTACGTTGGTTTCAGCAGTCTCAAGATTGTTATACGTGATTTCATTTTTAGTTGCATTTTTTAGTGGACTTTTAATTTCATAATATCCGATGTTCTAGAACTCCAATTTTGAGTTGAGATTCACTTCAGATGCAAACACAAACACATGAACGCACAGCACATGTACACACATATTTGCCCTAATGTTTGTGTTGGAGGACTCTTAACTGTTATGAATGCTTGAACTCCTCAGTGCCTGCTTTCCGTGATACTGTTGATGTGCCTCTTGTTGTGAGGAGATTACACAAATCTCGAGCAGAGGTGTGACTTTCTGTACTAAATGTCTCTTATTGGCATGAGTTAGTTTGCTGTATAAATTTTGGTTTTTCTTGTGGTCAGGTTAGAAAAGAGCTTGGAATCAGGGAAGACATCAAACTTCTGATATATAATTTCGGTGGGCAGGTAGAGTTTATGTTATATGTAACTATATAACTTCTGCATCTTGGAGCTCTCTGATTATCATCATTAGCTTTATTTTTATCTATTTGTTTTGATTATACTTTATTATCATATTTTCAAGTTCTTTCCTTCATTTCTATTCTAGATACTATGGCCTCCATTTTTTGAATTAAATTGTTTATTTTCTCTTAACAATTTTATGCATTAGAAATTTCCAAGTAGATGCAGTTATTTTCAAAGGTGCTCAAGTCTCAGCAAATAAGATATGAGGCTCCAAGTATTCTTAGATGATTGTTGTCTTCTATGAATTTGAACAGTTATAATACATAATGTCATTCTTCATTGCTTGCAGCCAGCTGGATGGAAGCTAAAGAAGGAATATCTACCTGATGGATGGATGTGCTTGGTTAGTTTTACGAGCATGTATACATGTTTGCAAATTTGACATTCTCACCAAAGTCGAAAGCAGAGGAACAAATTAGTGGATGTATGTTAATTGTTGCCTGATATAGGTCTGTGGAGCTTCAGAAGGGCAGGAGCTTCCGGAAAATTTTGTGAAGCTTCCAAAAGATGTTTATACACCTGATCTAATTGCAGCTTCAGACTGCATGCTTGGTAACGTTACTGAGAGTCCTAGAACTTTGAGTTTTGTATATTTCATCAGTGTATAACTTGACTTTCGAATATTTCTCATATTTCTTGTCAGGTAAAATTGGATATGGTACAGCAAGTGAAGCGTTGGCATACAAGGTTCCTTTCATCTTTATACGCAGAGACTATTTTAATGAAGAACCATTTGTGAGGAATATGCTCGAGGTACAATGTTGCTTCACGTTGTTATTCTGTTTAATTGCTCTATAAAAGATCGAATTTCACCAATTTATATAATGCAAACAGTACTTTCAATGTGGTGTGGAGATGATTAGGAGAGATTTGCTTACTGGGCACTGGGCTCCGTATATGGAACGAGCGCTTACTTTGAAGCCTTGCTATGAGGCAGGCACCAATGGTGGTGAGGTATCTTATTATTCTTGCCTTTAGTCCATGAGAAACTTTATCAAGGGCTATCCTGCGTACCTCAGAATCTTTATTTGGCAAGACAAGAAATATTCTCAATTTTATTGGATCTCAAATTCTAATACGGTCTGTTACCTCACAAAATTTTAAGGTGGCTGCTAAGGTACTTCAGGATACAGCTTTTGGAAAAAATCATACTCCATGTAAGGTAATTCTGTTTTAGGTTTCTAATACCTCTATTTCATTGTGTCATGTGGAATTGTGTACACCCAGCTTCCAATCTAATCCTATGTTCAGCGACTGATTTGAGAAATATGTTCAGTAGATTAGCATTCAAAAAGATAGCAACATCAATAAAGACTAGAATGCCAGCATTATCATGAAATCAATCACATTAGTGACATACCGGAGCAATAGATGCCTGGATCATGTTGACGATGCAGTACATAAGTGGTTAAGATTTATGCTGTTGTCAACTCCCTATTAGTTATTGTTCTCATTTTATTTTAGGAGATCTACGTTTTGGTTAATATTTGTCTCACTTTTTTATTTTATTTTTTTTTTGTAGCTTAGTGGGCCGAAGAGATTGCGAGACGCCATTGTCCTTGGGTATCAGCTTCAGAGAGTTCCCGGGAAAGACATATCTGTGCCAGAGTGGTATACACTCGCACAAAATGAACTTAATATCCTCACTCCATCACCAGATAATAACACTATCCAGAGTAGCTCCTTTATAAAAGAGTAAATTCTTGTATTCTCCATCTAATAATCCACGCTCATTCATGTGCACGATTTTTTCAATCATTTACTATTTATTTGTTCATTCATTTGAATACATGTGTAGAACTGAGGACTTTGAAATTCTGCACGGAGATCATCATGGTCTTCCAGATACAATAGCTTTCTTAAAGAACTTGGCAGAGCTGCATGCCTTAAACAACCCTGGAAATAGAAGTAAGCAACACTCTCATGAGCAGCTTGCCGTTGCTGCACTGTTTAACTGGGAGGTACTTACTCGTCACTTTGACTTTTGCAAATGCATTTGAACGGGTGGCTTTTGTTTTGTAAAATTAGGCCTTCTAAGTCTGAGGATGATTTGAAATGTTTGGAAAATAAGTTTACTTTACCATAACAATCTGGACGTCAGAATCAACACGCATTTGATTACTTGAGAGTTCATTCGTTAATAATTGGACTTTTAGGAGATTTTACATCAAATGGTTTACACACCTATAGCACCTCCAGATCCCAAAAAGTGTTTTTCCCACTTAATGTCATTCTGTAAAACTTTGGTATCAGGGAATTAAGACTTGATATATGTATTGAAATGCATCTAACTATTAGCATTGTCCTGCAGAAGATTTCCTAAAGAAATTTCTCGTTTAGATTGATTTGTGGAGATGTTTGACAGTTCTAAGTAATTATTATCTATAAATAATATGGACTGTGCTACTTTGATTTAGATCTCTAGTCAAATTTGTCGTGTTCTTCTTCTTAAAATTTCTGTAGTTTTGTAGAAAATTTCTTCATGCTGTTGTTTCACAGATCTGGTGTTTCAGGAGGAGATATTTGTTGCTAGAGCACCAGGGAGGTTAGACGTAATGGGAGGAATTGCAGACTATTCAGGAGGTCTAGTCCTGCAGGTGCTTTTCCACAGATTTGTATGACTCATTGCCAAAATTTCTATTTTTCTCAGTATTTTGTGATATTTGTCCATTTTCGTTGCAGATGCCCATTAGAGAGGCATGCCACGTTGCCATTCAAAGGAATCATCCAAGCAGACACAAGTTGTGGAAACACACTCAGGCCAGGCAGCATACTGAAAGACAAGGCCCAATGCCTGTACTTCAAATTGTATGTAGGATTTTAATCATCAGTTAATGATGAAATGATATCAAATAGAATCTATTGTTATGTACAAAATGAAGAGCATTACCGCCATATAAGGTCAATTTGCTGGAATCTTATCCTGGGATAAAGTTCACTGCCGTGGCATAATACATATAAATCCAAAAGTATATGAGAAACTAACAAGACAGAGATTGTTGAAAATTGACCTCGTATGATTAAAAGGTTTGTATTGCATAATTATATTCTTGTATAATCACTACTCCTCCAAATGTAACTAAATACTACAGAAAGAAAAATGCTATTCCTCTTCCATAACTATTCCATAGATCTTCACCAAGTCTACAACGCTGAGCTATGGAGCTGTTCGGACCTGTGTCATTTTGAACTGCACTAAGATGGGGATGGACTTACGTTTCTATCAACAAAAGGAATATCAGATTGGACCCAGCTCATTACTGGGTCATTTGTTCATGAGCTAATCCCTGCTATTCCAATGATATGACTTTATCCATCCCTATGCATATATTCTATTGTTAGTGACTTTTTGAGTGTGAGGCATAATAGGCGTTTGAAATTTCGACTGAACTTGATTGTGCAATAATCATTATTTTCCTGTCTGTTTACTATCCAATAAGGTTCAGTTAGGATCTGCAATATTTCACTTTTGTTTATGCAGGTATCATTTGGCTCAGAATTGAGTAACAGAGCACCCACATTTGACATGGACTTGTCTGATTTTATGGATGGTGAGCGGCCGATTTCCTATGAGAAAGCATATCAGTACTTCGCTGAAAACCCATCACAGAAGTAATATTTTTCACTCGTCTTTTTATTTAGCTAGCTTTAGTAAGAAGATATCAAGTCTGTTACTATTGTGGATATATTTCTAGGTGGGCAGCATATATCGCTGGCACAATTCTGGTATTGATGACTGAGTTGGGTGTTCGATTCAAGGACAGTATTAGCATACTGGTATGGTTCTCTCTTTGCCTATACTTTGCCTTATTCTTGTCAATTATGCATGTATGCTAATTTAATTGTTTCAAAGCGAATATTGTTTGGTTTCAAGAAACTCATCCAAGTAAATCTTGTCCCTACAATCAATTAAGCTTTATTGGAAATAGAGCATCAAGTATTACCTATTTTAACTTGAGTACATAAACTTTATTTTGGGATAATTCAACAAACTCTTTATTGAATTACTTAGTGTACAAATTTATCCATTAACGAAAAATGCTTAAGAGGATATACTCCTCCAGACAGTAATAGGTCATCTTTCTTGAGAATTGTCTTCGATTCTAAGCCTTATGATGCCCAGGTATTACTTTGCAGCATTCCATCTATGAGAGTCTTCCACCTTGTGAATACTTGTTCCCCATATTAACAAGCCTGTAATCTCAAAGCACTGAGTTATTTGTCATGTTATATTCTCACTCACTAATGCCTTAAAGAGCCTAGGTCACAACAATGGTTGACTAACATAGGATTAGGACGACTTATTTTTGTCAATCTGATGAATTTTAATTAATTTAACGGTGTTTATGATAAATTAAATTTCCCATGGTTCTGTCCTTATCGTGCCGATGGACTATTGCCTCTACTTAAAGATCACCACTTCTGCATCCAAGATAAGCTACGCATCTAATAGTGAAGCATACAACAATGATCTTGTAGAATAAAGCGCCAACTTTCTTCTCCAATGATGGACGGATATTTAGATTAATATTATGAATTATATCTTTCTCGCATATATAGTGTGCATGATTCATAAACTCACATATAAAATTGGAGCCTTTATGTTTGCTCAATAATGATATAAATAATATTGAAAATACATAGAATGCATAAACAAATCACATTTCTTTATTCAGAAACCAATATCTAAATATGAGGAAACAGATCTTGCTTTTAGGGAACTATTCCTAACAACTCAAACCACTAATCCTTCTATTGAGAGTGTGACCCGGAAGTGAATGAGCTATCTCTTGATGGGTTACAAGTTGTTCAATAAGCGCTTTATACATCTCATGCTTGATTTCCTACGAAAAATTTGGTATCATTCCTGATGAATTACTTAGGTAGACAATTTATTTCCCAGAAGAACAAACTTTCTGAGTTTGTCTATCTACCATCTTTCGCTGGAGGAACAGCCTGCATTTTTGGAGGGTGGAATTTATTTGGCTTTTGCCCAATTGCACAATTAATTCTCTTTTTTCGGTGGTCTTACTTGATATTTTCTAACATTTCACTTGTGTGGCCTCCATACCTGTTTTGGGTAATAAATTCCAACACATTAATGATACAACTAAATATATAATGATATTTAGGTAATTTCTGGTGTGCCAGAGGGCAAAGGTGTATCGTCTTCCGCCGCAATAGAAGTTGCCACCATGTCTGCTGTTGCCGCTTCTCATGGTACTATTCACTGTCCAGATGATGATTAAAATCCATATTGTTAGATAAGCCTGCTGTTCTCTGTGGGAGGAACGCCAGATTTTATCAAAGAAAATTAACAATTGAATTCTAATATATATGTTCCGTGTTACGTTGTGTCTCCCGTTTCCATGCTATCTAGAAATTTACTAATAGCAAACAGGGATATTCAGACAGTTAAATTGGTCATGCATATGCCTTTTGGACTTGAATATTATTTTATCGAATTTCTCTTTTAACCTTTTCTCCTATCTTACTTCTGGAGCTGCAATTGTTCCGCACATTTGCAAATATATTTTCCCTACTCTTATCAACCAGCAGGCCAATCACCATATCTCTATCTGAATAATTTTCTGGTTTTGATCTTGTGAACATTTTGTTTGAAGATTTTCCTTCTTTCTGCAGGATTGGATATTGCCCCAAGGGATCTTGCTTTGCTTTGCCAAAAGGCATGCTCCCTAAATTTTCCAGTTGTCTTTGACTCTTTGTTTACCTATACATCCAAAATTTCTAATCAGTTGTCGGCCCTATTCCATCATCTCATAACAGGTTGAGAATCTTGTTGTTGGTGCTCCTTGTGGAGTGATGGATCAAATGGCTTCTGCATGTGGTGAATCAAACAAACTTCTAGCAATGGTGTGTCAGGTAAGAATCATCTGCAATGCAAAAGATTCCAGTAAAAAATTGTGGAAGTGTATTATTGAAATGCTAACTGCGCATCCCACTAGCCTGCTGAGGTACTAGGACTTGTGGAAATCCCACCTCATATACGATTTTGGGGATTTGATTCTGGTATACGACACAGGTATGATTTTTCACTGTATGATTTATTTTCTCATCTTTATCTTTCTGTTTTGTCAAATTATTATGGACCATTTCTTCAATGAAATACTACTAGGCTTCCAAAAAATGACTGGCTTAGTGTCATCAATGATGTTATTGGACACAACTGGAGTGTATTAAGGAAGAAAAAAAAGCTAAAATCTCGCACTTAATATTGTTCAGTCTGGCCAGAGTAATAGAAAATAATAGAGCTAAAATAAAATACTGCAAAGGCAGAGTCAAGAAACTCAAAATGATCAAATGCCTGGCTGCGTTTGCACCTCATGGATGGATACCTATTGTTGAGATTTTGATAGTGGTTTACCCAATTTATTAGGAGCTTCAGTTAACCGTATTGATAATTTCATTTGGTACACACTATTGGACACGACTCGGACTGTCCATTATAATGGACAAGATTGGATTAATTATTTGAATCATCATTGAACTATGTAGCGTGCTACTACTTAATGACTAAACTTCAAAACGTATCTCAATGGTCATTGAACATTGCATCGTATTACTCATCTATCACTAAGTTGAATTTCGTCTCTTTCAATTGAGAGGTTTTCACACCCACTCACGATAAAAAGACATATACATTTTTCTTCATCCTTTCAAAAAACATCTCTCCTTCCAAATTCTCTTACTCTTCACCATTCTTCTCCAAAATTTTCCTTGTTTTTCCTCACCAACTTCTATCAATCTCCATTTATTCTTTTACGGTCGGATTTCAGTATACTAGATGAATTATTTTCTCCTCCTCCATCTAACTCTACTCGCCACAACCGAACACCATAGCCGGCACTCCCAAGTCACACCCATCTCCATAGCTCCGCACCACCATAAGCCCCACCAACGATGACCGTAAGATCACCACCACCACTACAAGATCCCTATCATTATCGCAACGTCGCCACACCATAAACCCCAACATCCAGATCTAGCCAAACAAGAGGACAAACACCCAAGGAAAAGAAAACTTCACAACCAAAAGAACAAGAATTGAATTCGTTACATAAGATTATGTAATAATCTCAATTCCAAATATCCGTAATTAAGTTTCTAATAATCTCAAACAAATTGGTTTCTTCAACTATGCTATCCAGCATTGGCTTACATATAGTGTTTAAACTCCGGCTTCAAAATGCTTGCTTGTCAGTACAAAATGCGAGATATGTAATTTCTAGCTAGGTATAGTAAAAAGAAATTTTCTTTTGAAACAAAAGCCAAAGATTTGCAAACCTCTTGAATTTTCTGAAAAAGTTCTTGTGATGATACGATGGTGAATTCTCCCAAATTAAAGATATGTATATTTCTTTTAAAAAGATCTGCAATGTTCTCTTCCACTAGTGTTCATGATGAGAAAGTGGCTTGATTAGAGAGGAATTTGTTGAATGCAATGGTGGTTATTGGCTTCCGGTGATGGGTGGGACTTGGGAGTTGGGGCCATGAGGTTCGGTGGTGGCACGTTGGTTTTCCTCTTTTATTATTTTCAGTTTTTTTTTTTTTTCCTATTTATTTATCTATTTATTTTGTTATTTAAGCTTTAGGGTAAAATTGTCTTTTTAATTTAAAATGCATTTTGCTGACATGGTGCTATTTAACGTCCAATGTTTGCCACGTGGGTAATTCCGTCAACTGAAAGAGACGGAATTCAACTTAGTGAAGGATGAGTAACACGGTGCAATGTTCAATGACCATTGATGTACGTTTTGAAGTTCAGTTATTAAATAATAGCACGCTACATATTTCAATGACTATTCAAATAATTAACGTAACAAAATTTTAGATTCTTTTTCTTAATACTACGATGCAATCATCCCTACCAAACATGTCATTAAGAGATTAGAAGTTATGCATCTTGCTTATAGTTGAAATTTTTCTACTTTTCATCCTTTCCCCTCAAGATGTACAGTCAAATATAACTCTTCCACCAACTCTAAGTACAAAGCATGGTATTTAAACTTATCTTCAACAATGCCATGAAAACTAGCTTTTTCTTGAGTTGTAACTTTCTCCTTCAATCTCTAGACCCCACGCCAGGGTGGGTTGGTGATTGTTTGTGAATTGCCACTGCATATTATGGCACTGTAATCTACCTCGTTTTCATTTGCTGGAGTCTACTGCAGTGTTGGGGGTGCAGATTATGGGTCTGTGAGAATAGGTGCCTTCATGGGTAGGAAGATAATAAAGTCCATGGCATCTGAGCAGTTGAAATCCTCATTATCAAACAACAACACTTCACAGCCAGTCAATGGGGTGAACTCTGGTGAAATGGATGATGATGGCATTGATTTTCTCGAAAATGAGGCTTCACTGGATTACTTATGCAATCTGTCACCTCACCGGTAATATTTAGTTTCTGTGCTTTTATACGTAGATTACACTATCCTCTTAAACATATTAACCTGGATGTCTTTACCTAATTTCAGATACGAGGCATCTTATGTGAATAGGCTTCCAGAGATTCTACAGGGCAATGATTTTATTGAAAATTATGTTCATCATGATGATTCAGTAACAATAATTGATAAAAAACACTGCTATGCAGTAAGAGCACCTACAAGACATCCCATTTATGAGAACTTCCGAGTCAAGGTCAGTAATTTAAACAAATATTTTTCTACCGTAGGGAGCTTGAAATCTCTAAAGTGTAAATCTGGAATTGTGATGATTGATGGTAATTATTTTCTCAATTTGTTATATATTTCTTCCCTATGTAACAACTATTGATCATGCTTTTCACTAAAAACATATTATATATTGATTAAATCTGTGTTTTAAGAACACATTTCAGAGTTGCAACTCACAGTTAACATTGAAAATTACACTCTATGACTATGAACATTATAATCAGTCTTCTTATATCAAATTAAGAGGACAGACAATCAGCAGCCAATCAAATCTATAAATCTGTGTTTTAAGGAATCAGGTTTCTAGTTACTATTTCCGTGTTTTTAGGCTGTTCCACTCACAATTGTTATGTCCACGTGGTCATTTGCTGAAGCAAAATTCACAGTTGATCTGGCTTCAGTAAATATGGAATAGAGACGAAGGGAATTGTTCAAAGAACCATGCAAAAAATCCGCTGTCTTAATTTATTGACTGCACTACATTTTTACTGACTAATACTCTGTAGAATATTGTTTGGTTGTGCTGTGCCTATTAACTAAACACATGGTAACACAGGTGAAAAAGTGATTCCTTTTTTTTCTGGTGATAGAAAAAAAAATGGCTGTGCACTTGTAGAATTGCACATTTTAGTGCTCCAGTCATGAATGGGGCCGAGTTGTCCAAACCATGACGGGCTAGAAAGTTACTTTCCTACTTATATTGTTTTCCATTATATTTTACATGACGGGACAACCCAAGAAGGTTCTTTTCTTTTGGATTCAATATGGATGATACTTTCATGACCATCTGTTGATTGATACGTAGGCTTTCAAGGCATTATTGTCTTCTGCTCCTTCGGACGATCAACTTTCTGCTTTAGGAGAACTTATGTATCAGGTATCTGGCCTTTCATCTTTTCAATGCTTTATTTGCAAGCACACACATAGGACCTTGGAACTGGAATGAGTATTGCATTAAAACTATATTCCCCCCTTTCTCATGTATATTTTACCTAGTGACTAGTGTGTGTCAACTCCTATAACAACCTAGACGAGATCCCGAGTGGATAAAATTTGTTCACGAAAGACGTATTGAATTATTTTATCAGCTTCATTTTGGATCCCCAATTCAATTCCATGAAGCAAACTTTTGTTAGCGACTGAAGAATTTTTTATGGATCCAGATTCCTTTAACGCCATTGCCCCTTTGTATGGTTGCTCTAGTTAGCATTATCTGCCGTACATGGAAATGGTAACTATTTCCTAGTTCTTTTCCAGATTAAACATTATTAGGAATGCATGTTGTACCTATTACTACCACCCTCATCGAGGGAAAAAATAGAACATGAAAAATAATGGAAAGTTGAACCTTGTCTGACTTATTTATATAATGCAATCTCTCACATGTTTTATATTTCAGTGTCATTATGGCTATAATGCTTGTGGACTTGGGTCGCACGGGACAGATAAATTGGTAGAACTGGTACAAGAAATGCAGCATAGTAAACTCTCGAAGTTCGAAAGTGGAACTTTATACGGGGCAAAGATTACTGGAGGAGGTTCTGGCGGATCAGTTTGTGTCATTGGCAAGAATCGTTTAAGAAGCAGCGAACAAATTCTTCAGGTAAGACTTCAAAATCTTGCTCTACAATCCATCAGAAATGGAAGAGAAGCCTGCTCTTCATAGAATTTGCACGCGTGATATATAACAGATAATACTGTTATGAAGAGCATTGTCTCGTGCTAAATTAAGTCCAGATCAACCAGTTTGATAAAAACAAAAGAACCTGGAAAAATCTTCCCTTTTGGCAACCTAAACTGTTGAATTAGCTAGTTTCTTATCTAAATGAGTCAATTGTGCATTAGTAAATTCTATTGTTCGACTCTGCTTGTTCTAACTAGGAAAGTTAGAGATAATGTGTGCTGTTCATTTCTTAGTTTGGAAGATTTTTTGACAGTGGAAGTTTGACATTGCAGATTCAGCAGAAGTACAAAGCTGCCACTGGTTTTCTGCCATTTGTTTTTGAAGGTTCTTCGCCGGGTGCTGGAAAGTTCGGCTATCTGAAAATAGTTATCCGGTCATGCTCACAGCTTAAAATTTCGAGCAACAACAGTAATCATTCTAAAGACGAGAAACATCAAAATATAGCAGGTGATTGCAACAAACAGGCATTAAAAGTACAAGTAGAATGAGAATCCTTTTCAAAGTGTTGATGCTGCTGATATTATTTATTTACATTTGTCTACTCATTTGAGAAGGATTTGTTTGTTTGATTCATTTAATCTTCATTTCCCTAATTTTCATCTGTTTGATTATTTTATGAGTTGCATTTCAGCATTACTAGAAAAATTCATCTTCGGATTAAATAATCTTTAGCGTGCGTATTAGGATGTTTGGGTATTGATCCCAATTCGTCGTGGAATGAATAAATTTATATCTATTTACACTATATGAAGTTTTTGGATGAAGTAGTTGAATATGATATTAAAACATACAAATGACGTGATTTTAAGACTCGTCACCATTCAATAATGAATATTAAAAATTGTCATGTACCCGTGTCACTATAGTTGAAGTACATGTCAACTAGATTTACATATAATTAACTATAAGGATTTGTTTGGTTTGTGGATAAAACTGTTTATTATGATAAAAGTTATCTGGATAACATTTTTTATCGTTATCCTGTTTGGTTCAACTATACATAACAATGGAAAAATCATTGTTAAAAAGTTAGTTTTTCGTTAAAAATATAAAAAAAAAAAAAAAAAAAAAAATCTACTCTTATTTTTAATTAAACAAAAAAAAGTAAATAAAAGAAACTAAAAGAGAAAAAAAATTGTGGAGCGGCGGAGGGTGGTGGAGTCGGGCAGTAGTGGTGGTGGACGGATGGTGGTGGTGGAGGGCGGCGGGTTGTTTTAAAAAAGATTTTGATGAGAGGTTTATATTTTAATTAAAATCCCCCAAATCTTAAGTAGGATTTTTAAGTTTTTACCTACAAGGTTGAAACAGTTTTGAAATGTTTGGCACAATCCCTTGTTTAAGAGAGACGGTTTAAAGTTTTTTAAGTAACATGCGTCACTCTAATGTACTAACCATATTTTCTATTCTAAAATAGTTCTTGAGACACCGTCCTTTACATTTGTAGTAAGTTTACTAAGAATCGACAATTTTCTCATTATCAAAAAAGTATTTAGCATTTTAACATCTATAACAATGAGTCTAAAAGTATAATATCACAAGACAAATATTGTATGGTGTGATTGTGAAATAAATTCAAAAAAAAAATAAGTATAAAAAAACAACAACAAAATTAATAGCAAATAAGTAGAATGTGATAAATAAATAAATAAAGAGTAATGGGTGGGGTAGGGGTGGGGTGGGGTGGGGGTGGGGTTGGGGTTGGGGTAGGGTGAGGGGAGAAGGGTTATCTATTTAAAAAATTAGGGAATTGGCGCAAATGGTCCCTAACGGTTGCCATTAGTGCGCAAATGGTCCTTAACGTTTCATTTTGGTGGAATGATCCTAACCTATCTATTTAAGTCTTGATTGGTGGTCTTTTTCAAGAATGGTCCTATATCATTTTTTTTGTCTTTATTAGTAGGGGTAAAATTGGCAAGTTATATTTTTTTTCAATCGTTCAATTGGCGCAAATGGTCCCTAATCTTAAGAAATTTGCAATTGGATTCCTAACCTTTAAAAAAGTGAAAATGAGTTCGATACTTTAATTTTTTTTTATTAAAAATTAAAAAAAACTAACAAATTGATAATATACTAAATTATTTTGAATATTTTATGAACTATTATAAAATAACCAAAATTGAAATTCATAATTATTAACAAATGTGCTAATTAAAATTATTATTATTAAGTAATTATATTATTTAAAATTCAAACTTTAATTTTATCATTACAACAAAAGAAGAAAAATAAATTTGTCACAAATAAAAATTTTACTTATGCTCAACCCAACTCGATTTTATCTGGTTTCATATTTACTAGGCCAATTCAACCAGCTTTTGAGCCATAGCAAGGTTCTTGGATCGATTCTATTTTAAATTTTAATTAATTTTTATATTAAAAAAAGGTTCCCACCCCCACCCCAAAATACTGAGCGAAGGGAGGGATTTCTCCCTCCTCGATCCGCCGACGACGACGGCACGACCGGGAGGCCCTCCCCTTCTTTCGCGAAACCATGGGGGAGTTCGCCGCGAATAGGGGGTAGAAATCCCCCCTATTTCATTGCGATAGGGAATCTCTCCCCTATATTTCCTGGTCATGACCAGGAAACATGGGAGGAGAGATCCCCCTCATTCATGGCGAGGAGGGGAGAAATCCTCCCGGTCCCGGTCATGATCGCCGGCGACCGGAGGGGAGAAATCCTCCCTCCGATCGTATTTTGGGGTGGGGTGGGGTGGGGTGGGGTGGGGTGGGGTGGGTGGGAGGGTGGGGTGGGAACCTTTTTTATTAATATAAAAATTATTTAAATTTTAAAATATGGTGGTCCAAGAATCTTGTGGCTCAAAAGTTGTTGGATTGGCCCAATAAATATGAGATCGTATAAAATCGAGTTGGGGGTGAAAGATAAGTAAAATTTTTATTTATGACAAATTTATTTTTCTTCTTTTGTTGTAATGATAAAATTAAAGTTTGAATTTTAAATAATATGATTACTTAATAATAATAAAATAATTTTAATTAGCACATTTGTTAATAATTATGAATTTCAATTTTGGTTATTTTATAATAGTTCATAAAATATTCAAAATAATTTAGTATATTATCAATTTGTTAGTTTTTTTTTTAATTTTTAATAAACAAAATTAAAGTATCGGACTCATTTTCACTTTTTTAAAGGTTAGGAATCCAATTGCAAATTTCTTAAGATTATGGACCATTTGCGCCAATTGAAAGGTTGAAAAAAAATGTAACTTGACAATTTTACCCCTACTAATAAAGACAAAAAACAGTGATAGGGACCATTTGCGCACTTAAAAGGACCAATTGCGCACCTAAATGGATAGGTTAGGGACCATTCTGTCAAAAATTAAACGTTAGGGACCATTTGCACACTAATGGTAAACGTTAAGGACCATTTGTGCCAATTTTCCAAAAAATTATGTTTGATTTTTGTAAAGATAGATTAAAGGGGAGGCCGAGGCATCAAGTCTCTAAACGGGTTTAATTGTCAAGCCCGTTTTGACCCACCTTCGACCAGTTATGGGCCGTACCATCAGGCCCAGGCTTTTAACCTATTGAAACCCCTTATTGTAGAAATTACACTAGCTACTTTAATTATGTAGAAATTCTAGTTTTTATTATTAATATTTTTTAATTCAAAAATATTGACCTGAATGAGTAGAAATAAAAAAATCACAAATCACCTAAATCCTCACATATCACTGAAATCCCCACAATTTACAATGTAATTTTCCAATTTTATAAGGATATCGTTTAAAACTCTAACCCTCGAAAATAATTACAAGTGATTTGTAGTGATCATTCTGAGTTTTTTTTTGGTGGGTGGTGGGGGATTATTTAGGTAAATCCTATACTATATTGTAGAATGTAGTCTGAGTGACAAATACTAATCACATAAAAAGTAACAAAATTTGTCCAAAATTCCGAGGGGTTCTTTAGGTAAATCTCATACTATAATGTAGAATGTAGTGTGAGTGACAAATACTAATCACATAAAAGGTAACAAAATTCCATAATGGTCATTATCTATAGTGATCATTCTGATTCCTTAGATTAGGATATTTTCCTACACTTTCACAACTATTTTGAAGTTGACCTAATTGTGACATTCACATGGTCAATCCAACAGAGCATTCAACTAGTCCAAATCTGTTATAATCTTGCAAGTTTCATGTTGTTTTCCCTATGTTTGGATCACACGTTCTCATTGGCTAAATCAATGACCACATGGCTAGTTATTCAAAGTTCGGTACGAAGGAAAATTTGTCGATCATTTTTCTATTTCAACAAGTTAAGAGCATGTTCGGTATAAATTTTCAACCAAAAAAATCTATTTTAGAGCATGAGTTTTTTGACTTTTCAAAAGAATTTGAGATGAAATAACAAAATTGTCCTCAATCAATAAAATGTCATTTGAAAATATAAAGAGCAATTTTGTCATTTCATCTCAAATTGTTTGAAAAAGTCAAAAATGTCATACTCCAAAATAGGCTTTTTTTTACTGAAACTGTCTACCAGACATGTCCTAAGTTATAATAGTATGTTAATGTTTGTCCAATATTTTTTTTATTTAACAAGTATTTATCAAATAATCTAATCAGCTTAAAATTTATCTTAAATTGATTGACTAATTAAACTCAGCTAAAACAAGATATACGACTCTTCTTTCGTTTTGACTCATGCATATATCAAACATGCTAACAAAGTGTTAAGACCAATCACATCTCATCTGAAAATCAATTAGTGTGCAGTGAGGACGGACTAATTAAACATTTTATGTCATTTTACCATGGGGGCTTAAGAGCGGCATTTGTTGCTCCCCTACAATCTCTCTCTCAACATGACATTCTAGTGTTTGCAACTCATGACGTTAGCTCTGATACTACATGTAGGATTGGACATTAACTGAAAATCAATTAGTATCCAGTGAGAACAAACTAAACCTTTCAAAACATTTGACCGCAAAAGTGGCATTTTTTCTCTCCAACATCAACTAAAATTTGTGTTGCTTCACATATTAAAATTGAAGAATGATGTTTAACCTCTCAAAACCCCTAAATTGTAGGGAATCCTACCCTGAGCAGGGGTGTGTCTAGATAAGTGGAATTATTGCATTATTGAATTATTGGTAGGGTTTATCTCTTTAGCTGGCTTTGTGGGATCCCATCATTTTTGAGTTGGCAATATGTTTTGCATTTAATGAAATTTGGCATATTATTATCCCCAAAACAAATTGGCAAAATGTTCATATCCCTCCATTGATTGTTTCTTTGTGTGGTGTGCTTTCTTCCAGTCATGTCATTCACGGTGTGGAACATTACATAGAGGAACCCACTAAACAAAATGGCAAATCTTTTTAATATTGGGGGGCCTCAATCAAACAATTTGGCATTGATCCAAATTTATACAAGCCATTGTTTAGCTTTGTTAAGTGCATCACAAGGATAAATTCAAAGCAATTTTGGGACATAATTAAGCACTCATTCTTACCATCTATGTCACCATGACCCATTTGGTTCTCCCAAGGGTCAAGCATGTATGGCTCCCACAACCACGATATTTAAAATTTTAATATGGTAGAGAACGATATATTTATTTATTTAAATTAAGTATTTGACATGTCTATTTTTATCAAAATCATGAATGTATGTCAATTTCATAAATAAATGGAAGCAAAATTTGAACTCCTGGTTTTTTGCTGACTCTAATACAGTGTAGTGTGGTAGAGAGTGAATATATTTATTTATTTATTTAAGTTTTATCTACAACACATCACCTCGTCTGCAAGTTGACTTTATTTTTCTTATCAAAAGTCTGACACATACACAATTTAATGTGCTCCAATCCAACGTAAAAACACTTTGCCATAAGCTTAACCTAGAAAAAAATAAACACATTTATTTATATAAATTTAATCTTCAACATTATCTTTTGTTTCGACTAAACGACAGGTGAGACAAAAGGTGACGAATGAGTACGTATTGTTGTGGTTAGCAATTGGACACCTTACCTTACAAACTCAAGTTGATGTCTATTTTGTAAGCTTGACCGTATTAACGTCTTCGGGGCAAAATTCTTCTTTATTTAGAGAAGTCAAGGTGTATTATTTTCCATGTTTTCATATATCATGGAGCTTATAAAATAATTTTTTCTCTATTTATCGACTTAAACTTTTAAACAATGTAATTGAGAGCAATCGATCTCACAATTCAAGTGAAAATAAGAGAAAAATAATTTCATATAAATGAAAATTTTATCCTTTTGTTAGGTGCAAAACAAATATTATCACTTTATTGCATATGAAGTTACTCAAATGCCCTTCTCTCTTCATTCATATCATATCACAAGCAAAAGAATGTGCTTTTCACAAAGTTTCTAACTTTTTCTATGCTTTTAACTTTGTGCAATGGATAAATGATAATCAATCAATCAAGGCCAAAATCTCCATGGCCCCTTCAAAGATTGTGATGTCGGCCAAACATTTTGACATGTGTCGAGCAACGATTGATTTAAATCAAGATTACTACTCACAAATTTCGTAATCTCTATAACAAAATTCTTAATCTAACTTACATTTTTGACAAAACAATGCTTGAGAGTCCAAAAAATACGACTCGTTTTTATTTTTAGAAATATTGGACCCATTGTTAGTCGGGCCACAAATTTTATCAGTGTTGATAATGCTTACATAAGGAATATTTAATTGAAATGAATATATAAGTTTGATGGTCAAATTGAAACAAAAATATAAGATAAATTAGTAATTGTGTATAAATAAATTCATTAAATCAAGTTAAAATGGTGAAATTTAGAAACCCTAGTCATTATTTCAAAAGGTCAGTGCATCGAATCTACTTTTGTTATTTTGGCTGAATTTGTTGACCAAAAGGCTATTAGCTTTGCCTTAGACTTGACTTAAAAGAATTTAGCATGTGCAAGAAATATAAAAACTATATTTTTTATAATTGATAAATTTTATTAAATAAGTCGTGATATATTACGTGTGTTAAAATAGACAAAATCAGACGTGATTAAAGAAAATACATATGTTATATGTTTGTTCGTGTTGATATCAACTTTTACCAACGATCCTAAAAAATGAGACTACAAATGCGGGCACGGAAATTATTCAAATAATTCAATTGTAAATCAATTAATGACTATAATACTTGTAAATAAAGATTTGAACAAGTAGAATATTTAGATGTTTTATTTATTTTTATTGAATGTTTTGAGTGATATATAGAGTCATGTTTCAATTAGATTTAATTCTAATGATAGCATAGAGAGGCTCTTTCAAACACTTGTTTAGTCGGAAATTTTCGAGAGATGGAGACGGGACGGGATAGAGATTAAAATATCTTTATTTTTTGTCCCATTTTTTCTTTTTTTAAAATATGATTTAAATTTTAAAATAAAAAATAAGAGTCGGAGCCGACCCTCCTTACTTGATTCTTGATAAAGATAAAGATAAGTTTGAACTATTTATTTATGGTGATGGAATTTGTCTTCTTTTTCGTTTGGATGATATTGTTCAAAAAAGAAATTTTATTCTTAATAAAAAAATTATTCTGTTCAATTTAACATACCAAACGTAATAAAACGTGTATAATTAAGTTAATTTCCAGATAGATTCCACGATTGGGAAAAAAGCAACTTAAATGGACCATATGATACGTAAGTGGGAATAGACCAGATTGAATCAAAATCATAAAAAAAAGATGCCTTGTTGATGGAGCTATCAAAAAGGGTAGATTCAATACGGATGTTAACTCTAAATTTACTAGATTATATATTAATTCAAATTTCGACTCATTCAATGTTTAATGTTTTTAACTCGATCTCAATATAAATATAGTCGTAAAAAGTTGAAAATATTTGATATGTTATATTAAATCGAACTGAAAAATAATGTTCTATCGTTTTCATATCATTGCACCTCAACCAATAGCATTGGTCTTTTTTTTATTCAAAGAGTAATTTCAGTCAAAATTCATTTCGTCGAAGCAACTTTCTTGATCCTGATGTTGAAACTAGGATTTGTTATTTAAAAGTTAGAGGGCAGCCGATACCGAACTCCATTCTTGAGTTTCGAAACAACGAATAGATTGTTCAAACGTGTAGGGGCGGATTTAGGGCCCGGAAAAAATCGTTTTTTAGAGTAAAAAAAGTTAGTGTAAAATTATATTTTTTTAGTAATAACTCAATTTTGAAGTACAAATTTTTTTTCTTTTATTGACAACCCGATCTCTGAAAAATTCTTGATTATGCCCCTACAAACGTGGCACAATTACACACGCTCTTCAATTGACTACCTATGTCGTTTTTAAATACTATTGAATCCACCTAAATAAAAATATGATTGAAGTTAAAATCAATAGTAGATGAACAAGGCAATAAGATATAAGTCAAATTTATATATCAAATACGTTGAGTCTAATAACAAAATAATCGTAGCAAGGTTAATGTTTCAAATTTTATTAATAAGCAAATTCGATTTTTATTTGTTGGTATTTATTCTACTTCCAAGTGGATTTATTGTTTATAAAATGTTCAAACAAATAAAGTTTTTGAAACAAGATTGTTTAATATACATGTGACAAATAAATTAACTAAATAATTTTTATAAATAGAATTTCATTTCTTAATCAGATAGGTCCGTTTTGAACATGATCTGATCGACCATTGCACGTGTAAGGCTAATGCCTAGAGGTGCAATTTTAGGAGACACAGTGGCCCACTAATGTTAAGACATGTCAGCAAATTGGGTCCCACAAATGCTTAATGGACCTCTACAAATGAACATACATGGATGGCTTCTTACAAGGAAACACTCTTGGACAAATCTATGTTTTGGTCCCCAAACTAATGTTTTTGTGGTCATAGGTTCCATTCTACTTGTTTACTTATCGTTTATATTAGAAATCGTCATAAAGTTTCATGTGTGTGGAGATTGCATTACTAGCTAGGTAGAAGAATCTATGGGTATGTTAGAATAACATATTAAACGTACTATTGTCCTATTGTCATAGTGATTTTTTTTTAAAGGTTAAAGTAGAGCTTCTCATGTATTCAATCGAGTATCTTTAACTAACAAGTCGTTGTTAAGCTATTTCCTAATTTTGAAGCTTGCTAGCTGATATGCGAATCTCCACCACACAAACGCACATGTTGATTGTCGACTTCGAATTTATGAGATTAGAGTGAACAATCATCCATCCCATATCAATTATTTTGAGATGGATACTTTACGTGTTATGTAATCTCATCTTGTGTTGAACATCAACTTGCTTGTTACAAATGACTATTTCTTAGATTGGCTGTCCCACGAGGCCAGTTGGTTTGAAAAAAGTTCGACATTATTAATTGATTATCTACTTTAAAAGTTTAGATTATTAGCGAGTAATATTTATACATCTATATGGCTTAATGCCTAGAGTTGAAGTGGTTACATCACTTGAGACCACTTGGCCATATAGCATAGCCTAAATATGTAAATCAAGGCATTGGAACGTGAGTGTAAGTCATTAGAAGGACAAAATTTCCTACTAAAATCTGCAAGGGGCCCTTATGAAATGTACTCATGGTTATGGCCAAATGCAATGTCCAAACTTTTTAAGGGAAGATGCCAAAGGGCCTATGAAAGTCAACAAACTATACTCATATGGCATACCCTACCTTTTTTCATCATACATTTGCCACTGCAGGGGTAACAAATTTACAATCTCCAACTATATATTGTCACTTCCTTTCCTTGTTTTTATTTCAAGTCTACTATATCTTTAAAAAAGTAAAAGATTATATAAATTACGAAGATTTTCTAATACAACAATATTTTCTCTTTGTTTCCGACATTGGCATGGTTTGCACAATTATTTTATTGTCTTAACGTATGCGTCATCTCAACTTTAAGAGTATGGAGAACTTTCTTCAATTGTCCATCCGATATGAGAATCAATATATTTCATTGGAAATATCAGAACTAAGAATGTAATGTTGACCACAAAGTTCGACCAAAGGTGGTCGACCTTGTATATCTGGCGAAGGTCGAGCGTGGTAGGGGCCGGACCTTGCACCCCATGGTGGACGATCAAGGTTGATTCCAAGGTCAGACCAAAAGTGCTTGGACCTTGTTAATTTTGTTAGGGTCGACAAAGGTCAGACCAATAGTGGTTGGACCTTGTACCCCAAAGGGATAGTCGACATTGACCATCCTGAAGGGGGTGGTGACAAAAATATTGAATTTCAATCATGAATTAATCAAATGGTACAAAATAATCTAGATAATAATTGTCTTATTTATACAGGCTTATATGATATAAGTATGCACTTCATAGTGTGATCAACATTCTAATGTCCATTGTAAGTCAAATGCATTTAGAACTGCAAAATAATTTGAATTTTAAAAAAAATAATTAAAATTCGTATATTGTCCAATACAATATTATATAATAGGAAATACAAAGCACAATTTTATTTATTGATCTTTATCCATGAAATCACAATAGCATGAGTCTATGTTTACTCTTAGCCTAAGTCTAGACTGTGGACTGTTGGCTGAATTTCTATAGAAATGACACAAAGCAATAAAATCTAGAAACCGAAAATGGAAAGGATGAATATATATAAACCGAGGCAAGAGTTGAACTCTTTGTCCTTAAGTCAATATTGCCCTGCAAGATGCTTTCGGTCTTTGGCAAATGACTCCCAAGATACAACGGTTTCGCTTGAGTTTTGTAGCACTTCAAAAACTCAATCAAATGAACCAAAGATGGCTTTGTACTCCAACGGATGAAAGTGAAATGAAAAACCAGATTTTTGTGCAACTTAAATGCAATAAAATTGGTTCAAAAGATGATGAAATGAGTTCTTTGTGTTTGCTTATCTTTCTGTATCAATTCTCTGTCAAAAATGGACGTCCACATGTCCTATTTAACACTGAAGATCGGTTGAAAAAGAAAAGGATTGAACCAAAACGTGCAACTCTTCAAAAGGACATATCTGTTCGCGCAAACCTATGCGATCGCATGGTTTAACCAAGCTGCGATCGCAAGGTACAAAAATTGGAACAGATCTTCATCCAGATTAACCATGCGATCGAAAGGCTTTGCCTCCTGCGATCGCATGGAAGGACCAAAATACATTCTGTTAAAAAATTAAGCAACTTGCGATCGCAGTGAAAATCAACCATGCGATCGCATGGGTCAAACTTTGACCCAATTTTGTCATTTTTCGTAATTTCTCATTCATTCGATATTGGTTTCGAGATGCCAAATATACTCTTTAAATATTAAGATAAATCTAAATTTTCTTTTCGTGGGCGTTGCCCCGAGCCCTGACGGTGGCGCCCCTCGACCCCGCGACCGATCGGGCGGGTCGAACCCCGCGACGACAGAGCGGGTCGATCTCGCTCCGGGCGTTGCCCCCGAAGCGTCGAAGTGGCAAACAAATTTGCCTAAATGGATTGGGTTGGGTCTTGTATATTTGACCAAGTTGACACGGAGTCACTTACGTTATTTTTAACACTTAGTTAATTTCTCGACATATTTAAACCAATTTCCAACATGGACATTTTTAAAGTACTCCGTTGAAAATAAAATTTAAATTAACGTATGTATCTTTTTCCAACAACTTTTTAAAATGATGTTGTTGACATGATAATATAGTCGGACAAAATACTTAGGTTCAAATCTTGTCGTCAATATTTGTAAATATTGTGATGTGTTAAACATTTGAATAAAAAAAAATCTAGAATCTAAATTGCATATGAAGGAGCATATTGAACATAACATTTAAATAAATATATATATGAAACTTTTTAATAGCGTGAATTTATAAATGAGATAGCTAACTCTACTACTCGAGCACATTTAAATGAAGGTTTGAAAATTTAGTACTTTACTCTAAGATACACATTGGACTTGGATTGAATATTGCTACTTCGTTGACAAATACATTTAAATTAAATTAGGGTTTGAATTATAAGATACGCATTTGTGTCTTGAACCCGATTATAACATTTTACTGATCTATATATATATAATTTTCTAAAATATATTTACCATAAACTCGTCCATCTTGATCCTGGGTTTCAAGTGTAATATATTTTCCAGACATGATAGATATAACAAAAATTCCAAATTTTCTTTTCAACAAATTACGATTTCTAAAAGACTCTTTATAATAAATAGATAAAACTCCGGGGAAAAAATTAAATCCTACAAGGTACATGCAACTACAACTACATGAATTTAGTACATTGAAAAAAATTGTGCACATATCGATCCTTACTCGTCATATTCGAAAAATGTATAGTATAATCTTCATATATAATAAACTAATTGATGCCATTAATGCCAAAAATTATCAAATTAGTGGAAGCATTTTTTACTGTTAGGGTTTGGTTTGCAAGTTCTTTAAGGGACCAAATTAATTAATTTGCTGCATTGTTATGCTACATAATGACAGGATAAGATTATCTAATTACAGCCTTGTCTCATAATGCCTTTAGCATTATTCAAGGAATCTTTCTTTTTTCTTTTTTAATTCTCAATATATTATGCTATTAGAGATTATATGAGTATCCTATGCTTAATTGTTTCTTTGCACAATTTCTTGGTTATGAAAAATTAATTAAATAAAATTAATAGATTCCAAATAAATTGAATCCTTTTTTATTGCTACACGTAATCTAATTCAACGTGTTGCTAATACAAAATACTCGAGAAAAAAAGTGTATAAGAATTTGTCTTATATTATGTAATATTTATGTTATCGTAACCTCTGTATGACAAAATATAATCGAGTTAATTGAAATTTTAATATTGAAAGAAAATCTTGTCTCACATTTTTTGTAGTAATAAACAAATATTTAAAATAATCAGCACAATAATTAATTAAAATGTCAAAATAACCCCCCCAAAAAAATAAAAATAAAATAAAAAACATCAAGTTCTTGTTCACATGATTCGAGAGGGGATGATGCTATATATATTTTATGCTTTTATATATATTATTTACCTAAACCACGTTCTTTGTTATTATTTAATTTGAGTTTTTAGAAATGGGTAGATGTGATGAGATTAAAAAAGGAGGTGTAGTTCCTAAGAATAAGGCTCCATTAATTAGGTGCTATGAGATTTTATCGAATATAAGACAATCTTATCACTAAGTAGGACCTCATGGTGTAAGAAAATAACAATAAAGTAGAATTTAGAAATTTACCTTTAATTGTAGACGTTTAAGAATATTTAAAGAAAAATGAACGGATGGATAAGGGTAGAATACACAACTTCGTAATTAAGTACCGATATGACATTTAAGTTAGTAAAAGAAGAAAAGACAATATATGTAATACACACTAAATAAGGCGACAGGTTCCATCATGGGCGGATTTAAGGGGGGACGGACTATAGTCTAGTCTTAAAAATCAGTTTTTTATAGTGTAAAAAAAATTAATTTATTTTTTTTTTTTTAACAATAGTCCGGTCTTAAAGTACAAATTTTTTTTTTTTTTTCGCAGCGACCTAGTTTCTACAAATTTCTAGTTCCGCCCCCTGGTTCCATTAAAAGACTTTAACATGTTTCTTTTCCCATGTATCCGTAAGATAGTACTCGTAAGTTTAATCTTAGTGGTTAGCCTCCGAGACCTCCTCGAGGTAATCAAGTATCGACTCACAATTAGTTTTTTGTAAAAACAATAATTTTGAAAATTGATTGTAACAAAATAGGAATTTAAAAGTAAATTTAACTTACTTTTAAGTACAACAACAACAACAACAACAACAACAACAACAACATAAAAATATTAGATATTCCAACTTTATGGTAGGGTCCCAATATATATAATCGACAAAGGCAAGAAATGGAAATTAAAAATCAATTAATATTTATAGTTATCACGTTCAAAAATTAGCATATAACTTAAAAATTTGTTAAAAATTGAAATTAAAGTCAACAATTAATTTTAATTACACATTTTATAAGACTTATAAGCTTTTATTAACTTTCAATCTACACATTTTATCAATTTTTTTATTAATATCTGCTAAAAAATATCTAAATTATCAATATTTGACTAGCTATTATTGAATTATTTGTTACCCTTATAATTATATATTATGCTAGTCCATTAAAAGCACTAATAAAGCACTAATAAAGTAATAATTTAATTCTGTACCAGCCATTGAACCTGTCCTAGTCTTTAAATTCTCCATGGATGAACCTAGCTAGAGTCGGTGATTACTTTTTTTTTTTTTCCATTAATATGTTTTATGTTTACGTAATTAATAATAATATTGAAAATAAAATATACAAAAAGAAAACGTCACACTCAATGTGACTCAAAAAAATTAATATACTTTTAGTACACGAGGACCACAAGTCTCTTAAATAGAATAATTTGGGTGTTTTTTTTATAATAGTGAAATGACCAAAAGAATAATATGAAATTTGATACGTACGTCGATTTCAAATCTCAATTATGTTATATCATTTTCTAAAAAAAATTGATTTAATTTTTCCATTTATAATCTAATTATTTATTTAGATTTAAAAAAATATGTTTAAATATTAAAGATGACGGGATCGAAAAAAAAAAAACTAAATATTAGAACTTAGCTCATAATCCCAATCATAATTTTATAGAATAAAGTTTAGGGACTTCAGTGCAAATAACCCAATTTAAGATACTCGATTTTGAATTTTGTGGCAGAAATGTAACTATCGAAAAATATTAGGTGCAAATGGGTATATACAAAAGCAAATGATCCAAAAAAATATTCGAATAAATAAATAAATAAAATAATAGAAAAAAGTAGAGCTGTCGACATCGCATATGCATCGGGCCCACAACCGCCGACACGGTCTGCCACGTCACCAACTAAAGCATGTAGAATGAAATCAAAAGTAATTAATAAATCTCTTAATTGCATGCGCACTTCATTAGTTCCTTAATTAATAATAATTTTCGGAATAATTAAATTCAAAAGGGAGTGTTTAGTCAGTCCTATATATGGGCATCTAATTATAATTAAATTAATTGGTAAATCACACGTCATAATTGCTCATGAGCTCGTGTAATTATGTCATCCAACCATTTGGAAACACCATTTGGAAACACCATAACTAAGTGCATTGATAATTGGTTTTGTTACTAATAATGTATAAGAGATATGTTCTCTTACACACGGTGGATAATATGTAATTGTCTATTGGTGATGTAGAAACATCTTATTATATCTTGTAATAGTGGGCCATTTCATTTTGTAGACAAGATGCTTCCATATCACCTGAGCAATTACATCTTGCCCACTGGTGTGTAGGAGAACACCACTCTAATGTATAATTATAAAAATATACTTTAAATATTTTATGTAATCCTTCCTAGCTAAAAAAATTTAAATTGGAGAGTAGGTCATATCCATCGACGACTCGCGTGGGACCGTTAATCAAATTTATTATGCGTATATAATTGTTCGAAAAGTCTCCAGCCTTTCCCGTTATGACTTAGAGCATCTCTCACATCTTATAAGTTACTTGTGAATGAATGGGCGAGAATCAGACACATATAGATTATTTCTCTATTTTTTTTTATGGTAAATCAATTTCATGAACAATTGTTATTTTTATTTATATTATTTGTGAATCGAACAATCGTTAAAGAGATAAATATATATACAAGTTTAAGCCATTGAGTTGAAGATGAAAATTTGTCACCGAAAGTGAATTTTCATCTTATATTTAAGCACGTAGTCAACTTACGATGATTGCTCGATCTTAGTTTTTAACCCTTGTTTCAATATGCTTAAATTATAATTTAAACTGGTTAAATTGGTCAAACATATATCTTAACACATTTCGTAAGACTCAAAACTTACTACTTATTTATTATTCACATATTCTATTGGACCAACAATTTTTAAACACTTCAAAATAATTTCAGCATGGACAAACATGCACTTAGTTAGTAGAGTAAAAGTAGGCAAAAAATAACATTGTTTGTGTGTAGTACATCAAACTTACATTAATCAAATAATTTTATAAATGTAATAAATAAAGTTACTTAAAGATGATGGAAATGGTTGCAGAATTATTTTGGGAAGAGTTTTTTCCCCTTCTAAAAGAAAAGGAAAGTAAGTCATGTTATTTAATATTTATGTGATTTAACATTTATGAGAAATTAATAATTGAAATGCATAGCTATATCCATTATCAAATGGTGAGGTAAGACAATTGAGAGCTTGAGACATAATTCTAAGGTCATTTTAACAGCTATTAATTACTATAACTAGAGCCATCATCTTATTTCTAGGGATGGCAACAAAGTGGAATGATCATTGCCATTCTCGTTCTATCGGGAATTTTGGAATGTTTGACAGGATTAAAAAATCCTTATTTATCGGGCTCGTTTAATTAATTTATTAATTTTATTTAAATACGATTTAAATTTTAAAACATAAAAATAAAATAAAATAAAAAGATTCATAACAAATTCGGAGAATTGGGACGAGGACCATGATTTCCATCCCCGTCTCAATTATCTAACAAGACGGATGGGGCGGGGCATGTTGATTTTGCCATCCCTACTTATTCCATGTTAAATGATATGTTCAAAACTAATTAAAGAGAGACACACGTGATATATTTGTCATGGTGATTTCTTTGATAAATTAGATTGTAAAACATTGAATATTATTATCTTCTTCTCTTTCTTTGTTAAGGGAAAAATCTCGAAAGCGAACTCAACCTTTGTGTCGAGCGCTTTTAACCGGGTGGATTCAGAATCGAGGATGTCTGTGAGTGGCGGGGGGCAGAAGAAGAAGCCAACAGCCACCCCAGGGGCATGCACTCCATAATATTTCGGTAAAATCTGCCCTGCTGGGAATCGAATCTGCGTTGTAGAAAGATTTATTCGCATCACATCAGGCCTCTGGAATTAAATACATCTTACCCAGGGACATTTTCTTCTCTTTCTTTATAATACGGTTGAAGTATATGCTAAATCCATTAGCAATGAGTGGTGTAAATGAAATGTATAAAAATATTGGGAAAGTACTGTATATTCTTATCTTCTTCTCTTTCTTACTTTTCCCCCCCATTTATTATTTAGCCAAACTGAAAAAAACCCAAAAGTTATTGGGGGTGTATACTCGGATACATTAATGTTCCAAGAATGTAGATGCTCAGATAGATACTTTTTTTTTGATCGGAACAGATAGATACTTGTCCTGACCAAACAAGGCCTAGGACCACCCACCAAAATCCGGGTGTTTATCAAAACTTCTCGTTTCTTCACCTTTAAACACTGACAAAGTCAGAATTTTTGAAAATAGATTACTATTAAAAATTAAATTAAAAATTACACCTTACAATCGGACAGCTACTAAAAAAAAAAAATGTACACTTCAAAACCCTCTATCTCCGCCCCTACATTCAAAGACTAATGTACGGCGAATTCAAATTTATAAGAAATCTTTTATTTTCTTTTTTTATTACATCAAACTCCATGTGTTCCTCAATTTCCAATTTTCGAGTTTGCTCGATCAATCAATTTCATGTCTCTTTTACCTTTTTTAGAACAAATAAAAATATACCAATTATGACATTTTAACAAAGTAGCTATAACTAGTTTTCCGCAAGAATCCCTTAATTAAATATTATTTATTTTTATTTTTATTTCGTAAAATATGTTTTATAATATTTATGAGATATAAACTGTTCCAACCGTCACGTTACTAACCGGACCCCTACAAAAGTAATCCACACAAATACAATCACCAAAAATATTTGGGCAACTCTCTAGTCATTGTCATTATTAATGAGGGCAATAATGTCAATAAATAGACTGATTATGATTGGTCATCATATGGTCAAGACCACATCATTCCCACTTCTACCAGACTACCTCCTCAATTTCAGTTTCTTTATTTATTTATTTATTTTCCTTTTTCCTCCTCATTTGAGAAATAATCCATTCAAATTACTTTCCTAGAAAATAAATTTAGAATTTATTTTTTAAAAATAATTTTATTAGTAAAAAGTAATGTGACAAATTATCAAAATAAATAACTTAAAAGTTAACTTCAATTTGTTTCTAAATACTCTTTTTCATGTGAACATATGATCGAAACTCTTTAGTGATTTAAAAAGTAAAAAAAATATATATATATATATATATATATATATATATATATATAAAGGGCTACTTTCGTGTTAAATCAACATAACACTCAATGACCCAAGTACGTAAATTTTGACGTCTAATACTAAAATAAAAGTTTAACAAAAAGATCAATAAACGAAAATTGAATGAATGGACAAGAATCTATAATTAATATTATCAATAACTATTTATTTCGAGAGAAAATGATCTCTTGTCCCTTGGGGGATTTCTAGGGATAAGAAATCCTTGGCCACCTGCTGAGATGTCAGCAGGTGGGCAATCTAAAATCAAACAATTCGAGTTGAGATTTACTATTTTCGAATGGTTCTCTTTTATTGTCTCACTAATCAAATTTTGACACATTATTTCATGCATGTTAGATAGTGTTGAAATTATTTTTTAAGACAAATAATATTAAATGTAGATAATAAGTGAGTAGTAAGTTGTTGGTTCTACGAAATATATAGATAAAATACATGTTTGACTAATTTAACTTATAATTCAAACGTAATCTAAATGGTAGATCAATAAACGAGACAACCATTTGAAGACAATAAATCTTAATTCATCTCTTCGAACCTACTCTCCAAAACTAACAATTATTGTATTACACATAGAAAACGAATAATTTAAATATAAGTAATTCAATTTTAGTAAGAAATTAATACACACAAAAAGAAAAAGGTAATATTGAGAATGCAATAGGCGTGGAGGATGTGACAAACAGTAACCGCACATGACGATGAAACATCCAACTTATAATTAATAAGTAATTATTTCCACTTTGCGATTATTACCAGAAAACCACGTCTTAATTCTTACATATAGGTCAACATTGTAGAGAGAGAGAGAGAAAGAACAAGCCTAGGCTAGAAAGAGATATATACATACACACGACAAAACCAGATTTATATATAAATATAAATATAGGGAAAATTCTCACCTTCTCATGCACAGTCCTCAAATATTACTACTTGTTTCACTTAGGTCCCCATTCATTTTTTGTTGCATTTCAATCTCCAAACTGTCTCTCTTTATTGGTACACGTAAAAATAAATAAACTAAAATCGTTCAAATATTAAGGTGATAGCCAATATCCCTATTGTTTTTAGATTTTATAGATTTTTTTTTATAGTTATTTTATTACATTACTATTTATTTTAAATATTAGTTACTTAAATTTTTGTTTGTACGAGTCTTGAGTTCGAACTGTTTTTAAGGAGTTCAGATATTTTCTTTCAAATTGTGTCTCTTTAAGCGAACTACCAATAGAAATATATACATTATTAAATAAATATAATATTTAACATTATTAAATAAATAATAATTATTTAATAATACGATATTTTTATTAGTGAGTAATCATTATTAAAATTAACTTTTCATTTATTGAAAATAATGTGACATATCTTTTTTATTGGATCTCCAATGAGCCTATAATTTTTAGGCGCCACATAAGTTTTTATAGACGAGTTATAAAAACCATTCCAAGACAACAGGATCTATGACATTAAATTAAGAGCTTCCGACATTTTCATCAAATGGTCACTTGAAAGACATGTGACATATTCTTTCAGGGTATTTCTACTTTCGCCACCCGACCTAAGCTAAGCTCCCTGTTTTTCAAATGACTATTTACGTGCACCAAAAAAGATAATTCGGAGACGAACCCAACTGCAACGAGTTGTAATGTTTGGGACTGTAGGTGAGAATTTCTCATATATATAATATAATACAATAATAAAAGGTGAAAATTTGAGTAGAAAGAGAAAGTGGAGAGAGAAACGGCAAGAAAGTGAAATTCTTGGAAGAAGAGAGAGAAAGGGAGAAGATGAAAACTGATGAGATATATATATATATAGAGAGAGAGAGAGAGAGTGTGTGTGTGTGTCTGGTAGGTGTAGTGTGATAGAGGGGGCAATTAAAAGTAAAACTGCAGCATTTGGTCTCTGCTATCCTCAACATCTACTCCTTTTCCAAAGCTCCTCTTGTCTCCTTAGCTTAAAATTCATTTTCTCTCTCTACCCAGCTCCTTCTCCGGAGTTTTTGCCGGAATATTTCTCCGGCTCCGGCCCTTTTCATTTTTCTCACTGTAAAGTCTACTCCCTTTTTGATTTCATCTAATTTTATGTTTTTGACAAAAGGTACTTTTCTTAGCTGGGAAAAAGTTGGAAGGAAGAAGAAAGGTTCTCCTTTTCATCCAGTTTTGAATATCAAACGCTGATTTTTCTCCGGCGAGATGAAACTGCGGTGAAAAATCCGTCTATTATTTCTACTGAAAATAGAGTTTCCGGCAGGTCAAAAGAATGAAGACGCTGGCAACCAGCACCGGAAATCAACCGGCGAACACCGCCCACAATCCCTCTGAAGGTTGCCTCCTCTCTATGTATCTCTGTTGTATGTATATGCATTTTCTTGATACCTCCGAGCAAATCCTTGTAAACATCGTAGATTCTAACACACTTTTTGGTTTCTTTCCTGTGTCCTTTTCGATTCTTAAGTTTCTTGGCTATTTATTACTTGATTTTTAGTTATTTTTCATCCATTTCTTTATTTTTTCTGGGAGAAAAAATGATGCTGACACGTATTGATTGGAAAATTTTATGATAGGTGAGCAGAAGAAGAGCATAAACCCAGAACTATGGCAAGCTTGCGCCGGACCGCTTGTAAACCTGCCGGCCGCCGGGACCCACGTCGTCTACTTTCCTCAAGGACACAGTGAACAGGTTTTCTACTCAAACCTCGTTTGTGACCGTTGCTAATGTGCGCCGTTGTGGTGCCATCTGCTTTATCTTCACCTTGTGTCAGTTTTGCTGACACTGTTGTATATGTTCACATGCATGGATTCCATTGTTGTCATCATTTATTTTTGTATGTATATATGAATATTTCTGTGGGTGCATCATCCTTGCTATCGTGCGCTGTTAATTGGGATTAAATAATTGGATTATGTGAGGTGGAAAAATCAAGTGGGTACAATTTGAATAACTGGACAATGCTAACGTGCGCTCTGGTGCTGAGATCTGTGGGTGGGTTGGTGGATGGAAAGTTTTTTTTGATGGTGTAGGTTATGCCCTTGTTAATTATAGCATTAGTGCCCCTGAGAATAAAATAAATAATTAAAAAATAAATAGTTTGAACCGGTATGTTTGGTTCGGTGGATTGCATCTCCGCCGAAACATGGCAGTATATTCTATCATCCGTAATTGAGTTTATCCTTTATATTTGGCCAACTCAGGACATGTTGGATTTTCTCGAAGAGTGATATAGTCGTGTTGATTAATTTGTCTTCTTGTTGTTCGCTTTTCAAATATGGACGCAAATGTAGGATAGTTAAGAAAATGTGAAACTTTCTTCAACCGACTGTAGTAGAAGATGTGATGAAGAATATCGTTACAATATTAAACAACTTAAATACTTATTATCGGATTTCCAATTTCAGGTTGCAGCATCCATGAAAAAGGATGTTGATGGACAGATCCCGAACTATACAAATCTTCCCTCGAAGCTACTATGCTTCCTTCACAATATTACTTTACATGTATGCCGGTTCAACTTTCTCATGCAGAACATGAAACTTATAACGTATCTGCCATGTCAGTAATAACTGTGATTATTTCCTGGTATCTTTTTAGGCTGATCCAGAAACAGATGAAGTATATGCCCAGATGACGCTCCAACCAGTTCCTTCTGTAAGTATTAGCCGTGATTGAAGTATATTCATGAGAATACTATATAATACTTTTATTCGATAATAAAAAAACTGACTCTATGCACATTTAATATGCAGTTTGACAAGGATGCGTTATTGAGATCAGATCTATCGATTAAAGCAAATAAACCACAAACCGATTTTTTCTGTAAAACCTTGACTGCAAGTGACACTAGCACTCATGGAGGTTTTTCTGTACCTCGCCGTGCAGCAGAAAAGATTTTCCCTGCTCTGGTACGTTAGAGGAATCACTGTATCAAGTGCTGCCACACCTTTCCCACCTCGCACACCTTTGTCTATTCTGCATTATGTCTTGTGTTGAGAGAATTCTTATCTAATTTTAGGACTTCACAATGCAACCACCTGCCCAAGAGCTTGTGGCGAGAGATTTGCACGACAATTTATGGACGTTTCGCCATATTTACCGGGGTAAACTCACTTTGGCTATTTTTCTTTATTGAGTAAACCGAGAGTATACTAACTATTAAAATTGAATATAATTACTCCCCACAGTTGTTACTTTTTAGTTGCTTCTTTTAACCTTTCACGGTTTCAATTCCTATCTCTCAGGACAACCAAAGCGCCACTTGCTAACGACTGGATGGAGCCTTTTTGTCAGCGGAAAGAGATTGTTTGCAGGTGACTCGGTCTTATTTATTAGGTAATGATGTAAGTTTTCGGAAATTTTCATTTTTTTCTTTCCCTTAAATTGTGATTTACTACCTAGTCTTGACCTTTGCTTATCGAAAGAATTAGAATTTTAGTGATAATAATTACATTGTATCAATTATCTAAGTACTATACCTTTTCTTGTGAATAGGGATGAAAAGCAACAGCTTCTTTTGGGCATAAGACGGGCCAACAGACAACCAACCAACTTATCGTCGTCTGTGTTATCAAGTGATAGTATGCATATTGGAATTCTAGCAGCAGCTGCCCATGCTGCTGCGAACAATAGTCCTTTCACCGTATTTTACAATCCAAGGTCATTATTGGCTTTTCTTTACTTTTATGCCATGCTTGTTCTGAAACAATCTTCTAGGAACATTTGTTGAAGACATGTTGCTTTAGTTTCATTATTGACACGAGGTTTCTGAGAATATTTTCAAACTGGAACAGGGCCAGTCCTTCAGAATTTGTTATACCTTTAGCCAAGTACTACAAAGCAGTTTGCAGTAACCAAATATCTCTTGGCATGCGCTTTCGCATGATGTTTGAAACTGAAGATTCGGGTACAAGAAGGTATCCCGCTAGACCTTCAATAGGTTTATATTCTACTTATACATGTTCCGGAAATTATGAAAAATCAAAATTTTTGGATTATTGTCATGTCATTTGACTTCCACTGATTGAACACGATTTCTGCAGATATATGGGTACAATAACTGGTATTAGTGACCTAGATCCTGTCAGATGGAAGAACTCCCAATGGCGTAATTTGCAGGTTCGTGAAATATGCGCCCTTTTCCTTTATATTTTTCTTGCTAGTGTTTCAAGTTGATAATTCAACCAATAACCACGTCATATTTGATGAGCAGGTCGGCTGGGATGAGTCAACTGCTGGGGAAAAGCGTAATCGTGTCTCCATTTGGGAGATTGAACCTGTAACTGCTCCATTTTTTATTTGTCCTACTACACCTTTCTTCCGTTCAAAGCGCCCAAGGCAACCAGGAATGGCAGGTAAGACAGGACCGGAGATGGTTATCCAACCTTATCACTTCAAGTACTTTTGTTTCTTATCTGTTGTTTTAACATTTTGATTACGTTTCTCCTTGTAGATGATGACTCTTCTGATCTAGATAATCTAATCAGAAGATCGATGCCATGGATTGGAGACGACTATGGGATGAAGGATCCCCAAGCTGTGCCCGGCCTGAGCTTAGTCCAATGGATGAACATGCAGCAAAATGCTTCCCTGGCTAACTCAATACAGCCGAACTACTTAAATCCTTTATCGGGTTCTGTTCTGCAAAACCTTTCTGGTGCAGATCTTTCACATCAGTTATCTTTGCCGGTGTCACAAATTTCTCAGCCAAACAACTTACAGTTCAATACTCAAAGGCCAGCCCAACCTGTACAGCAACTAGATCAGCTTCAAAAGCTTCCAGCCTCCACATTGAACCCGTTGGACTCCATTATACAGCCACAACAACAGTTGACGGACATTGCACAACCGCCTAGACAAAACTTAATCAATCAAACTTTACCTACAAGCCAAGTTCAGCCCATCTTTTGCATATGCAGAGTCCTACCCAAGCTCAGAACGTCATGCAACAATCTCTTGTAAACCATCAGCTTCAGAGAAATCTTCCTCAAAATCTGAACCAGCAGCAGAATTTCATGCCTGCTCAGACTTCAGATCACATAAGCCAACAGTTGCATGTGCCTGAGAACCAAATTCAGCTTCAACTTCTGCAGAAGCTTCATCAGCAGCAACAATCACTTATAGTGCAGCGATCTTCAGTGCAACAGCCCTCCCAACCAACACAATTCCAGGATCAGCAGAAGCAGCTTTCGGACATTTCTCAGAACTTCTCTAGGTCTGTGTCAACCAGCCAAATGCTGGATGCATCTCAAGCAACGTCCACTTCACTTCCTCAATCTCATGTTAATTTTCCCCAGCAGATGACAAGAAGTAATAGTCAAACTAATCTTCAGTTTGCCCATCCACCTCAGCAACTGAAACTGCAGCATCAGCAATCTGGAATACTATCAGAATTGCCTGGACAAATGGGGAGCACCTTAAACCCGATGACCAATCAGCTGTCGGCTGGTGGAAACAGTTTATTGACTGGAACTGCTGGCGGAGGCCAGTCTGTAGTGACTGATGAAGTCCCATCTTGTTCCACTTCACCATCCACAAACAACTGTTCGAGTGCAGTTCAGTCCATAATGACTGGAAGAAACCATCGAAGTATAACACCGGGGGACGAGATAGCTCAGTCTTCTGCCGGTTTGTTGAGTTCAAGTAACTTAGAGACAATCTCTTCCAATGGTAACTTAGTTAAAGATTTGCAGCAAAAACAGGATATGAAGTCTTCATTGAACATATCCAAAAGTCAGAACCTGGGATTTTTTGCGTCACCACCATACCTCAATGCTGCTGGAACCCAGATTGATTATTTTGATAGTTCATCTTCAGCTACATCAGTTCTCTCTCAGAATGATGTCCAGATACAGCAAAACAACAACTCAATGTCGTTCAATTCTCAGTCAATGCTGTTTAGAGATGCAAGTCAGGACGGGGAAGTTCAGGGTGATCCAAGGAACAATGTTCCCCTGGCGGCCAACATCGACAGCCAGTTAGGGATGCCCATGATGCCAGACCCATTGATCACAAAAGGGATGGCTGGATCGGGTAAGGACTTCTCGAATGGTCTCGCATCAGGAGGAGGCATTCTTTCCAGCTTTGTTAACCCCAAGGAAGCTCAACCCGAACTCTCATCGGCAGTGGTTTCCCAGTCATTTGGAGTTCCAGATATGACATTCAATTCAACTGATTCCACCATAAATGACAGCAGCTTCATGAATGGAGGTACCTGGGCTCCAGCACAGATGCCTCGGATACGAACATATACAAAGGTTACTCTTTTATGCTCAGTGCTGAAGAAGCATGAATTTATTTACCTCCTGTTATCTTTTCATTTATGTTCTGTGGTCTGAGTTGCCAAGAATGTTATCAAAGGTATACAAGCGTGGAGCTGTTGGAAGATTGATCGATATAACGCGTTACTCGGGCTATGAAGAGCTTAAACAAGATCTAGCTCGTAAATTTGGTATAGAGGGACAACTGGAGGACCGACAAAGAATTGGTTGGAAACTTGTATATGTGGATCATGATAATGATGTCCTGTTAGTTGGGGATGATCCTTGGGAGTAAGTCTTCAAATATATCCTACTTGTTTTAATTTCATAAAATCTGCATTCTTCTTTAGCTGCTTGAAGGGGACAAATGGTGACCTAAGTTCAACATGTATATGTGTATATATATTTATGTGGTCACTGTTGCATTCAGGGAATTTGTGACCTACGTCCGTTGCATCAAAATCCTTTCTCCTCAAGAAGTCCAACAAATGAGCTTGGATGGAAATTTCGGTAACGGTGTCCTCCAGAATCAAGCTTGTAGCAGTTCTGATAATGGTGTAAATTAGCTGGTTCAAGTTAGTTTTTAGCAATTCTTCTTCCGCGTTGGAAGCTTACCAATGATATCCATAGAAGTTGCTTTCTAGTATAGCAAATTTTTGCCATTTCCGGGCTCGTGTTGTCTGATAAAGCAGCCATCAGGATCAAGGTATAAACTTCAAACCGGACAAATATAAGCATAGAAGTAATATTTTCTTTCTTTTGGTTACTAATGTAGAGAATTCTTCACTGCAAAGAGAGCTGCAGAAGCTAAGAGCTTTGAAATCTGTATGTCTGTAGTTTCTGAGTCAACCTTTTAATGCAATCTCCCTAAACCTTTAGCTGAAGATAGGTGGATCTTCACCTTCTTTTTACCCCCGGTAAGTTCGACTGGATAATATTAAACAAATATTAAGGGAAAAAAAGCTAAATTTGAGAAATTGTAATACTTTAAATAGTAGTATTTCAATAATTTTAAAATGTGAGAACTGAACTATTTAACCTAATGTCCTCTTTAGAAAATTAAATTGTGTTACAACCAACCTCAAAAGTAAGTTATTAAGAGAAGGGTGTCAAAGGAGTTATAAATCACACAATCAAAATCTGTACTTTTGATGCGGGACAAATTCTATAACTTGCAATAAAAATCATGACAAACCATTACGTTATGCGATTTCGATGCCCATATCGAACTGGCTTTGCACTTGGACGTGGCTAATTCTAGATGAAAATAGTTATGTCGGCGTCACCATCTGCACCATTTGATTGCAACAAGGAGATATAGTGTCTATTTTGATACTATTGTTACAACTAGTTTTTGAATGTGAGTTCTATCAAGAGATTATAATAAATTATTATGGTACATTTGTTATATTGGTTATTGAATGTAAGTTATTGAATTGTAGCATGCTACAAGTTAAATTTTGTGGCAAAAAATGAATCTATTGAATTTGTTTAATATTCATTCTCGTTAATGTTCTATAAACTCGTCAAATTTAACGTACCAAACTTATTGGCAAGGTGGACTTGAATAGACTGAACAATTTATATAGAAAAAAAAATTTTTTTGAATTGTAATATTTAATCTTCCTCGATAATGTGTAGACTACACATTCAAATTTTCATTTTTTTTAAGTATTTTAAATTTCCAAAGTTAAAGCAACTTTTAACAATGGTTGCTCATTGTTATGTTATCCAATCAAGTTGAAATGCACTTCTTATATAGACGGGTTCTACTATTTTTATGGTCGAATTGCAATAATTATTGTGTTTTACCATTTTCATTTAAGTTTATCTAAGTGTATGTATATGTTATGTGTTATCAACTATGAATAATTATTCTAATTTAGTAATATCTTGTATACTAATTGCGGTAGTCATCGACATTGCTCAATCTAAAATTATAACATTTTTTGGTACATTATGGATAAGACTAGGCATAATTACTTATAAATTTGTTAAAGTTTATATTCTTTTACGTTGTATAATTCTAGATAATCTTATATAGTTCAACTTAAATTAAAGAGAAAAAAAAGGCACATTTCTTTTATTGCATTTAAGATTAAGATTAATGTTGGATTCTCATAAGCAAATTTATTTTACGCGAAAGATTGTCTTTAACAAAATATGACAATTCTTTACAATGCAAACCCGTAAAGGAGTTATGAATACATAGTGTACAAATTTGTTGAAATAGTTCGACGCAGATAATGTAATTCGAAACACATAGTAAAATTAATTTTTGCATTATTGATAATCAATGGGGTATATGTAATTAGAAACACATAGTAAAATAATTTTTGCATTATTGATAATCAATGGGGGTATTCATTGGATTCTTTATAGCAATGGAAAATCACAAGGGATGATGTCTTAATTAAAAAAGTATCAATTCGTATTTTCTATAATGCAACACGGCATCAATTATTGGATTTTGAAAAGAAAAAGGAAAACATAACGTAGGGGGAAATGGGGATTCGATAAAGTAGACATACATGAAAATGGAAAATTTTGGGTGCCTTTTGAATTGAACTTTTGTGGTTGGAAAACCCTCCACACACAAGAACGTTGTTGACAACAAAATTCCTCATTTCGACATGAGAAACAAAAGTTGGGTCAAAAGATATTGAAACATCGCGTAGGAGGGAATTGAAGTCTAGGCACTGCATTGCCAAGGGGTGAAGGCATGGGATAGAAGTTGGGCAGTGTCACTGTTTGCACAACCAAGATGCAAATGAAGTTTAAGGTAGACGCATATGTTTGGAGGGTGGGGCAACCAAACACAACGGATGGCTGAAAGTGTAGGATGACAACTTATACATTTGGTGAATCATAGGATAGAAGAAGTTTGTGGAATTTTCTAAGTATAAAGAGTTTTATGGAAGACTCTTGAATGAGTATTATAGAATGTTGGGAGACATTAGAAGAGACTTCTATTCTAGGATGTTCCATGTAGAGAATTGGCAAGAAACTTGTAGAAAATATCTGCTAGAATGTTCCCATGGAAGTATGTTGTAGAGAATTCTAAAGAACTAATAATAATCGTTCGATATGATTAATTTTTACCATGAAAGCAAAAGAATTGGAAATATAAATAGACCATAGCGGTCTCAAACCAAGTTGATTTGATAAGCTTGAGAACTAGTAAGAGTGAACTTGTGAGGGTCAAGTAAGGACTTGTAATTAATGATAGTGTTGCTAGTTGGAATTCTAACCCAGCTAAGCATAACCAAAATATGGAACTTTTACCACCAAAAAAACAGCTACTTTTTTATTAGGGATTTTGGTGCAAATGATCCCTAATGTATGGCCTTCATGCGTTTTTGGTCCCCTAACCTTTCATTTTTACTAGGATATCCCTAATGTATTCCATTAGGTGCGAAAGTGGTCCATGTGGATGATTTTATCCAATTCCTCCGTTAGTTAGGCATGTGGATTGAACTTCCTTTTAATTTATTTTTATTGTAGGAACAAATTAGTTAATTTTTATATAAAAAAATTAAAAAATAATAATAATCACCTTCCTCACTCCCACTCCACCCACCATCTCCACCGTCATCACCACCTAAATCTGCCTTTAATGGCTCCCCTCATTACAGAAAAATGGGGAGACATCTCCCCCACCCCCATTTTACTACCATTAATGGCAGAAAATGGGAGGAAACTCGCATCTCTTTTCAAGTAATTTTTGAAACTTCATTTTCATTTTCAATTTCAATTTCAATTTCATTTTGAATGTCTTCATGGCAAGACACCAAATTACCTACAGAGAGCTCTACATCATATAGACTCTTTCTTTGGCGACAATGAATGACTTCATTGTGAACTTCTACAAAATATTTAAATTTTTCATACATCATCAAAATCTTGGATTCCAATAGTGGGGGCTTTTGAAAGAGAAGTTTTTGATTGACTCTTGAAAAGATGGTTAGCTAAGGAAGACAAATCAACCTTTTTGGATTTATTGTATCTTTTCCTTTTAGACTTCAACAATGGAAGTAAGTTCAGTGCATAACTAAGAAATTCTGGATGTACAATAGCAGCCTTAGTTTGACTAGCAATGTCCAAACGTACAACAGAGGATGCAAGTTTCTGCCTTCGATTAAATAGTCTTCTCCTCCTACATACCCAAGTTCGCCACGAGTTCAACACCCATTTAAAAGATTCTAGATCTTTCTTGCTTAGCTCTTACATTTGCGTGCCTCGATGCCCCAATTGCACTAGAAAATTGCACTTGCTCATTGCGATGATTGGAAAACCCTTTGATGTTTTTACCCTTTCTAGCATTGCTCTGTTTCAATCGTCGAGAAAAACATTGGGTGGGTGGGTGGGTGATCATTTTTTTATTTCTTTATATATATATATATATAAAGAATTGACTAATTTACCCTCCAATAAAAATAAATTAAAAGAAAATTCAATACACGCGCCTAACTAATGGAGGAATTAGATAGAATCCGTCCACATGACCACTTTTGCACTCGAATGGAATAGGTTAGAGACCTCCTAGCCAAAAATGAAAAGCTAGAGACAAAAAATGCACTAAGGCCATATGTTAGGGACCATTTGTGCCAAAATCCCTTTTTATTATTAAACTTTTTTTTTTAAAACAATAAAATTTTATTCAGCCATATCTGCATAAATGTTGTTCACAACAGGGATCGTGGGATTGTCTAACCACACTATTCTGATACGTAATGAACACCTCTTTCACAAGGACATGTACTGCAGTGCACTGATGTCTTTCACAAAAATAAGAGGACATGTAATATTTGGGAGAACTAAAATCAAATCTATGATGTAGCTGATTAGAGCTCTTTCGAGGAGATGTCTGATTAGGCATTACAACAGAAAGCTGCAGTTGATTGTCACAACATCCACGGCAAATTATTAAGCCTTTTAGTTAGATTTTCACATTTCATCCCGAGATTTGGATGCGGCGATGATTATTTCACTCTCATGTTCTATGCAAATAATTCGGATTCGTAGTGTCGATGGGACATCTTTAGATGATTCTTGGTTGGCGTTATCCATTTCGATTGCAAGCCCGAGCCATTAGTCGACGCCATAGCCGACTTTGCTAGTTGGCTCGCACAAAACATTGCATTTAAATTAATAGAATATATCGCATAACGCTCAAAATATTTTCAATGTTTTAGTATCCCACAAAGAAAAGTACAATTTTGTACTTATCGAACTTTCTAAAAGGGACAATTATGAGTACTCTTAGTTGTTTTCGGTTTAATTGCATGTTGTTTTCTTATTATTTTAGGAAATAATCAAATTCAAGTGTCAATCGGCGAAAAAGGCGGAAAGAGCGCAAAAAGAAGAAAAAGATGACTAAATTGAACATACAAAGAAACACGAAGGACTTAGCAAGCAATTATCAAAGAAATAAAATCGGGAACAACGCCTAAGTTAACCATGCGATCGCATGGTTAACTAAAATTCTTGATCACGAGGATGAAAAATCCAGCAGAATGTTAAACAGACAAGCCATGCGATCGCAGGTCCCAAAGCCATGCGATCACATAGGCTAATTTCGACAGAATTTGTGCAGAAACCTGATTCTATTAGAATTCTACCAGTCCAAATAACTTCAACAACCAAACACACGTTTGGAGGTCTTTGTAGAGCATTATAAAAGCCAGATGATAGCCATAACAAAAGAAATGAATTTTGGGAAGAAGATACAAGAGGAGAATCGAAGATCAATGCACGGGATTGAAGATTCTTCATCCAGAGTCACGGGTTGTAATTATTTCTTCTTCTTTTTTTCTTTTCGCGGATCATGATGAAGTCAATTATTGTTATAATTGGACGAAATCATCCGCTAATTTACTTTTTCTAGGATGAGCGATGAAACCTTATGATTTTTAATTAATTAGAAGTTTTTACATTTTAGTAATTAATTGCTTTTGGATTGATTATTCTTTATGCGAGTTTTCTATTATTTTAATGCACGATCACCATTAGAATATATTGTGATCTATATTAAAGTCGAGAGATTCAATATAGATTAAGCACGTGGTATTGAATAACATAGGGTCCAATAATAGATAGAGATTACTATTATGCTTTATGAAATCTATTTAGGTGTTCTTGAGATTTTAATGCATGTGTTTATGTTCGAAGCTTAATTAGAGATAATGAAGTTCGCATAACATATAGAATTGATTGACCATCGAGAGAGGCTTTCGATTAATTTAGGAACACGATTTTCAATCTATGGTAATTATAAGCTAAAAGCAGTTAAACGGATGTTTGATTAAGGAAAGTGTTGGTGGATTCGCAAATCCTAGAGTTAGTAGATCTTGAATTCGTTCTTACCTTTTTAAAAGTTACTTATTGTTATTTTCAATTTTATTAAAATAGTTAAATTAGTTTAGAATCACAAAACCACAATTCAAATCGTGTTTGTTTTATTGTTAGAATTAGAATTATAAATTAATAGGTTAAATTAATATACGGTCCTCGTGGGTTCGACACTTTATTTATCACTTTATTACTTGTCAGCGATCCGTCCACTTGCGGGATATAAATCGCACAACAAGTTTTTGGCGCCGTTCTTCGGGACTAATTTATTAATTGCTACATTAATTGATAGTTTAATTTTAACATTTTTTTATTGTTATTTATTTTTATTTTTATTTTGATTTTGATTTTTAGATTATTTTCTTTTATTATTTTAGTTCTTCGTGATATCTTTGAGTTGTATATATTTTCTAATTTTTCGGTGTTAAGTGTGCATGCCACGTACAAAAGATCTTGATCTATTTGATTTAGATCGAGAAATTGAGCGAAGCTTTCACCAAGCGACAACGTGAAAAGCGAGAAAAGAAAACACGGCAAAACACAATGGCGAGACAATCAAGTGCATGATCGATAAATAATCAACCACCAATAGCTCGACCAATTGAAGTTAGTGAGCGAGATATTCTTATGGGTGAGTATATGATGCCACCGATTGTTGAAAATCGGTCCGGCATAGTCTATCCACCTTATGAACACGACAACTTCGGTTGAGGCGGATGTGATGAATTTATTCTCGAACAACTGCCGTTTTATGGGATGATGAGATGAAAATCCTCATTACCATATTTCTCGCTTCGATGAATTACGTGGCAATTTCAAATACCACGGTGTTAACGAAGAAAGCGAAGATGAGGCTCTTTCCACATACATTGAAGGATAAAGCTAGAGAATGGCTAGATTCTCTACCGCTTTGGGAGCATCACTACTTGGGTAGATCGATCCGAAGTTCACATTGAAATATTTTCCTCCGACTAGAGTGAGCAGATGAAGTATGAAATTTTCAATTTTCAACAATAACGAGTTGGAAAATTTTCACGAGGCATGGGAAAGATTCAAACAATTGCTCAGGAAGTGTCCAAGTCATGGTTTCCTTTAGCGACTCGAGAATCATTATTTCTATTACGGACTAGCTCCAACTAGTCGTTCTTGATGGATTCTGCGGCGGTGGCTCTATCCAAAGTAGATCCGCGGTGACCTTTATGATCTATTCGAAACCATGAGTGAACAATTTATTATGTGGCGAGAAGAGGATTGCGGAAGAAAGCAACGAGGGGATACGAAGTGGGCACCAATTCACTTTTATTGGCAAAAATTGATGCATTGGCAAAGCGGATGGAATCAATAAAATATTCTCATTCGGCTAATATGGTTCGAGATGCCTTTACCAATCTGTGTAACATGTGGAGCAAACCATCGATCTTCGGAGTGCCCATTGACAAAGGTTGATATGCCTTCTCCTGAGCAAGTTGCATATGCTCAGAATTTTCAGCGTCAGTAGAATAATCCTTATTCACAGACTTACAATCCTGGATGGAGAAATCATCCAAACTTCTCATATGGAAACACTCAAAATATTCAAAATCCACCAAATCGGGGAATGCCACAAGAGAAAAAAGGAGGACCTGGAAGAAAGCGCATCGAATTGAAGGAGATGCGAGAAAAAGACAGGATGTTGCTATCAAGAATATGGAAAATCAGTTAGGCGGTTGGATAAATTGTTGGTGAGAGACAACCAGGCACATGGCCAAGCAATCTGAGAAGTCAATCAAAGGAGCAAGTAAATGCAATTACCACGAAGAGCGGTGTTCGGTTACGAGATTCATGTGACTCGGCGGTGTAGAAAAGGAAGCGTGTAAAACAAAGCGAGAGAAAATAAATTAGATGCGAAGTTGCACGAGCAGGACTCTCCACCGACTTATATTCCACCACCGGCTTACATCCCTCCTATCCCATTTTCTCGGAGGCTGCGAAAACCTGAAGCTAGACCCGACAATTCAAGAAGTTCTGGATGTATTCAAAAGCTTCACATCAACATACCATTCGACGATGCCTTAGCTCAAATGCCTAGCTATGCCAAATTCATGAAGGACATTCTTGCAAATAAGCGAAAGTTGGAAGAACACGCTTGATGGCGCTAAGCGAAGAATGCGGTGCCATATTGCAAAACAAGCTACCACGAAATTAAAAGACCCGGGAGTTTAATATTCCTTGCACTATTGGTAGTTTATATTTTGATAAAGCTTTGTGTGATTTAGGTGCTAGTGTAAATCTAATGCCTTATTCTATTTTTAAGTAGCTCGGTTTAGGAAAAGCAAAGGCCGACAACGATAACACTCCGACTTGCGAGATAGAACAATCAAGCGCCTAGGGGAATAGTTGAAGACATATTGGTGAAAGTTGGCAAATTCATATTTCCTCACGATTTTATTATTACGGATATGTGTGAAGGCAGAGATGTACCACTCATTTTGGGTCTACCTTTCTTAGCTTTGGTCGGGCGATAATTGATGTTCCAAAAGGAGAACTTATCTTTGAAAGTGAATGATGAACACATTACATTCAATGTGTTCAAAGCAATTAAATTTCAAGCTCTTGATTCACGCTTGAGATTGATGTCATTGACCGAAAGGAGGGAGCTTAGATGATAAAGTTGTTACCCAACACCGGGAGGCACCACTTGAGAAGAAGAATATGTATGCGAAGAGGAGTTTCATCCGTCTTACGTAATCAAAGGCGATGATGAGGTTGAAATTTTCTTAGTTGAATTCGAGCATGGCGGCAAAACAAAATCATATCGGTATGATAAAAGAAAGATCAAGCTACGGAAGGTAAACAAAAAGTGTCTGAAGTTGATCAAAGCAAGAAGAGCGGAGGGCCTCAAAGATTTATTCTAAGTGTCTTGGCGATCATCGCGACAAAGTCAAGCTAATGACTTTAAAGAAGCGCTCAATGGGAGGCAACCCATTTTCTACCCTTTTATTTATTTAAATTTCGTATTATTTAAATTTTAGGATTTCAATTGACAATTTACACGTTTTAGGTTTGAGGATACAATCATCGTCATCCTGCATAATCACGTTGTTCAATTATTTTAAATTTATATTTAAAAAAAATTTGAATTTCAGTAAAAAAAAAAAAAAAAAATTAAATTAATTAATTTTGTTTTTCTTAAAAAAAAAAAAATTCGATTTCAGCAAATTTTGTACCATGCGATCGCATGGTATAACCCTCTGCGATCGCATGGCCTGGGCAGAAAGCTTTCTGCCCAGATTGTTTATTTCTCGCGATCGCAGGACATTTTGTCCTTGCGATCGCAAAGTTTCCGAATTTTTTTTTTTTTATTATTATTAATAAATTCTTTTTTTTTTCTTTTCTTTTCTTTTAAGGTTACAACCTAAGGAATTTGGTTGGATGACATTCAAGCAAAGATTTGTCGACCAACATACGAGATCTCTCCACCAATTGTTCATACCATACTTCTTCTTGAGACCATCCGATCCACATCCGGGTAGTCTCGATCTTTATATACTCCTTTAAATTATTTTTACATTGGGGACAATGTATCTTTCAAGTTTGGGGTAGTGAAAAATTGTTTGGTGCGATGATAATACTTGATATTGATTGTTAAATTATTTAAAAATAATAATAATAAATTATTTAAATTTAATTGTTTGCATATTTATATGATATGAATAGTCTTCTTGGCTAATGATGCAACTTTTATTTAATTATTTAGCTTTAATGCATGACTTGTGAACAAATTATTACTATTGGTTAAATGTGAGACTATTTGACCATGTTTGATATTGTGTTGTGTCGGCCACTTAAAATGATTTTTAGCTATGTTGGTGCACTTAAGTTGAAAATAATAGGATACTGTTTGAACCTAAAAATCATCCGTCTCTCGAACAAATAACCAATATAGTAAGAAAGTGTGGTAATTAAAGCTGTGATAGTGGCTATCTAGGTTATGATTGATTCCATGTATGTTGAAAATTTGTGTGGAGCACTTTAGACCGATTAGAGAAACTAAGTAATGACCGAATGTTAGGAATCTAATCCTCACGCATGAACTTATTGCACGCAAGGAACAAAATTATTATTATTTTTGCTTAACTCTTTTCGTAGACTATTTGACTCGAGTGAAAAGGTCGTAGGGGTTTCTCAAAACACGATGCCCTAAGGTTCGAAAGACCTAGGAGTCATCGACCTCAAGCTCGTTACATGAGTCATTTAGAAAGCTTAATGGGTGAGTTTTGTACTTTATTAATATCTTATAACTCCTTTCGTAGCCTATTTGACTCGAGTAAAAGGTCAGTAGGGGTTTCTCAAAACACGATGCCCTAAGGTTCGAAAGACCTAGGAGTCATCGACCTCAAGCTCGTTACATGAGTCATTTAGAAAGCTTAATGGATTGAGTTTTGCACATAAGATCTATATTAAAAAATAAAAATAAAAATTATTTATTTATTTAAATTTAATTTTTATTTCATCGAAAAAAAAATTCTTTGCAAAGTAAATTTGGGGATTAGATAACTAATGGGTTTGACTTATTTAGTAGAAACTTTCGGTCGAGAGTGCTCATAAATTGGAAAATCTTCATATACTTAGGTTGTCACGATTATTAGTTTTCTCAACCGACTCGAAAAAGAAAATAATGAGCAAAGTGTTACCTTTGAACCAAAATCTCGGGAATTGAGAGAAAACATCATTTTGGGAGAAGTGTACCTTACGAGAGGAAAGGAAAAGTTGACCAAGTGGTTGGGCTATCACCACCATAAATTTAAGTTGATCAGATTAACAGGTCTCACACACGTATCAAGTATGGTTTAAGTAGAATCACGTTTGCAATAGTATTACCTGAACACTCGTCATGAATTATAAGTTTTTCTTTTTGCAAAAAGTGAAGCAAGAACGGCAAGCTATTTATATTGTGAATTGTGTTATTACTTATTTCTTTAAGTGCATGATTGTTTTAGCTAGTTTATTCGAGGACGAATAAAAGTTCAAGTTTGGGGTATTTGATAAGTACAATTTTGTACTTATCTCGAACTTACTAAAAGGGACAATTATTAGTACTCTTAGTTGTTTTCAGTTTAATTGCATGTTGTTTTCTTATTATTTTAGGAAATAATCAAATTCAAGTGTCAATCGGCGAAAAGGCGGAAAAGAGCGCAAAAAGAAGAAAAGAGGACTAAATTGAACATACAAAGAAACACGAAGGACTTAGCAAGCAATTATCAAAGAAATAAAATCGGGAACAACGCCTAAGTTAACCATGCGATCGCATGGTTAACTAAAATTCTTGATCGCACGAGGATGAAAAATCCGGTGAGAATGTTAAAGCAGACAAGCCATGCGATCGCGAGTCCCAAAGCCATGCAATCGTGATAGGCTAATTTCGACAATTTGTGCGAAACACGATTCTATTAGAATTCTACCGGTCAAATAACTTCAACAACCAAACACATGTTTGGAGGTCTTTGGAGAGCATTATAAAAGCGGATGATAGCCATAACAAAATAGGCGAATTTTGGGAAGAAGATACAAGAGGAGAATCGAAGATCAATGCACGGGATTGAAGATTCTTCATCCGAGTCACGGGTTGTAATTATTTCTTCTTCTTTTTTCTTTCACGGATCATGATGAAGTCAATTATTGTTATAATTGACGAAATCATGTCTAATTTAATTTTTCTAGGATGAACGATGAAACCTTATGATTTTAATTAATTAGAAGTTTTTACATTTTAGTAATTAATTGCTTTTGGATTGATTATTCTTTATGCGCTTTTTCTATTATTTTAATGCACGATCACTATTAGAATATATTGTGATCTATATTGAAGTCGAGAGATTCAATATAGATTAAGCACGTGGTATTGAATAACATAGAGTCCAATAATAGATAGAGATTACTATTATACTTTATGAAATCTATTTAGGTGTTCTTGAGATTTTAATACATGTGTTTATGTTCGAAGCTTAATTAGAGATAATGAAGTTTGCATAACATATAGAATTGATTGACCATCGAGAGAGGCTTTCGATTAATTTAGGAACCGATTTTCAATCTATGGTAATTATAAGCTAAAAGCAGTTAAGCGGATGTTTGATTAAGGAAAGTGTTGGTGGATTCGCAAATCCTAGAGTTAGTAGATCTTGAATTCGTTCTTACCTTTTTAAAAGTTACTTATTGTTATTTTCAATTTTATTAAAATAGTTAAATTAGTTTAGAATCACAAAAACCACAATTCAAATCTGTGTTTGTTTTTATTGTTAGAATTAGAATTATAAATTAATAGGTTAAATTAATATCTGGTCCTCGTGGGTTCGACACTTTATTTATCACTTTATTACTTGTCAACGATCCGTCCACTTGCGGGATATAAATCGCACAAAAAGTATAGCCATACATTCAGCTATGTAAGCAGAGATTTCATCCCGAATTGATTTGGATGCAACGGCGATTATTTCACCTCTCATGTTCCTGCAAATAATTCGGATTCCGTAGTGTCGATGGGACATCTTTAGATGATTATTGGTTGGCGTTATCCATTTCAGTGCAAGCCCGAGCCATTAGTCGACGTCGCAAGCCGACTCACGAGCTTTGCTAGTTGGCTCGCACAAACCACATTGCATTTAAATTAATAGAATATCTGCATACCGCTCAAAATATTTTCAATGTTTTAATATCCCACAAAGAATATGCTTGCCAAAATAAAATTCAACGCACGTATTGGTACGATTATAGAGAAACTAGTTAACAACTTCGACCGGAGTTTGATGTTAAGTTTTTTCATATGTGCTGTGTATGTCATATTTTTAATCAATTCATTCAAGAAGATGACCGTAATGAACTTACGCCACCGTTAAAGAAAATTAGACATGCTATTGGTTTCATTAATGTGTCCCCTACTCATAAACTAGCATTTGTGAGTTAATTATATACGGAGCATGATTCAGCTGAAACATCATTTGATACGGACATATAGGTAATAGATGAAACTCTATATACCTTATGCTTAAATCTTGTGCAAAATATGATAGGTATATTACAACTTATTTTAATGGTATTAAATGACATTGACTAGTTAATTTCTTTTGACATCATAAATTTTTGAAGGTTTTCTATGTAGTTGCAGTGATAATATTGGGAAAATTTTCAAAAACTTAGGGGTTGTATTTATTCTAAACTTTTAAAGATTTTGATTGACATTTTTCAATTGACTTAGATGAATTTTATTAACTTTTATTAACTTTTCTAGATTTTAATAGATTCCTAAAGACTTTTATGAATTTTATAGATTTCATTTTGAAAGATTTTCCTAGATTTTCACAGACTTTTATATGAACTTTTATAGACTTTGTTTTTCAGTTAAAAATTTAATATTCCAAAGTTAAAAAAAATTGTCGCAAGAGAAAATTTTAATATCAATTTATTTAATTATATTAATATTAATAAATTCATAAAAATTAATGTTCTATTTAATTGCTGCAAGTAAACTATGTCAAAAATTAATGATATGAACTCTATTTTTTCTTTTGGGTAAAACTATAAACTTTCAAATGGCTTGTGGATAAATTCAAAAAATTATGGCATGCGATTCATTTTACAATATTTTCCAACAAAAAAAGTTTTATGGAATTTAAAAGAGTTTAAAAGTTTAAATGTATTCAATTCAGACTTTTTAAACTCCATAAAAGTCTTGGGGTATTCAATATAAATTTTTAAAAACTTTTAAAAAGTCTTATAAAGTCATACGATATTCAATTCAGACTTTTTAAAATCCTACGAAATTCAGGAGTATTCAAAATGTCAATAATTTTTAATGACTTTATAGAGAATTTAATATGTAGTAACTTTAAAGTACAAAGTATAAATAAAAGATGTAACAATTTCTCTCACATTCACCCTGAGACTTTGAAAGACTTTATAAGAAAAAACATCTTTCATTCCCTTGTTTTTTTATATGCAACATTTCTCTTTTCTTTTTTCTTCTTCCTTCAACAAACTATAGAGTTAAGATTAATATTCTTCTTTTTCTTCAATGTGATTTTTTCCTCTTCAATATATTCTCCTAATTTTTTTTTTTCCTATTTCTTCTTTTAATATTTTTATCTATATTCAATTTAATTTTTTTTTCAATATTCTCCTAACTATTTTTCTATTTTCTTCTTTTTTCTTATATGAACCTTTAGAGACAATGTCATTTTTTTCTTCAATATTCCCTTTCTCTCTCTCTCTCTCTTTTTTAATTATCATTTTTTCATTTTTCATTAAAAATAAAATAACTTTATAATTAAATTCTTATATAATTATTGATTGTAGTTCATTAATGAATTTCATCAAGTTAAAAACTTTTTTTTATTACTGTATTTTTTTTTATTCTTGTTTTTTCTATTTATCTTGATGAGCATGGTTGTGTATTTTTTTTCTTCGTCTAAATTGATACTTTGGTTATTTATTTATGTAATTGTGGTGACTAATGACGTATTATCTATAGATTATTAAATATATTAAAGATAATGAATTGAATAAATTTTTTTGTTGGAAAATATTTTAAAATGAATTGCATGCCATAATTTTTTGAATTTCTCCACAAGCCATTTGAAAGTTTATAGTTTTACCCAAAAGAAAAAATAGAGTGAATTATATCATTAGTTTTTGACATAATTTACTTGCAGCAATTAAATAAAACATTGATTTTTATGAATTTATTAATATTAATATAATTAAATAAATTGATGTTAAAATTTTCTTTTGCGACAAATTTTTTTAACTTTGGGATGTTAAAATTTTAACTGAAAAACAAAGTCTATAAAAGTTCATATAAAATTATGTGAAAATCTAGGAAAATCTTTCAAAATAAAATATATAAAAATCCATAAAAGTCTTTAGGAGTCTATTAAAATCTAGAAAAGTAAATAAAATCCATCAAAGTAAGTCAATTGAAAAATGTCAATCAAAATCTTTAAAAGTTTATATTAAATACACCCTCCTAAAAATTAATGACATTTTGAATACCTCTGAATTTCATAGGATTTTAAAAAGTCTGAATTGAATATCGTATGACTTTATAAGATTTTTTAAAAGTCTTTAAAAATCTATATTAAATACCCCAAAACTTTTATAGAGTTTAAAAAGTCTGAATTGAATACATTTAAATTTTTAAACTCCATAAAAGTCCTATTAACTCTTAATTGAAAACACCCTCCTTAATTTCAAGAGCTTGTTTAATATGATTTGATTATTTGATTTCTTGTAATGATAATGTAAATAGAGAGTCACAAGTATTATTGCTTGGTTATTTTACATGCCTCACCTTTTGGTGATGTAACTAAATTGTAAATTGTAATGTTTTATGGTTATTGTATTCTACAAACACATCATCCATAATCACGATCGTAGGAAATTTTCACTTTCACTCATGATAAAAAAAATACTTGCGTCTGTAGCTGTCTACAAAAACTTCAAAAAATTTAGATAAAAATTGATCATCTCTTCATCATATCTCCTCTATTCATCAAATCTCATTTTCTCAGATCTATCTCATTCTTCATCAGTTATTATTTTACAACTCACAATTACACTGCTTTGTAATATTCACTTGCCATTGATTTTTGAAATTCTAACTCTACGGTCGAATTCCACGTCCCGTAATTGGTATGCTAGTTCCATCATGTTAGGCTGTATACTAGTTGCATCATGTTTAGATACAAAACATTTATTATGTTATTTGCTCAATATGTTTAAACATTAGGAAAATTACGCTGTTAGTCTCCAACTTACTTTTTGAGTTACAAGTTAGTCTCCAACATACGAAACAGAGTTAGTTGGTGCCTAACCTTTTCTTAAACTGGTCAGTTCAAGGTATGTGAGGAACCATTATAAAATAGGTAAAACATAAATAATTTTAATAAATATAAATAACAAAGAAAACGAAACGAGAACATAAATGAAAAAAGAACAATTTAACATGGCTTGAACTAATTGCAAATATTTCACTTCTTTGAACCTTCTGGTAGAAATGGTGACATCGAGTAGTTAATAGAAATTAAGGATTGTATTTGTTTAAAAACAAAAAACAAGTCCCATTGCAGTTGGTTAGCTTTAGTATAATTCAAAAGCACGCCAAAATTAATGCAAGAATCCAAATTTTAGTTACTGAAACAGGCGTTTTAGTCAAATTAAAGTCAAACTAAGGAGGAAGAAAGAAACTTTAATTTGATTGAAAATACATTACTAGGAACCCGTTGATTGAAATTTTGGCTCAAATCTAACTGACCATCGGGTCAGGACTGGGTGCCGACAAGATATCCAACAGCGAGTTCCGAGGCTCCAGCTCTTCATGCCACAAAGGCAAGGTGTCACCAGGGTAAAACTTCCTTGTAACACCTTCTGAGTTAATCTACAATTGAAAAGAGTGTACGATAATCAAGAATGTTCAAAAATAAGTTAATTGCTTCCCCAAATGTAATTTTTGTCCTTAAAGCTATCTCATTCATATTCCAGTGTGAAGCCAAATTGCTGAGACGGCTGCTTAGGTGGATACAAATATATCAAATATACATGACATATAATAGATATGCCACACAAAAGTCTCAATGGAGGCAAATTGGCACACACATCAGGATGACTACTCTATCGACTTCTAAATTTTCATTAATCAGCCAACCAATAGACTAGTTTCGCATTTAAAACAAAATTTACTAAATTGAACTCAACTCATGTCAAATGGCTATTGCAAACCAAGAAAGACAGGAAGTGATGTTTTAAAATTCACATCCAATTTCCACTTCATACAAGGGAGTTTCACCCAAAACCATAGATGATAATAAAGACACAGAAACTCACGGTTACAGTCCGAACAACGCCACCACTAGCACCATCCCGAGCGATGGCAAGAGAAACTGCCTTGACCACTAATTGCTGTGGCAAAAAAAAGGGGGGCATATGTATTAGCAATCAGTGTTAAGCATGCCAAACAAGACGAGTGGTTACCAAAATGTCAGACCAAAAGTCAAATAGATCAGAAGCACGCTATTATATGTAAGCTTCTGGCACACCCTTCCTAGCATAGGCTCTCACGAAACAACACCGATTTTCAACAAAAAAAAATCTTCTTTGGATAGTAAAGGCATTTCTCCATAGATGTGATTGTGCAATTATTAATATTTTCAAAAACTTAGGCAGTGTGAAGTACTCAAGATGATATGTTCTTAAACATCGAGTGTGATACGATATAGAGACTACAATACAAACCTCAGCTTCCTCTCGAGTCATCCCTTCCTTCCACACTTGATCAAAGAAACCATACAAATAGGAAGAGCCAGATCCTAGCATAAAAAATAAATCGTCAGAATTCTTTGCCTCAACAACGTAGAAATATTTTACCGATGAATAACTGCCAAATATTTTGTCCAACAAAGATTTGTTGCCACCTGAAGGGTAATAACAGAAATCAGCAGGACATTAAGCTTTTCACATGACACCGACAATTTTCATAGAAAATAAAAATAGCTAGGTCAAATGGTATAGGTCAGGTGTTGAATGGACAAAGTGCACCAGAAAATTCATTAGGCGTGCACTAAAATAAATGACAATGAATAACACATTTTCTCTATTAAATTAACAACTGCAAAAAGTAAGTTCAGAATACATAGATTGTAGTTATTCCTCACTACAAACAGTTCCACAGCTGCAGCAATACTACCAAATCCATAACTAAATGATTGACTATTTGGTTTATGTGGGTGAAAAAGTTCACAAACAAATGTACCTGGAGTTTTAGCAAAGCTTAAGCAACAAGGTTGGTACAATTCAGAAACAAGACTGCTAGTGGTAGATTACTGAACAAGAAACACAGTAGTTGACAGAACAGACAAGTGATCCCAAAAATACCCAGTGGTCACAACAAACCAGAAGAGTCTGAAAAATAAAAATGAGTAAGGGCACACCTCCAATAGCAAAAGGCAGATCCAAAATTGTCCCTCCCAAAGGTATTCCAAATATTTTACCACCTTCATATTTGTCCCATCCACCAATAATGAGGCCGGTTTGCAGCATATTCTGCAGAGTCAGAATAGTAAAGTATGAAATAAATATCATATTTCAAATACAAATGAGGAATAATTGCGACGACCCTTATTTTAAATCATCGTTTAGCAATCTCTAATAATATAGTTAGAGTGTGTGACCACGGTATTTGAATTTATTAGACGCTATGCAGAAAGATAAGAGGGGAATACTAATGTTGGCATACTAAGGAAGCTCGGATAGCATATTCTTTAGTGTTCATTGGTAGATCAGTGTCGATGTATACAGAATTAGCAACCCAAGTACTCATGTCCTATAATATATTTCACTTATGGTTCAACGTTGTCTGCAAATCATGCAATATTTTTTACAGTAAACCATGCTGATGAGTTCATAATTCCAGGATCCAGTTTGAAATAATACTACTGAATTCTGAGTATCAAAATGAATAATATTGCCTTTGAACTAACTTTCCAAACTCAGGGAGCAGTTTTAACATGCAGAGATTATATAGTTATGAGACTCAGTAATAAAAAAGAAAAAAGAAAAAGTTAAAATAGAGACCTTATTATTGTAAGATAATAATCTGACAAGGTTTGCAGCAACCTTGACAGTTGCAGGCTGCCCAAGTTGTATCCTGCATCAACAACCATGCTATCAAAAGTCCATTCTTCCGGGGATCAAATGAACATTTAAATCAATGTTCTCCTCAAGAATGAAGAAGTCTACAAGGGAATCAAAAGTAATAAGGCTACTAACAATCTCATTTAACAGATTAGGCTGCAAGAGAGGAGCTTCATGTATTTATTTAAATCTTGTATTCAGCACACTCCCTTGTGTGCGTATCAGATTCATGTTTCATCAAAGGTTAACTCATGCACATTAATGGGTGGCAACGAGACTTGACTCAGGACTTTTGCTTGGTTCTGATACCTTTTTAATCATCTCATCTAAAAACTTAAGCTACTAGAGAGGAAACAAGTGTATTTAATTAAATCATGTCTTCAACACTTCTTACGTACACAAAGGGAAAAAAATCGGACACAAATTCAGGAAATGGAGAATGAATGGCGCAAGGAACAACGGAAGAGAAGAAGAGAGAATAAAAAGAGGAGAGAGTAGTGCTTCACCCTCTTGTGGGTTAGGCAAATTCACAACATAATAAATTGTCCACAACGACCAACTCTCTAACCGATAAAAATCATTCACATGGACTCAAGGACTGAAAACCTTAATAGGATTCCAAATTCTAATTTGGAAACTCATTAAATTACTTAACCTAAAACTAATAACTTTAAAGCAAGAAAGACATTACTTGACCCTATTTGAATACAGCATCTTCCTATATCTCTGTTGATTATATATTTTCTGGAATTATAAAAGTACCCCTGGCCAAAGAATACTTGAAATAATTCAGATTAAAACAAATTCAATAATATCTAACATATACAAAATTCCTGAATGATTTGTACTTTAGAATATTTGCAATATAACTAAGATTCTTCCTTTAAGCTTGCTTTCTCCTAGAACCTTTGATTGGCTGCATGGCATCAACAATCTAGGAGACTTCATGAGATAACAAGGAAGGTCATGAGGAAGAAGGGGGGAAGAGGGAGACAAAACAGCAACTCAGACTGCACAGATCACGGGTGAAACATTTTTATCTATCAGAAGCTGAAATCTGAGTATTTTCTTTGCTAAGAGATATAGTTATGATGTCAACAGATTGAACTCTGGTAAAACTTGAAATTGCTAGCTATAATTTTAGCTCCACCAAAAACCAATATAGTCAATCAAACCAGGAAATGATCATTCTAATCATTTCTAGGGAAAGTAAACCAACCTAAAAAAAATATTGTTTCTGATTTATTTTTTTTATTTTTTTGGCATGCTGGTGTAATACATGTAATGATAGAACTCGTATATTTGAAGGATTTTTAGCCAGTGAATTGCAAGAGAAGTTGGAATGCAGAAGCCAGACGAATTATAAAAAGAGATGAACTCTAAGAGATCACCAGAAATATGGTCTTTCATCACCTTAGAACTAAAGGAACATCTCACTTTTAATTTTAGGTAACAACATAGTCCATCTTAAGACTGCGCGTGGAATGTAAAAGCGGGTGAGAATGCAGGGCTTCTTTTCTTTTTCATTTTCCTTTTGGCAAAATATAAACATTATGCTTACGTGTGTTGATGGAGAAAGTAGCGAACATAATCCGAAACAATCTGTGAATCTGCTGCCTGAGATAGAAACAATGTAGAGATGTGTTACTCAAAAATAGAAAGCAGGAGTAATCGAAGTGACTTTCCACGTTACTCCTCTATTTTGGAGTTCTTCTTTCATCACAAGTTCTCGCTTCCAACATTTATTAGCAGATATTTTCTTATCCAGAAATTATATCCTTCTTCAGGAAATGGTAACATATAAAAGGGAAGGAGTGATCAGTTTAAACTTATTTAAATTAATCAAACAATCTACATAAATTATACTAAATAACAACCCAAAATAAGCAGGGAAACTAAAAAACACGAATATTTTTCTTCAAGTCTCCTTTCCTAATCAAAACTAACAAAACCTTCTCCCTCCCTAAAATATGACACAGGACTACGAGAAGAAATGCAAAATTTGTACCGATCCGGAGCGACATAAGTAGACATTATCAGTCAACTGTGTGATCTTATCCGATGCCCTGTTCGCCACATACATTCCTGCAAATTATATATCCAGAATTCAAATTTAATTGAACATTTTAATAAAGTCTAAGGTAAAAAAAGAAATTATTGGGTGGGGTTTCCAGAAGTGTTTACCGGTGCTGGTGCGAGAGTCGGCACCGAGAACAACGCCGCCATTGTAGGTGACGCCGATGATAGTGGTCCCCATAGAGTGGGGGGCGTCGAGATCGCCTGCCTTCGCGTCCATGTCTTATTACGGTATAGATCAATGAAGCTGAAACTGTAGTAAATCAATAGTAGAATCCCCAACTGAAAGAGGAAATTTTGAGCACTGTAACATATAAACGGAGAGTTTGGTTGAGAGGAAGCTTCTAATATTTAAGTGCTAACCGTGGAAGTTGAGTCCAACCGAAGTTCCCATTTTTCGAACAAAGTCAAAAACAAAGCATATGCAAAACAGGAGCAGCTTCAACGAATTTTTTTAGAATAGTTTCATAGTTGGCTTTTGGGAGAGTGACAAGAAGTATAAATACCAATGACCCATGGAGTACTGATCACCTGCCCTGGGGGCAGGTGAATTTCGGCCTAGTGCTGACATGGCGCGCCATGGTATAAATACCAATGACCCTGATCACCTACCTCTAGGGGGGCAGGTGAATTTCGGCCCACTGCTGACATGGCGCACCATGTCAGCAGTTCACTTAAGACTTAATAAAAAATAAAAAAAAAATTTCTGGGTTCCCATTTCAGTCTACCTCCCGTCATTTGCCTTTCATCCCACCCCTCGGTCGCCAATCTATGCCCTAAATCGCATAACCCACCGCCGCTGAGCTTACGCCGCCGCCATCACCGTCAACCTCCGGCCTCATTTCATTGCCAAAGCCCCCGCTCATCGCCATTTCCTCCTCCATTTTCATTGCGATTTGCAACGATTTTCAGCCCCCATTTCCTCATTTCCTCGCGTCGCGGCTGCCGGTTCCATTTCGTCCGCCGGAAATTGGACAGGTGTTTGTACATGCTCTTTATATATGTTAATGAAGATGATAATGTTCATAGTTGAAATATGGCCATTTTATTGGCAGAGGTATACAATATAGAAATTATTTAATCCATTCCGATTATTACGAATATAGATTCTTGAATCCCATTTTTTAAATATTTAATTTGTTGATAGGAATGAAGGTTGAAAGCCCCGACAATGTATTTGTTCCACAAGTTACCATTTGTCGAATTCCAAAGGTTGGAGAAGAATTTGAATCAAGCGAGGATGCATATAATTTTACAACCAATATGCAAGGGAGGTCGGATTTAGTGCATTTAATTGCGAATAATAAAAAAAAAAAGGAAACGAATGAAATTTATTGGAAGCTGCTTTGTGTGCTCTAAGGAGGGAAAAAGCAGGGACGGGACGTATCAAAAGAAAAACAAGGAAGTGCCATGCTATAGGGAGAGAAATCGAGGAAACACACACGATGCGGTTGCAATGCAAAATTATCTGCTCAAACAAGAGAATGGAAATTTATGGGTTGTCAACAAATTTGTAGAGAACATAACCATGCTCTCACAACGCCTAGCAAAGTACATTTGCTAAGATCGCATCGAAATGTATCGGCCACAAAGAAGGCACTTGCACAACAGTTTTCGGATGCTAACATTCCTACATGTCAGCAGTTGAGAATTATGGAGATAGATGCAGGCGATCCAGATTCAATTGGGTATGTGGAGAGAGATCTGAGGAACCATGAAATGAATATTCGAGAAGAGCTTAAGGGACACGATGCGGAGACACTAATTGAGTATTTTTCATTTGAAAAAGAGAATTGTCCTAATTTCTACTTTGATTATGATCTGAGACTCGGACAATAAATTGGTTCGTTGTTTTGGGCGATTCGAAAGTCACGAGATCGTATGCATTTTTGGCGATCTTTGTTGTTTTCGACACAACTTACAATACCAACAAGTACTCGATGATTTTTGCACCTTTTGTCGGAGTGAACCATCATGGACAAACTGTTTTATTTGGATGTGGATTATTGAGTGACGAGACGATCGAGTCATTCGTTTGGTTGTTGTCAAAATTCATGGATGTCATGACGGTACAAAGCGCCCCAAATAATTATTACGAATCGGGATGCGGCTATTGCGAAAGCTATATCAATGGTGTTGCATTTGACATTCCACGGTTTTGTATATGGCACATTTTGAACAAGTTTTTCGGAGAAGATAAATGTCATGGTGCATAACGAAGAATATCATATGTTGGTGAACGTAATTAAACATTGAGTCACCGGATGAGTTTGAGGTTCGATGGTCCGCAATAATGGAATCATCAAACTTAGTCGCAATGAATGGTTGTGTAGCATGTTTGATCTGCGCGATCGATGGGTGCCGGCAGATATGTCAAACATATCTTGATCTTTGGAATGTCTAGTAGTCAAAGGTCAGAAAGTGGTCACTCTTTCTTTAAACGGTATGTTAATCTCAAGAACTCACTTATGGATTTTGTTACTCGTTTCAATATGGCATTACGCCATCAACGACATGAAGAGTTAGTTGCAAACCACATTGATATAAATGAACAACCATGACTGACTTCCAAATTTCAAATGGAGCATCAGATGGTTCAAGTGTACATGAAGAAGATTTTTTTGTTATTCCAAACTGAAATTGATCAAAGTCATTATTATGTATGCTCGAAGAAGTCAGCCTCTGACGATGTGAAGGAATATACAGTGCAAAGAGTTGAGCACGGGAAAACTTTTGATCGACATCGGTTACATACTCATTATACAGGTAGTGACTTTATTTCTTGTAGTTGTCGATCATTTGAATTTGAGGGGTATCCTTGTCGTCATATGATTAGTTACTTCAAGAAAAAACAAGTTCTACTCCTACCAGACAAATACATATTACGAAGATGGACTAAGAATGCCAAAATTATTGCGGTAGAATATCCGAGTGCTATCATCTCAGATGGAGGGAGTTCTAGTTCTTCTTTGTTGTCACGACATGGGATGTTGGCCCATAGGTCGTCGTTGTTGGTTGATGATGCGTCTTTGACAGATGCTCGCAGAGTTACTTGATGGAGGAGTTTGCTAGAGTGCATGTAAATGTCAAAGCTATAGACGATGGGGGAATTATTGGCTTGACCAGGAGTAGGAACAAAAATACTGAAGAACGTATAACAATACATGATCCAAGTTTTGTTCGCGCTAAAGGATGCGGGAAAAGGTTGAAGTCATTGAAAAAAAAAGCAATGTCGAAGACTAGCCGACAGTGTTCTGCATGTGGGCAAAATGGCCACGACAAAAGAACATGTCCTACGTAAGTGGTTTATATTTATCTATTTGTTATGATCATTTACATTTTGTTGTTCAAATATTTGTAATAATATCGTGTTTTTTTTTTATGTTAGGTCAACTAGGGAGACGTATTAGCCTGATATGAATGACCAAGTGCAGACGCAAGATGAAGGAAGATCCAATGCTACATTTATGTCTTATGGTAGTAGTCAGTGTGATATGGGAAATTGGTTTTGTGAATTTTGGATTTGTTCTTTTGTGACAATGGGTAATTGGTGTTTTATTATGTATTTTTAGTATGTAGTTTATGTTGTTGTGGTCTACGTTTGAAGACAATTACTTTTAAATTTCGTTGAATGATTTGTGTTTGTAACATTTGTTTTGCTTGACACTAGAAATTTATGTTGTGAAAAATTGAAGACTACAATTGTTTACATTTTTACATAAGATCATCAGATGTAGATTGTAATAAAGTACCAAAATGTACAAACAAACATCTTATGGACACCATTATAGGATGTTATAATATCCATAATATCATTACAACATACGATAAATTAAAACAAGAAGTTCACAACTAAACTACATATTACAATGATACAAGCGAGTACGAAAATATCAAAGCAACTTTTCCTTATTATTCTATCGTGATGTTGGGACTTCATTTCCTCTTCCACTTTGTCAAGCCTCTCGGATAATTTCATGACATGGATATTCAAATCATTCAACGTTGTCAAGTGATTCTCAGGTACAATTAATTGGCTAAAACGTTGTGATTCAACTTCGTTGTCCCAAGTAAATTCTCCACACAATACTCCATCCTACGACAAAAAGATATTAAAAAACTAAAAGAACCAATACATTCGAAACATCAACAATTAAATAGACAGAGCGTACCTTTACATTATGACATTTCCAATACCTACGAAGAGGATTACGTGTAGTGTGCGATGTGTGTATCTTCATATACGCACCACATCTACATCTAAGACGGTTTGGCGCATCATTAACGCTGGACGAAGACATTGATTGATACCTATTTTTTATCGGATTTCACACCAAAAAAACTAGTCATGTATGATCCATTAAAAAAATTCCGGTTCTACTTGATAACAGTAACTAAGATATTCGTAGAAGGCTCAGATGTTATTTCAACTAGTAAATACCCAATAGTCTCCGCCATGGCTGCAATTCACCAGATGTAGTTTAGAATAGAGATTGGCATAACCTCTATTCCACCTCCATTTGGGTTTACCATGTCAAGATACGGATCGAATTGTATCTTACTCTCAAAATCATGAAACTCATTCATTGAACACGTCAAACATCATCACAGCCCATTCATGTATACTTCATCAAATAAAAAAAATTCAATTTCACCAAACACTAAATACATCAACATTAAAGAGTCCCGTTCTCACTGTTCAGTAGTTTGCAGAAGAAAGGGGAACAACAACATCATTGGGTGAGAAGAAGTCCCCATCTTCCTCCACCCTCATGTATTATCCATTCAAAATATCCAGTTCTACGTCATAATATTAACTAAGATATTAATACAAGGCTCAGATGTTATTACAACCAGTAAAGATACAATCGTCTCCGCCATGGCTGCAATTCACCAGTTGCATTTTAGAATAGAGATTATGATAATCTCTATTCCAACACCATTTGGGTTTACCAAGCCAAGATACGGATCCAATTGTATCTTACTCTCATTCATAACCTCATTCATTCAACAAATCAACCATCATCACAGCCCATTCCTATCAACTTCATCCAACACACCATATTCAATTTCACCAACCACTAAATACATCAACATACAACACAACAAACATCATCATAGTCCAGTAGTTTCCAACAGGCAGGGGAACAACAACATCATTGGGTGAGAAGAAGTCCACATCTTCCTCTACCCTCATTATCAACTTGTATTCCAACAACAAATATCTACATACCGATTCTTGGGTTCGAGGTATATGGAATGTTACCAACCGAAAATGGGTGCACAATGCGGTGGTTCCGGCAGTTTGCGCAAATGGGTGGACAATTTCAGCAGTGCACAATCTCCGTCGCCGAGCACGATATCCGCGCGCAGTGCGATTGGGGTGCGATCACATATCGACGAAAGGTCACCCTTTATCACACCGGGAAGATGTGCTCCTCCAAAGCCCTCTCCAACACCTGTCCAATTTCCGGCGGACGAAATGGAACCGCAGCCATGACGCGAGGAAATGAGGAAATGGAGGTCGAAAATCGCCGCAAATCGCAATGAAATGGAAGAGGAAATAACGAGCGGGGGCTTTGGCAATGAAATGAGGCCGGAGGTTGACGGTGATGGCGGTAGCGTAAGCTCAGCGGCGGTGGGTGAGGATCAACGACGATGGGATATGCGATTTAGGGCACAGATTGGCGGCCATCGGGTGTGGGGTGAAAAGGCAAATGATGGGAGGCAAACTGAAATGGGAACCCATAATTTTTTATTTTTATTAAGTCTTAAGTGAATCACGACATGGCGCGGTGGGCGAAATTCACTGTTTCTGTAGGGGTGATTGGGAGACTATGAGGCATATTAGAATATTTCCATTATGAAACAACCCCTATGAAAGTTCAATCAAACCCTTGGGAGTTCTATTCAAACTATACATGTAACTAGAAACACCTATTCCAATAGAGTACTGTTCTCCTCTTTAAGAAGTTAGATGTTATTACCCAGATACTGATATGGCGGTAGAAAATAACATCTTGTCATGTCAGCAAATGCTCTCCAGCCGCCGCATCAGCAAATAGACAATAACATCCTGCCCCCCAAGAAATAGAAGAACGATACCCTTTCCCAATATATTCAAAATCGGTCGTGATCTGTCATTACGTACAACTCGAAGGTCAAAGGTCAAAAAAATTAATTAGATCAGTTTGGGAGGTGCTAGAATTGCTTTCCTCCAATCCAACAACGAGCTCCACTTGGAAGAAATATCCTAGTTTAATAATAGAATTTGTATCCAATTTGATTGCTTAGGAGTTTTTTCTATCAGTTTTGATTGATTTTTAGTGGCATCGTTTTTGAGAAGTTGGAAAAATTGGTGTATTTCTCAACCCCCAAATTGATATTTTTTTGTTGTTCTTCAAATTATCTTTCAATTTTATCTTTCTAAAATAATTATTTTTAAATCTACTATAAACTTAAAATACATACTTCATTTTTCATATTCTCTCCAAACGCACATTTTGTCTACTTTCTTTAAACAATAATTTTTTTACATGCTATTGAATTATTTTTGAAATTTTTTGCAGTCGAATATATATATATTTATATTTTAATTTTTACATACTTCATATTATTTATAAACACCTACCTTTTTTAATCTATTGTTATATATGTATTTTTATTTTTTTGAAATTTTTTTATAATCGCTCGATAATAAACTCCCAAACATGAGTTGGACTGTTTTAAAAATCGTTACTAAAACCACCCAAAATCGAACCCCTCATAAACGTCTAAAATCGGCACTTTAAAAACGCCATAACCAATATTCTGAAACTCCCAAACATGTCACAAGTGATCAAAACATAGTTTACGTAGATGGAAGAGGTTCTCGTTTGTGTGTAAGAGTGACGAGATTATGATAGAACATCTTAAAAGAGGAAAGGGTAGACAAAGTACTGTAATTTGAAGTAATTGTTAAAATAGTATTTTTAGATTCGTCCAAGTTGTATTCCTCCTCCATAACTATAAATTAGGTTTCTTAGACATATTTTTCAATGAATTATGTCTGATTTTTCATTTTTTGCTCTAAGTACCTTATGCTTGCTTGGGCATACTTATAAATGCTTAAAAGTTATATATGTTACGGAATCTATAGATAATAAGTGAATAGTAAGTTATGAGTTATATGAAATGTGTGAATAAAAAATATATTTTGTCAATTTTTCAACTACATATTTATAAAATTTTAAAAAAATCTAATTTTTACCTACATACATGATTCTAAAATGGGGTGCCAAACATTGGTGGAATTGGAAGGCTGCTTTCTCAGTATAGAAAACACCGTAAAGAATCAGCAAAGCTAAACCTATATTTATGGCGGCTGAGACGAGAAGCCCCTCTGAATTCATCTCTTAGAGACCAAGAAATAGAGAGTTGCAAAATTGATTAATCTTCTAATTTGCAAGTTAATTTTTGACTTTTAATTAGTTCTGTAAATTAGCAAATGAATATATGTAATCGAGTTGTTGACCTTCGTTTATTGTGGGGAAACGATGGCTTGAATCTATTACGATTGAAGTCAATCTTGAAGAACCTAAGTTTTTCGCTTGCTTTATGAATCTATGTGTAATAATTGTGGAATTTGAAAATTCATGGATCATTGCCTTCAATTTATAGACAATCAAGTAATAAAGTCCCCAACTGAGGGCGTCTCTTTGCATTTTAGTTTTCACTTATGAGTTTGAATTTAATTTCAATTCACTGATTTGTTGAAAACATGTTTGGAAGAAAATAGAAAACATGTTTTGTTCAAAATTTTAAAGTTGATAAATCTTTTGTTTCCACTAAAAAAAAATACAAAGGAATAATAAATTGGCAAAATAGGAAATAAATAAAAAATAAAAATTAATGACATTTTTATTAAAATAATTTTTTAAGAATTTTTATTTAAATAACCAATAAGTGCTTGAACTATTTTTACTTTTTTAGAAATTTTCTTTTTTTAGTATTTTAGAATTTAAATTTTTATAAATTTTTATTTTTCCTATTTTGAGTGATTTTGTGTTTTCAATTAAAACATGTTCTAAGTTTAATTATGTTTTCGAGAATGCATTTTAAAAAAAAAATAAAAACATAAAGTTTGCGTTTGATTGTAACCATTGAATTTGGGTGGAAAGAAAACGAATTAAAAGAATTAAATTGCCAAGAACTTGTTAATTGGAAAAAAATAAAAAAAAAAAAAGACAAATTTTACCTAGAAAATAAAATTTCTCCCACCTAAGAAAATATTTTCTGGCTTTTCAAGAAAAATGGAATTATTTATGTAAAAATGAGAAAACGTTTTACCTGGAAAAAAAAATGATCATCAAACACCCTTGTGGTTGGAAAGTAGGTGGAAAAACGCTTTTTTCATAGAAAAATGTGACTATCAAACTTATTGGTCGAAAAATAGATGGAAAAACGCTTTTTTCATGGAAAAATGTGACTATCAAACTTATTGGTTGAAAAATAAGTGGAAAAAAGACTTTTTCCATGAAAAAATACTTGCAATCAAACGCATTTTTGTGTTTTACAAATTGAAAATTGAAAAGAGCAAAGAAAACTGGCTCAAAAACCATTTTTAACGACGTAAACGTTGCCATTAATCCACAATATTAATGAAAGATTTTGTTATATCTATTCATCAATGATTCACTACTTTAATATATGTACTTTTCCATCATTCTAGTATATGAAAGTTGCACGTCGTATTATGAATTCGTGATTCTGTCATATTACAACTATACACGTTCGAATAAAAGACATATCCAACGAAAATTAACTGTATATCGTCGATACATTTATACGTCATCATCTTTAATGTAAGGGAGTTTTGAGACAATGCTGCATTTATTGCTTGTACAAAGATTGAGTCCAAAATCCCTACTCTTTACCAAAAAATGGTCCGGTTCTTTTGTTCCATTGTGCTAGAACCACATGGCATGATCCTTGCTCTATTTGGAATTTCTCAACCAACGGCAGAAAGCCCTTTGCTTTTCCAAGTCGATGTCATGAAGAAAGTTTGAATTGTAAGGTAGACGTGGCCTTTGAGTGTCCATCGCCTTGCCTGTCATCTTTTTTCTATCTCCTACACTGCTATGCATTATTGGTGAGTTCACATTCGACACCTGTTGTTGGTAAGGTTCGTTGTCAATGTTTTTGCATGTTATAATTACCCAAATGTACTAATGTACTGGTGCATTTTAATGCATCATACCTTGAATGAATTTCACGTACGACATCTTCATGTTGGTTTGTCACCTTCGGCTAAGGTCCACAACTTCGTTCCATATCAAGTTAACCAATAACAAATGCTCCTCTTATGCCATGAAAATTGTGTGACGAAGGCATTTGAAAACCAAACATAGGCATAAGGCACGTAGAAAGACATTGAGGGGCACACGACGAGGATTATAATGGGTTATGTATCTAAAATATTGTTGATGACGTTGGCTGGGATCTTTATTTATGTTCCTTCTAATCCTTGCGGTCTATTATGTTAGTGCATATCCGCATCACCACCTCCATAATCTCTGTGCCAACAACGCCACTGGCAATTGCATTATGCCTGTGCACTTTCTGCCTTCGTCACTTCCGATATAGTATAAGCCCTTAGCTACCGGATGCACATGTATAAATAGAAGGTCTTGAAGTTTTATCAAGTTAATATGGAAGAAAAGTTCCAATGTCGTTGATCGCAGAGCTTTTCTTGAATTCCATATCATATCTTTCTTTGTGTTTAGAGATTACTTGCAAATGAAACCGAATACCATAAACTTGAGCTTCAAAACTATTATGGAAAGCAATTGGGGAAGCCAATGAAAAAAAAGGCTCAAGTTTAGAGCTCCAAATATCGAATGCAAATTAAAATAGAAGTATAATTAGATCCAACAATAACAGAAGATATCATAAATTGAAATAATTAAATGCAACAATAGCAAAAAAATCATAGAACTAGAGCTCAACTTACCCAAAAAACACTAGAGAAAGTAACACTAAGTGTTAAAATCAAGAGAGAAAACGACTTTATTGTTACCATAAAAAGATTGTCTTGAATTGGAAGTTAGAAAATCAATAGTAAAAAAGAAAATATGAAAAGAAAGAGGTCGGGCGAGTTGGGTATAGAAGACTAAGAGGAGAAAGTAACATAAAAGAAAAGAAAAACGAGAGAAAGTAAAAACGACTCTTAAAATGAAATATACAATATATAAGTTAAGTAAAATGAAGAGAGACAATGCATTTTTTTGATTCACAACTAAAAGTGGAAACTCTTAAAAATTTGTTTTTCTAGGAAACACACCTTGAAACATTAAAGACTTTCAAATATTATCTGTATGAACATTGATTAAAGCCCGATAGTATAGCCCAATTAAAAGCTATCTTCTTGGTGTAATCCATTAGTGCATATCCAACTATTATATCAAAGGCCTGTTTTAAGGTGCAATGGGTTTTTTCCTAGGTATTGCACTATAAATTGGGAACAATTTTACAGTGAAGGAGAGGGAAAAATGAAGAAGTGATGTACGTTCTTGACACCAATTTTATCTTGTGTCGTAGACTTGCAGTGAATTCTACAAGGATAATTCATCTTCTTCATCAGCAGACTTGGAAGGTAGTATCAAATTTATTTGTGTAAAAACATGCTTTTTCCATCCAGCCTTATCGCCACTCTTTCTAGCTTCTTAGATTTATTTTTATTTCCAAATTTGTTGTTTCTTGATGGTAATCGATTTTCTCGACTGTATCTCTCTTTAATTTTTTATGTGGTAGTTTATGGGTTTCTCCTTGGCTTTAGAACTTGCTGCCCCTCAAGCATAATCGGTGAAATACCCAGGAACAAAATCCAGTTGGGGCAGCAGGTGGCTCCGCCCCTGCTCATGGTATCATACGAATATATAAACTGAACTGTTGATGCGTAGAAAGTCTCTTTTTGTCTGTGAGTGTAATTAAGTTGCATAGATGTTTTATGTATGTATTTAGGGTGACATGCTCAAAAAATGCCCACGTGCACATACGCACAGCACTGCAGCTGAAATGGAATAATATTAAAAGGAGGCAAAAGAGTTGTTTCGTTCTCAACAAAAAAAATCTATCTTACTTTTTCAGGTTTTTTGGTGGAAGATTGGGGAGAGTATCTTTATAAACTGATAGAACTAAAATTAGGGATTTGAAGGTGGAAGTTTGGACTGTAGTGAGTGAGAAATGGACGAGTCTCCCTCTCACATGAAAAGGAAACAACCAGAAGAGAATTTGGAGGGCAAGGAAGAAATTCCCGCTCAAGAATCCGTATTGAAGAAGCGTAATTTAGCACGGACATGTGTTCATGAGGTGGCAGTTCCGAGTGGGTATTCTTCAAGTAAGGATGAATCAGTTCACGGGACTCTCTCAGATCCCATTTTCAATGGGGAAAGGGCAAAAACCTACCCATTCAAGCTCGATCCATTTCAGGAAGTTTCTGTGGCATGTTTGGAAAGAAACGAGTCGGTTTTGGTTTCGGCACACACTTCAGCAGGCAAAACTGCTGTTGCTGAATATGCTATTGCCATGGCCTTTAGGGATAAGCAGAGGGTTTTATATACTTCTCCTTTAAAAGCTTTGAGCAATCAGAAGTACAGAGAGTTGAGAGAGGAGTTTTCTGATGTCGGGTTGATGACAGGTGATGTGACACTTTCGCCCAACGCAAGTTGTTTGGTAATGACAACGGAAATTCTTAGGGGAATGCTTTATAGGGGTTCCGAGGTGTTGAAGGAAGTTTCCTGGGTCATATTTGATGAGATACATTATATGAAAGATCGTGAAAGAGGTGTTGTTTGGGAAGAAAGCATCATTTTCTTGCCCCCAGCTATTAAGATGGTTTTTCTTTCAGCAACAATGTCGAATGCTACTGAATTTGCTGAATGGATATGTAATATACACAAACAGCCATGTCACGTGGTTTATACAGATTTTCGGCCGACACCCCTGCAACATTATGTTTTCCCCATGGGAGGCTCTGGTCTGTATCTTGTTGTTGATGAGAATGAGCAGTTCAGGGAGGACAATTTTTTGAAACTGCAGGACACTTTCGTGAAGCAAAATCAGGCTGATGGGAACAAGAGTGGAAATGGCAGAGCGAGAATTGCAAAAAGTGGGACTGCTTCTGGTGGTTCTGACATATACAAAATTGTTAAGGTGGATATTGAGCCTGTCACTTTGCCATTTTATTTCTACTGGTAGTCTACCTATATCTGCATGCATAGAAAACTATATACTAAAAAGGTTATTTCACCTTTGAAAATGCCAAGTTGCAGCCATTCTTCATTAGTGACTAATTTACTTTGTCCTTTATTGTTCTCTCTTTCATCATCTTTGCATCTATACAAGGTGTGTGATGAAAAAATTGCATTTTTCTTAGCACTCAAATTTAAAAATTGCTGAATTTCAGATGATTATGGAGCGGAAATTTCAACCGGTGATAATATTTAGTTTTAGCAGAAGAGAGTGCGAACAACATGCAATGTCAATGTCCAAGCTTGATTTTAATTCCCAAGAGGAGAAGGAAGTTGTCGATCAAGTGTTCAAAAATGCAATCCTTTGCTTAAATGAGGATGATAGGAAGTTACCTGCTATTGAACTAATGTTGCCATTGCTTCAGAGAGGCATTGCTGTTCACCATTCTGGGTTGCTTCCTCTTATCAAAGAACTTGTGGAACTCCTGTTTCAAGAAGGGCTGGTTAAGGCTCTATTTGCCACAGAAACGGTACTACTGTTTACTAGCAATGCTTTTCAGATATTAAATTTTGAACATACTCCAGTTTTAGCTCTTCCATTAAAATAATGTGACACTTACTAAAGGTCTTTTAACATTCTCATACAAACTGGTATTGCAATACACACTTTATAAGAATATGTAATGTGTACAATTGCACTTTCAGTAAAAAAATTACTGCACTTATTAACTGTTGATTTTAATTTGTAACAGTTTGCCATGGGGTTGAACATGCCTGCAAAAACTGTGGTTTTCACGAGTGTGAAAAAATGGGATGGTGATAGTCATCGATATATTGGATCTGGTGAGTATATCCAGGTGAGTAGTTATTACAACATTATTACTAAAATATAGAGCTACACATTACACCTACTTGCTGTTTATGATTTTTTGACATGTTTGTTCTTTCCAATAGATGAGTGGTAGAGCTGGACGTCGTGGTAAAGATGAGCGGGGTATTTGTATTATAATGATTGATGAAAAGGTAATTTTATTGCTGGCTCCATTTGTCTCAGTTTTACTATTGGGAAAAAATAAAAATTTAGTGTAATTTTTCCTGGAAGATGTATATGATAGAGAGTTACTTTCCATATCTTGTAACCATTTGGCAATAGCCAGTATTTATTTGGAAATAGTCTCGTTGTTGATGAAGTTATGGAACAAATTTAATGCCTAACTCGACATGTACAATCAGTTGTATCAAGACTACATTGCTAAATAACTGCTATTCCTTAACTCCCTTGATTAAAATATGGATTGTAACAGACAAGACAGTTAGGAATGTCAGCAAATGCCAAAACTCACTACTCTGAATAAGTGCAACTACTGAAGTAACCCTATGAACTGGAATAGGCGAATGTAAGTAGCAGGCACCACGTGAGCTCTTGCTAGATCAAGAATTATGCAAATGTGTCAAATGCTGCAAACCTACATCTAATCATATGTGACCACCAGAACATGAAATTTGCTATTCCAAGTATCTTAGAACTTTACATGAGCAACTGATAATTCCTTTTTGAAATCAGATGGAAATGAATATCCTTAAGGACATGGTCCTGGGTAAACCAGCTCCGTTGGTCAGTACTTTCAGGCTAAGCTACTACACAATCCTGAATTTAATGAGCCGTGCTGAGGGACAATTTACTGCTGAGCATGTTATCAGACATTCCTTTCACCAATTTCAGTATGAGAAGGTTTTCCTTGAACACTATTCCTTATATATTTTCATATATTTTTGGATCTTGGTTGATAATGTGCAACTTCTTCTTTAGGCATTACCTGACATCGGGAAAAAGGTTTCCAAGCTGGAAGAGGAGGCTGCAGTGCTTGATGCTTCTGGAGAGGTCCAGTTATTCCGATTAGTTATGATTGCAATGCATTGTTTAGATATGATTTAAATGCTAAAATTTTCTTGTTAAATGTTAAGGCTGAGGTTACTGAATATCATAAGCTACAGCTTGAGATAGCCCAAGTTGAAAAGAAAATGATGGCAGAATTGATGCGGCCTGAAAGAGTTCTCTATTTCCTTCATTCTGGTAGGCTGGTGAGTGAGAAGATAGGTGTTTGTCTATATTACGCTGCAATCTAGAATAATTTGAATCCCGTCTACCTCTTCCTACTGTTACTGCTGTTCATTTGATCAGCTTGCACGTCACTCTTTCCTTATTTGTGACTCCTTGCTATTTCTCTTATATTTCTTATCTGTGTATGGTTTACTGTTAGATGCCGCAGTTCATTTTGCTTTACATATTTGGTGTTTTGCCCTGTTAATATAAGGCATGTCAAAGGGGAACTAAAAGTGTTTTTCTGAGTTCACTGTGATTCTTTTCCTCCTTGGCTGCTCCTCTTCTACTTCTATGTGGTGTTGGAGGAAATGTATGAGAAGAGAGGCTGTGGGCAGCAATTTTTTGGATAAATCTGTTTTATTTACTGATTTTGGATGTAATGATGCATAAATCCCTTGCTCCCACTCCTGTGGGTTGTTTTTGGTTTCACTTTTATGTGTTGTTTCTCGTTTCACTTTTATGCACTCTCTGAGCCACTTCTGTCGAACTGCAGATTAAAGTAAGGGAAGGTGGCACAGATTGGGGTTGGGGAGTTGTAGTCCATGTGGTGAAAAAGCCCTCGGCTGCATTGGGTTCTTTGCCTGCTGCCCTTGCTTCTTCCCGTGGTAGTAGTTATATTGTGGACACCTTGCTTCACTGCTCTTTTGGCTCAAGTGAAAATGGTTCTCGACCCAAACCATGTCCTCCCCGTCCTGGAGAAAAGGGGGAAATGCATGTGGTAAGTTGATAACATCTTGAGCGAAAAATTCTGTGACATAAAGCTTATTTTGCATTGCAATTAGTCTGACTGGAGCGTGCATGTATAATGAGATAAATTCCCTTGAGAAGTTAATACACATTGGTTTCTTTTACTCAGGTTCCTGTTCAGTTGCCTCTTATTTCTGCACTCAGCAAGCTTAGGATTGCTGTTCCTTCTGATTTACGTCCAATAGAAGCTAGACAGAGTGTTCTGCTTGCCGTACAGGAGCTTGAAACACGTTTCCCGCAGGGCTTTCCAAAGCTTAATCCTGCAAAGGTATGTAATTGTTACACTGATAATGAGCCTATCCTAATTGACTTTATTTTCTTATATGGATTGTTTCTCATTGTTATATTCAGCTTAGCCTGATGTTGTAAAAGCAGCCTCCTTTTGAATCCCTAATTTGTATGAATTTATGAAACATGTAACTATCACGGTCCGACACTTGATTTGTACCCCAGATCTTGGTATCATAGTGAAATTATTAAAGTCGTTGATATATGATATCCAGCAATGGAATTCTTTTCAATTATTATTATTATTATTATTACTATTATTTTATGAAGTGTGAGTCACAGAATCCAAGTCATCAACAAAATTGATGCAACTATTTTAGACTAGTCTTTGTTTATTCATTATTAGTCTGAAATCAAAGAATTTCATACATTCATAGTTAAGACTAAAAATAAAGTGAAAACAAATGTAGAAGCACATCAAACCAACACACAAGAATGGAACAGTAATAGAGGCAGGAAAAGTAAGTTATTAGCATGATGCACCATTCTCATGATCATTTGTTTTTATCTGCCAGGGGCAACGTCAGCTCGACTATCATCACTGCCCCCTCTCAGTCCCATTTCATGGTCTTGATGATTTGAATTTCTTGAATCTTTCCTCTTCTGGTAGAGACTGACTAGCATTAAAATTTTATGTATGTGACATTCTTTTACATTTTGCCCATTTAGTTACCTCGTCTTCATGATCTCCAGAACCAGAAGGCACAATGTTTTTCATAGGTCCTCATGCGGTGTCTCTAAATTCTCAATATCAATGAAAAACTTATTCTTTACATGTGTCGACATCTTTTCCAAGGCATGGCTATATATATTTCTTATGTTTGTACCTTTTTGTCAGGACATGGGAATTGAAGATCCGGAAGTTGTTGAGCTGGTTAACCAGATTGAGGAACTTGAACAGAAATTATTTTCTCACCCATTGCATAAGGTATGAAAAAGATTTTATTTTCCCTTTTCCCCACCCACACATTTTTTTTTGGCTAGTTGCTTCTAGCTTCCCGATGTAGGCATCGAGGAAGTGAGTTGTATAGAAACATTTGCAAATCGGTTCTCTATGGAGGCATTGACTTAATTTAAAGAGAATACGAGAGAGAAGTTTAAAAATCACACTATCATCCCTTATTTCTAGTTTTGAGTATGATATTACCTCCTGGCTATTTTTTGAGAAATATCTCATCTAAAATGAGGTCGAAATATACCTAAAATGAGGTCGATATACCTTGCCCTTGTGAACTAAAGATGAAGTTTATATAATTAGTTGTAGTTAATTTGCTCAAAGTAAACTATAGGAATATAAAGTGACACGTTATATACGGAGCTCGTTTGAAATAGTTTAAATTTTAATCATATAAATTTACTTATTTTGTTTATAAGTGGTATTACTTTTCGTGAATATATATGAATATAAATGATTAGATAAATTATATACATGTATATAGTATTTAATTTAGCAAACTACTTATTTATAGGTACAATTAAATATCAAATAGAATATTCTGATATTATTCTGAAATATTGTAATGATATATATATATATATATATTAGAATAAATTAGCATTCTATTATATAACATGGTCATCATTTAATAATAAATTTTGAGGGTGCATAATGTTTTAATGAACTAACTCATATTATTTTTTAGCTAAATTTTACTTGAAATGTAAAAAGTAAATGTTTATATTTAACATCTTGTTTTAGTTTATAAATTTATAAATATAACATTTTATTGATAAGTTTGTATTTTTAAATATTTAAATTAAGTATACATAATATATAATTAATTAAAAAAAACTTTCAACAAATTTTAAGTAAGTTTAACTTATTAATAAAGGAAAAAATTAAATTGCAACTAATTGTAGAAAATTGTCTTTAGTTCACAAGAGCAATTCTCAAGGGCATTTTATGTATATCAACCTCATTTGAGATGAGATATGGCTCAAAAAATGATGAGGGGGTGAATATGATACTCAAAACTAGAAATTGGGGAGGCTAGTGTGATTTTTAACCTTGAGCGGGTGTATATGACATTGTCATAAAGCTTGGGGGGTATCTCTAATATTGTCTTTAATTTTATTTCATTCACATTTATGCTATGCAGTCTCAAGATGAACATCAGATTAGAAGTTTCCACAGGAAAGCAGAAGTGAATCATGAAATTCAACAGCTAAAGTCAAAAATGCGTGATTCACAGGTATTTGTTGCTTGTTGGATGCTCCTCTGAATGCATATACATAGACACATACATGTGTATGTGTGTGTGCATATCAGCGAATTAGCTTCTGTGCGCACATGTATGCCTTCTTTGGTCCTCATTCTATTGCCACCTCGTCTATGTTCAGCTTCAAAAATTTCGCGATGAACTTAGAAACCGCTCACGGGTTCTGAAAAAGCTGGGGCACATTGATGCTGATGGTGTTGTTCAGTTGAAAGGACGAGCAGCCTGTTTGATAGATACAGGAGATGAGCTCCTTGCTACTGAATTGATGTTCAATGGTGAACCCTCTATCATTGATTTTTCAAACTTGTGTTTGCTGTTATTTCTTTCTTCTCCACATTTAGATATATGTTGAGCAGTGATTAATTTTTCCCAGTTATGGACCACTCCCAATATGGAACGTTAGTTTATCTAATCATACACCTGCTTTTGTAGCTCACATACTAGAAATTTGTTAGTGCGGAATTTTGATTCAATTGATTGAGATGTGATGTATTTCCTAAATGTAAATTTCCATTCTAGTTTTGATTAGAAAGTTACAAAAATTGTGGTATAGGCCAAAACTCTTGATTGTTTATGTTCAATTGAACCTTGGAAAATCTGCATGAAGCTGAATGTTTAAGCTTATTTTATTGTGTAATTGGGCTTTGGGCCAGTGGATGCAAAACTATGGTCGAGGCCATTTTAAACATTTGCACCAAAAATCAATGGCAGAACTTTTTTTTTGGCTGAAAGGAGAGAATATTTTATCACTGGTGCATATAGAGATTGTGAATAATTTTTTGGCAGGTACCTTCAATGATCTTGATCATCATCAAGTTGCTGCTCTGGCAAGTTGCTTCATTCCAGGAGACAAATCAGCGGTACAAATACAGTTAGGAGCGTACCTTGCTAAACCACTGCAACAGCTTCAAGACAGCGCTAGAAGAATAGCAGAGGTGTGTTCAGCTTTTTACACACACACACACACACACACACACACACGTGTGTGTGTATATAGATTATTTTAATTTTGTTATCTATATTGGCAATCTGCAAACCAAAAGAAAAAAGTATTGCAGGCATGGTAAATGACAACTTGAAAATTGTCACAGATACAACGTGAATGCAGACTCGAAGTAAATGTGGAGGAATATGTGGAGGCAGCAGTTAGACCATACTTGATGGATGTGATCTACAAGTGGTCACAGGTCGATTTAGTAACTTTATGTTTTCTCAGTAGATGACCTGTTAAACTACACTCTTATTGATATTTGATGTCTCTAAATTTATCACTTTGGATATAATTAATATTCTGGTCAACTGGAACTTTAAGGCAGTTCGCATATGAGATGTGAAGTCTGCCTTATTTGGCCACAAAGGTGGTATCTAATCGATCATCATTATCATCTTGCTACTAGGGAATACCACTGCCCCTTACCGACTTACTCCGAAGACCCACCCAGCAAATTGTCGTGCTTCCAACCATGGATTTCACTCCACTTCAAAAGAAATGTCATGCGTATTGTAATTTAGGACAAAAGATCTCAAGTGATTAGTATTTTGGAGAATACCATAATTTATTCAGTGTTTATCCTCCTGCTATCTTACTGCTAGAGTGAATCATTCAGTCATTGCACATTGATTTACTAAAAAGTCAAGTGCAACATAGAATTTGGTAAATTTTATTTGTAAAAACAACTTAGATCGATTGCTTGGTTTTGAGTCAATTCCCGCTCTTCAATTTGAGTTCTGAAATATGTTGGTGGTATCAATAATGTCTAAACTGATTGTTCCTCTTTAACTTTCTTTTTCAGGGACAAAACTTTAAAGATGCTATAGAAAACACAGACATCTTTGAAGGTAGCATTATACGACTAACAAGAAGGCTGGATGAATTTTTAAACCAGGTAACTCAATCAGATTTCTACAATTCCTTTGAATTCGTTATTTGAGCAGAAGGTTAGAAAAATGTTGACAAAACAGGGATTAGTAATATGAATTAAGTCGATTGAGCCTTGTCACTACAGGTAATCAACATGCATTGAACGATTTAAACAGAAGGAAAAAAAAGAAAGAAAAAGAAAAAGCCTCGAGTCTTGTTAGCAAACGTTAATATAGGATGCATTCACTGTTGGATGCCTTACTTTGGACTATTTTGGCCCCTTTCTGGGGAAAGATATAGACCCCTTCCTCTTCAGGCCAACGGATGGCTGGACAACTCCAAAATGCTGTTCTTTTCATCATGATATTAATGCATGCCAAATGGATAATACTTATGGCATGTTTAGTAAGGTTGATTAGACAGTCGTGGACAGTAATAGAAAACGAAAATATGATAACTGTACTGTTATTACAATCTAATACACCACGCCAAACCTTCACTTAAGTTTGTATTTGAAGACTGGAGGATCATAATACCCATATACAGTTTGTTATCTTCGTTTTTCTATTTTTCCTTTTTTCGGGTTTTCCAGTTGAAAGCAGCAGCTCATGCAGTCGGAGAAGCTGATTTAGAGAACAAGTTTGCAGCAGCTAGTGAAAGCCTCCGTAGAGGGATAATGTTTGCAAATTCGTTGTATCTCTGAAATTGTAGACTATAGATTAGCTTCTTATGGTTAGCCACAAGTATGTTTTTCACCATAGTTTTTCGAAGAATTTTTGTTATATAACCCTTGTGTATTTCTTTTCCTTTTTTTTTTTTTTCTATTTTACTTGAACATCATTTACAAACGCAACAAGAGAGTATTTTCCTTACTGCAAAGTTTTTGCCTGATAAAAGTTTTACATTTGCGATAAAATTCTGTTGCTTGCTTTGGGAGAGCTTGACATTGCTATCTTTCATCATGTTGGCCACCCGGCCATGTTATGTCCTGTCCCACTTTTGTACTTAGCCCCCGTCGTTGCCCTTCTCCATTATGGATTGCTCCTCAGAAGTTACTCAGACAATTTGAGATACTCGGAGTTCTCCAAAATAATATAGGGGCTAGGACAGGAGAGACAAGGAGCGGTAACTCCCCAAAATCATCCATCACCTTGCGAGAACTAGCTTTCGCACTCTAAATTCCAAGATAATTTGCTCAAACGTAACTTACAGCAAATCCAACTTAAACTTTTATTATACGTGATGCAAATCACAATTTTATTCGGTACTCATATTATAACACTTTTCTAACATCCTTCTATTCATTTATATATGTGTGAAAAAGCGACAATACTACCTAGGCTGCCGCAACACCAACAAAAAACTGCATTGTACCAGAGCAAGGCGAGACAGAATATTCCATTGGGTTCCTGATGCCGGCACCAAACTTCTCTTTGCGTTCATCAACAGAAATTTGCTTGAAGCGACACTCTGCACTACAAAATGCCTTCTCTCCCCTGCAATATTATTGTCAAGAATGGTAGTCTTACAATATTTTTATTTTTCTCTCTTCTGGAAGTAAAGGTATGAGAAAACAAAAGCAAAGAAAGCAGATGTCACAGACATTATTTGTAAATTAAGCTCAATTCAACTATGGCTGAGGAAAAGAGAATAAACTTGTAATCTTTGACAGCTTAAACTTAATAACATAGGCAACCAATCCAAGGATGGTCCATACGACCCTTCCACCAATTTCTAGACAAACAATATAGTGAATATGCAAAGATGCCAGAAATCCAATTCATGGAGTAACATTTGGAACTAGGATAGAGTGTGTTATTCAAATAAGTGAACTTATAACAAGTGCCCCTTTACAAACATATACGCACTCTCCAACAAAGAATAACAAGAGATTTTGAACATTATAACAAGTTGCCGAGTGTCATGGATCAATTTTCTTTTCTCGGGAGGGGACTCATGACTTACTTAAGAAGATAGTAAAACACGAGTTTTTCTAGAATATGTCTCTAGATAATAACTCACATCCACAAAAGTCGAAAGAAGTAAAATGCTTTTCCTCGTGGATATAAGACGGATGTTATAAAACTTCCATGATTTTACACAAACAAATGATTACAAGGGATTCCACAGTCCTATGAAAATTCCATTTCTTCAAATCCACGTGTTTGATTGGTTGGCTAGATGTTGATCCAAAGGTTTATCTCGATTAATCAGCAAGTGATGATTGTTTTCTACCAAAATATGTGGATTAAGTCATCCTACATGACATTACTTAGTTAGATGAATTATTTACTCCAATTGAGTAATATATTTATAGCAATTAATTATCAATAATTCATCCATTTGAGTAATGTCACGTAGGATGACTACATGTAGTGATCGATTATGAATAACATTACTCTTAAATATACATTTAAAGGCTAAAAAGCTGTGGCATTTTGAATTTTCTTTACACTAAAAGCATTTTAATTCAGCCAACTCATTAAATATATATATTCAAAGGCTAAGACCATGCTAATAAATGGAAAATCCAGGATAATTATGATTTAGATCTCCAGTGCAAAGCATTCAAGTTCATTACTCTAAATGCTTGAATTCTTTAATAAATGCTTTGTAAATAATATAGAATGTACGAGACGTTATTAAAAACATACCACCTACTCATTGCATATCTACGGGGAAAAAAATTGCATGTTTGGCTGTGATTAAAAAAGTTACTTTTCTAAAAGTAAATTGAGACTTACTTTTAGGAAAATAAGTTTTATTCAAAACTAATAAGAACATTATACTTGCAAAAAAAAAAAAAAAAAAGAACTTGCACGGCCAAACATGCTCTGAAGTTTTGATCTTTGACTTGGCTGATGCTCAAGTAAAGCAATCGGATACAAACAAATCAAAACCACACAATATTGATGATAAGTGTCTATATTGGGCCCCATAAAACGTATCACAAGGTCAGACAGTCTTATTACTATATTTCGACCACTGGAGAACCAGATCAGATCAATCTCAATCAGCTCGCATATGAAGGCGTGATCGCTGGATCAATGTGAATAATTCATTCAGTAATCCACTGAGACTATTAGAAAGTATCATTTTGCCTCAAAAGCTTGAAATGATAATGGATTGCATACTGCTACATTCAACTTTCGGCATCGTTTTCGTACTCCATGAAAATAAAACCGAATGAATAATACAATATGCCACAAGTTCATTAAAGAAATCAAATAAACTTGCTACTTACTTATGATAAATACATCCAAACAACAGCAACACATGATTCAGCTAAATACACTTTATTCACCAATTAGCCTCTAAATTTCACCTTGCAAATCCTAAAAATGTACACAAACGGGACCATTTGAAATCACAGACAATTCAAGATCAACATATCAACATACTCGACCCGCGGAGAGATAATAATCATTCAAAATCAAATAAATCAAATAAATCAAACAAAAAGTGCTCAAGTTATGAAATCAAATTCAAAGAGTAAATATTCAAAACTAAATTTTACCTGTACATGAAAATATCCAATCCATGAAGCATCTTCTTGCAAAGAACGCAAGAATTCAGAAAACCCTCAGTCTGAAAGGCGGCCATTTTACCTCCATGACTCGCCGAAGAATCAGAGACCATCCCAGAACTTACCCAAAAACCGACTCCGCCTCCGCCTCTGCCTCCGCCAGCAATTGAAAACCTCTCAGACCCATTATTGTTTGTCAACAAATCAGTATCAAAGTACTCTCTTTTCTTGAAAACATTGTCCCCCACATGTGATATGACACAAGTGTACTCCTCACACAGCTCCATTTCCCCAGCACCAAGCTTCTTTTTTTTGTTATTAGTGACACTTTTGTTGCTCAAAATTGGGGTAGGGTTCGACGAAGATTTTGGGAAATTGCAAGAACTGCATCTCTGCTACAATTCATAAAGATTGGATCTTGATGTGGATCACTCAGGGCTGCAAGAATGCCAAGCCCAACGACACCGTCTGGCTCCTCAAATATCTTGACAGATTTATTTATACTGCTTGGTTTCTTGGAAAGGGTATGATCGCTGAGGTTAAGAAATGAAAGATTTATCGATAATCTCTTCTTTTTCCCTCTAATTTCAGCCATTTCCTACACAATCACAGATTCAAGAGACAGAAAGAGCGAAACAATCTGGTGGGTTTCTCTGGTTCAATCTTTTTGTAACACACACACACACACACAATGGGTTTTTCAGGTAGAAATGGATATGGAGAGAGAAGAAGAGAGGGAGAGGCACCAATCTTCCACTCTGCTTCTCTTCTCGAATGTCGTGGATTTCAGTGATGGGGAATATAAGCAGGCAGCCAGGCACCCTCAAATGGGATTTTTGATAATCAATTTTCTTTTCATTTTAAATTGGTGTGAATATTTTTTAGTATTCTAAATACATAATGGACTCGATTTTTAAGTTTTTCATACTTGGTGCAAGATTTGAATGTGAGACGTGATTAGACGTGGAGATCTCGTCTCACGTCTAAGCGTCGTCTAAGCGAGCTTTTAGAACACTAATATTTTTACTCTGAATCACTTGACTTAGATCAAAATCGAACCTAATAAGTCAGTTCAATTTGATTCTAGTTAAAATAGAGCTGATTCTTGGTCTTAGAATTGATAATGGAACATTTCTTGTTCGGTTATTAGTTCAATTTACAGAATTAAATTTTGGTTCAATTTTAAAAATATTATTTTATAGTCTCTCAATGAAATCTTTACTTTTTTTTTTTTTTCGAATTTGACTATTTTGTATATTGAATTAATAGAAATATAATATTAAATACATCGACTCAACTATCACACAATTCATTTATTTTTACATATACGATTTTTAGAAAAAAGAATTATTAATATTGAAATATATATATTTACATTTTTTTTTAACTCGTAACGTTATTATCAAATAATAGATAATACTATTTATATGTGTTATAGCAAAGATGATTCAATTATTTATTTCAAACTAAAAATAAAAACAGGAATCTTGGAAGTTAAATAATATTTAAGCCATGTAAAAACATCAATTAATTCAAATTGATCGTGTAAAAAACTTAAAATTAAATGAAAAAATATAAAATAATGTAATATTCGAAACCTATACAACAAAACAATTCACCTGCTCAATTAGGTATCACGTAGGCTAATGATCTCCTCCTCACAGTAGGTCGCATCACTCGATTTAAATCTAGTTAATCTTATCGTATAAAGTTGGAATTCTTAAAAAAAAAAAAAAAAAATTATCATATTTTGCCATAACGAGGATACGAACTTAAAATCAATAAATTATAAGAATTATACATAGGCTCAGTTAAACAAATTTGTTGAAAATTATAGTGCAACTTCTATATTTTTCTTTCCCGAGAGTTTATTAGCTATTGACTTGAATTTCATCTCACCCTACATTATTGTCAAATAAATGCCTGTACACAAACTTGTGAATTCTCTAGCAGTAAAACATCATCTATCAATGACAACTAGTGGTATACCACTGGGATGTGCATTTGTCTTAATCGATATAATCATCTTTATGAAAAGACACGTTACTAGCAACATATTGTTTTCTTTTTCATTGAGTTATTCTTTTTTTAGTTACCCGTTACAAGTGCAGAGTTTTTCAATAAAATATAATTTCCACATCTCATTGTTATTTCTTCCTAAATCAATTGTAATTTCTGCAAAATTTATTGTGTCTTTCTATATACCAGAATATATTTTAAGTGCTATAATAGGAAGACGAAAGAGACCATATAAGTATTAGAGCTTCATTTTCGTCATCAATTTTAACTCTAATAACATCCAATTTAGAAACAATCTCATTAAGAACACTAAGATAGTCCAAGATTTCCATACATGCACCATTAGAAAAGAATGAAATTGTTCCATTAGGTACAATTGAATCTAAAGGCTCTGTGTCTAATATCTCTCTTCAAGTTTTCTCTTGAAGTTTCATTGTTCATGAACATTTGCAAGGACATTTTTTACCAGACATAAACGTATTGTGCTTGTAGCTTTTAAATTCAAATCTACCTAATCCTCATTGCTTGTACTAGATTTACTTAAATCACTAAAAAATTTATTGATGTCATTAGTGGTAATGATACTGAATAGTTTTGTTAGAAACATGGATTGGTCTTTCTTTTAAAGCTTCATGTAATTCATATTGTATCAACAATTTCTTGATTTGCACTTGCCACAAGCTAAAAGTAATTCTCCCATCAAATTTCCCCGCGTTGAACTTCATACATGACATTTCTAACTTAGTGAATGTGTATGTGAATAGTAGCCAAGGCATGTTGAACACCACACTACCCGAAGTTTTAATGCACCGATAACCGTGCTTTAATACAACTTGTTGGTAATCTCGTCCAGTATTCGAATTCACCTTAGAATCTTTCTCATTCTAAAAAATACCAGGAACAAAAAAAATAAAAAATAAAAATATTAACACGAACAAGAACATAATAATATACATGAAAATTTTCAAATTCAAACTAAAAAAAAAAAAAAAAAATCATCGATTGTAAAAGACAAAGATTCAACTATGTGAAAAATTGTATAATCACATAACATCTTTCACATACCAAAAACTAAGAACACGCAAGAATAATCTCCCATCAAACCTTACAAAAAAATAAATATAAGAAATAAAAAGATTCTCTCTCTTTCTCTACGTACTTGGAGTCTTTCAATTGTTTTTGTTCACTTTTTTCAAATAACCCAACTACTCTTTATATAATTCTATTTTATTTTCTCCTTTTATTTTAATTACCATTCGGGAAAAAAAAGATTTATTTTATTTTTAATAGGTGGAAACGTAAGGAAGAAGAAAACCCTACAACTTAATCCTAAGTTTTAATCAACATGCAAAACTAAAAGTTTATATAATAACACACAATTGATCAAAAATAACTTAAATATGTTTTTCCTTGCAAGGTCGTATTTTCTATGGACCTACGAGAAATTACTTTTAACACTTTTAATAACTTTTTGGAGACGAGTAATGCTATTTAGTTCAAGTAGTGTTAAGTACTCGATTATATGGTATTCATTGAACAATACATCAATGATTCACTAAACATAAATAGATGTTTTATTCAATTGAAGAGAATTTGTCATCGTAGGAGGTTACAATGCTTCTTTAATTTGCATAAATCATTCTATTTTAATGGTTTAAACTTTAAACTAAGATCAAATAATTGTTTTGTAGGATTACATAATTTTAGAGCTTGTTTGGTAGAGTTTAAAAACTTACTAAAAAGTTGAATTCAAAGTAAAAATTAATTTTAATCACATATTTTATGGGACCTATAACTTTTATCAACTTTTTAACCACACATTTCATCAACTTTTTTATTAAAATCTACTAAAAAATTCTACCAAACAAGTATTTAGATACTCGAATTGCTCGATATGCTTAATTTAAAATGTTTCTGTTTATTTAAATTCATCAATTCAAAATGATAATGATTTTTTTTTTTTTTTTTTTTTTTGGGGGGGTGGGGGGTACTATTACAATACTCAAGATCCTAAAATTCTAAAATTTAATCTTTGGGATTTGAGCTAGATCCACCATCTTCTTTTCGGACCAAGTACTTTTGTGTAATGGAATTGCGTGAAGCACATGATTTTATGTTACTTTATAAAGTTGATAAAGGCAAAATTAAAGAGTTGGGTGGTGGTACGAAATCAACAACTTATTCTCTAAAAGTTTTTTCTAAACATAATTTATTTATACCTTGTGTACCGATCGATGATTTCGAGAGGTTAATTTTTAATAAAATACTAGTTTCGTAAAACCATTCATCTTGATTATAAGTCACATTAAATATCAATTTTGAAAAGATACGTAAATTTGCAACGGTTTTAAAAGTGTGTGTATATATAATCTATAGTATAATATTAAAAGTCTCATCAGACGTGAATCATTTGATAGAAGTTTACTATATTCTTCAAGTTCATTGTGAAGAATCATATGAAGATTCTTCACCTAAGGATCTAGAAATTGACGTGTCGAATGTTTCGAATGACACGACTCAAACGAGTCATGGTTTTGGGATGGAAGAGGAAGGCTTTGAGATGTTGTTTTGGTGTCCAAATTATTAACAATAATGGATTTTTGATAGGTGAATTTAGCAAGTTGGATCTACACTTACGTTTCTTGAAATTGATACATTGAATATTTCGAATGAAACGAACAATGGTTTTAGATTGGGAAATGAAGGTTTTTGGATGTGGATTCTTGTACAGATTATTAACAATAGATTTCTGATAGGCGAATTTAGTTAGATGGACGACCTCAACATTTGTGTATGGGAATAAGACTATTCTTCTAGATATATTTTTTGATTCAATTGTAAAATTATATTGTAGAATTTTTTGTTCGTGACTATATTATGATTTATTTAAGCTATTTTTCAAATTATTAAAAGAAATGTCAACATATTTGTTTCAAAATACTCAATTTACAAATATCAAAATACTTTTGATTTCATCAATCTTGTAATATATTTTACGAGACTTCGTGCATCACACGCAACGACTGCTACTAGTGTTTGTATATGAGAGAGAGGAAGAGAGGTGACATTGCATGATGGAGAATGAGCACATGTAGACAAGTATGAGAGTAGGCATCCATGGAGTTATGAGGGCCATTGAAATTGGTGGTCCAAAAGAATAATTTTTAGTCCTCTAGTGCTTAGCTTTCTATATATCAATTCCAAGGACCCCATTTTTTTTGGCCTTTGTCACTCCATTCACAAACATGCTAAATCAATTGCCCATCATTGACTTTTGATCCTCTCTTTGATTGATCATTACTTGTACTATATGATCTCATATGATTCATCTCTCCTTACAATAATAATGCTACAAAATGTACAATACATATGTCCTCTTATATGATATATTATGTCGGTATTGGTTAGAAATGATTAAAAGACGAAACATATAGTCGTAATAACAAGAAATAATTATAATGTACACACTTTATTTGCATTTCCTAGCTCGTAATATTTCTTTTATTTGATAGTCACCTATAGTAATTAATAATAAAAGTGGTATTATTCCCTAGAATACACTTTCACTAGGGACATATGAATCAATATCGTTATCTAGAGTTGTACTTGATCAGTAAATAAATAGTATGTTCGATATGCACTAGTAGACTGAACATAAAGTAAAATTAATAAAATATAAAATCCGGGCCCACTTTACCAAATATGACATTAATGGGTTTGGTTTCCATGTATTTGTTTGACAGGAAACTGGATCCAGATAGTATGGGCCTTAAGTGGGTTGACCCAACTCCACACGGGCTTGTGGGACCTTCTCTGTCCTATTGGTTCTCCAATGACACGAGGCCCAAATAACCTCTACACCTTATCGGGCCCAAAACTTCCTAATCTCCATCTCTCTCTCTCTCTCTCTCTCTCTCTCTCTCTCTCTCTCCGTCCACCAAGAATGGAAGTTCAGCTGACGGTCTCTGCGTTTCCTCCATTGACGACTTTGAAATTGAAGAATTTCAGTTCTATTTCGCACAAAAATGGGTTTGGGCTCCATGTTTTATCTCGCAAGGTGAACTATTAATTGCTTTATTGCTCTTATTTTTTTTATTATCTATTTTTCATTCATTGCCGTGTTCAAAATGTCGCGTCAGAATTGAAATTAATGATTTATGAAGTGAAGTGTTTTCATAGTATGTGTGTTTCTGACCTTGCATGTACTGTGTAGTGTTATTGGGCTCTTAACGGGCAATATTTGTATTTATGCTACCATTTACTTTAACAGAGGAATTGTGGTGATGACAGAGCTTTTTGCATGGAAAATATATAAGTTGTGTGGATTTGGATGGTGCTTACTTGGAAGATGCTTCACTAAAACAAAGTTTGAGTAGAAAAAAATCTCCTCAAGTTGCTGAAACAGGAGTGGTTTTGCCTTACAATTCTACCCTGTCCAATTCGCTGCTATTCTATGCCAGTAATGGTTTTTACTCTAAAGCGAAGGCTGTTTGGGATGAAATATTGAACAGCTCATTCGTACCAGATGTTCGTGTAGTTTCTAAACTAATCACTATATATGGGTGTGTAGGCGATTTTGATATGGTTAACCGAATTATGCGCCAAATGCAATTAAAAGATCCGGATATTTTACCCGATATTTATGCACTGGCTATCTCTTGCTTTGGAAAGAGAGGACGACTAGAGTGTATGGACATTATGATTAAGGAGATGGTGTCAATGGGATTTTCTGTAGATTCTGCCACTGGGAATTCTTATCTATTGTATTATAGTCTTTTTGGTTCGCTGGCTGAGATGGAAGTCGCTTATGGCCGTCTCAAGAGGTCAAGGATTCTCATAGAGGAAGAAGCAATAAGGGCCATGTCATTTGCTTATATTAAGGGAAAAAAATTTTATGCTTTAGGTCAGTTCCTGCAGAATGTAGGTCTTGGGAGGAGAAACGTGGGCAATCTTCTTTGGAACCTTCTCCTACTATCTTATGCGGCAAATTTCAAAATGAAAAGCTTGCAGAGGGAATTTGTGAAAATGGTGGAAGCAGGATTCACTCCTGATCTTACTACTTTTAACATTAGAGCACTTGCTTTCTCAAGAATGTCTTTGTTTTGGGATCTGCACGTAAGCCTCGAACATATGAAGCATGAAGCAGTTGTTCCAGATCTCGTGACTTATGGTTGTGTTGTTGATGCATACCTCGACAAAAAATTAGGAAGGAATTTGGAGTTTGCCTTAAGCAAACTGAACAAGCACAATTCTGTCTCAGTATTGACGGATCCACTTGTTTTTGAGGTTATGGGAAAGGGGGATTTTCATTTGTTTTCAGAAGTGACACTGGAGTACACGAGAAAAAAGAAATGGACCTATACCATGCTAATTTCCACCTATCTAAAGAAAAAGTTTCGGAGTAATCAAATATTTTGGAATTACTGATGATGATTGGTTCATTGGATTTTGAAATGGATACATCCTGGCAGTTGTTTAACAAGTAAACTCACTGATAAGAACTCATGCTTCAGTTCTTGACCACTCATATTCTTTGGTGATTAATCAGCTTCTGCTATTGCCTTTTGAGCAAGCAAATGAGATTGGCCTGAACCCTATATTTGCTTATGTAGGCACCATCCTTAGACAAATATGGTTGTAATCGATTTGTTGGTTTTCAAACCGCCGAGGCAGCCAACCATGTGGTATCAGGTTGCGGAGAGGGATAATGAATCTGTGGATCAATTGGCAGAACTTTCTGGATTTTAGATTGGTAAATGGTGGGCTGATATGCCTTTTAGATTAGGTCTGTGGATTGTACATTATTTCTGCAACTAATTTTGCTTGGGTCACTGATATGATTTCAGCTGTGCGAGATGTGCCACATGGAATGTCTGGCCAATAGAGCACTAAAAATGTCAACCTCGCAGATGAAGGCTATATGGTTAATAAATTTAATTTCAGAGGAACGGGGAGGATAAGATGATCTTTAGAGCCGCAGATAGAAAATTTGCAGTGATGTCTTTGTATTTGTTGCTGTCACTGGTAATCAGAATTCGCTCGGTAGGTGATTGAGCACTAAGACTCAAAAAAATTCTCTTTTTCGTTATGATGGTTGCTCGGGAAGGATAAGTATTATAAGTGCCCATTGTTTTTTAATGTAAAAGACTGGAGAGAATGTGCATCACATTTTGTTGACTGCGCAATTGCTTCAGAACTTGGAGACTTCAATTTGGACTGCTTGGGTTATGCCAGCCATTTTTCTTTGAAGTTTTAAGCAGTTGGGTAGAAGGATTATTTGTGGGTGGTGATAGGCACCTCATTTCTTGATGTGGGCAGTACAGAAGGAGAGAAATTGAACGTTGTTTAAAGGCACTGAGAATCTGTTGTGGATTGTGAGTAGCAGTTTTTTGTTCTTCCTGGAGCTGGCAATATATTCCACTTTGCCTACATTCCTGGAAGGATCCCTTTGCTAGTTTTCTTCATAGCTAGGTAACTGGTATACTTCTTGTACATGGTGCATGTGCCCCTTCTTTTTCTTAATAAAATTGTTGGATTAATCAATAGAAAAAGGGATGGCGATGTTAAAAATTCTGTGGTCATAATTAAATTAGTTGGATTTCAAAAGATCTGAAGTTCTTGTTTTTGAACCATTACTTGCCATTTATGCTCTGAGCTGAGTGGCATAGATGATACAGATAGAGTGCCACCTTAGTTGGTATGTTGGGAGTTTTATCTTATACTATTAGTATATTTCTTTGTTCTTGCTTTCTATTTCACCCTTTATTCTGTACTGTGTTCTGAAGGGGAGATGAGGGCTTTGCCAACATCTTGTATTAGCTATCTTGTATTGCTTAAAAGTTAAAACATACAAGTATGCATATTATCACACCTATATTTCTTTCGTTCTTTGATCTATCTATGCTTTTTTATGCTAAAGCTGCAATTTGTTTCCCTCATAAAAATATAGTAGATAGCAATGGATCAGTACATGTCAAATCAATCTTTTTCTCAAATGTGTTCTCTTTGGGTAAGAGTTCTTTAATTATTTCCACCCTTTCATCATAAAATCTTGGACAGATGAATATGAGCACTCGTTCAACCTTCATTTCATTTGGCTCTGGCACGTTCAGTGTCACCTTAATGTTGTTTTACTGTCAATACTCCTGCATATAAAGGATAGAAGGTGGGACTTGGTTTATCTTTGTTAAATATCTGTTTATTTGTAAGAGTTTATGAGACCTTTGTTGAGAATTAGAGACCCTAATCCCGCGTACGGCTCAGTGAAATGTAATAATTAGACTTCACAACTTAACAACCTTATATGAAACCAAACTAAAGAATGAGTACCAAACGAGCTCTGCATAGACTAGTAGTCAAGAAGAGATAGATATCCTATAAAAAAGTACCATAAAACCCGACCCTTTTGCATTCCTTGCTTTAAAAGTGACATCCTGTGGTTTTGTCATTGTATAGAGTAAACCCTTTTGCATTCCTTGCTTTAAAAGTGACATCCTGTGGTTTTGTCATTGTATAGAGTAAACTTTGGCTGGGACCTTAAGTAATATTTAGGAAGATCCTTTCACTTTTATCCTTTTAGTTCCCAACGAGAACTCAGAATTCAGCTGTGGTTTTTATTTAGTAGAATAATAAGTTCATTTGTACAGTCGGTATCATCTACTTAATACATAACAAATAGCTGCTGGATTGATACAAGCCTACTGGACGAGCTAAGGATAAACAAACTTCCCCCCTCTTTATTTCTCAAACCTCTAGTGAGTTGTAACGGATAAAGTCTGAAAAGCTGAATGTCCCAAAACAAAATTTCTAACTTGCTATCCCCTGCCCAGGGGGCAAAAGTTAAACTTCTTTGAGAGGATGAAACACACAGATAGACACAGGAGTCTACAATCAGTTCTTCTTAAAGGACCATTAGAAAGCAATTCATTTTGACTGTACACATAGAAAACGTTGACATATGTCCTATGAGTAGAATTTTGTCATCTTTATGCTGGACAACTAATTTAATTTCTCAACTTCTTAGTGCATAACAAAAGGATTTTATTGAACTTTGATATGATGTGCTGTTCAAAATAAGTTAGTTGCACTAAGTATCAAGCTAAGTATCAGCTTGGTCATCAACCTTCATGATATCTGTTCCCTGCACCAGTCCCACATTCAAAATTTAGTATGGTTTTCAACCCACTGTTGATTTTCTATCTGACCTGTATCCCGTGCTTGAAGTCTTGAACGGTTCTTTGTGCTTTCATAATTAGAGTTCAGCGTTGGAGGATTACTCACCTGCAAAAAAAGGTTCTACAGCTTGTTACGTGTTCATAGATTAACAAGGTTTTGGTAGTAACTAGCTAGCATATGTTTCATCTAGAACCAGGCAGGATTTGAATATTATCTTTCTGTAGTGTTAATCATGACTACTTATTCTGAGGGACTTCATTTGTAGACTATATTTTCCCTAGCTATTCACAGAGGTCTGATGTAACTTTATGTCACTCTATATTATCCGAAGTTAGAAGATAAAGACTAATTTTCTCTATCTATTATGTTAAAAACACCATCCCTTATGCTTATGATCAACTCACTTGAGAATTAGACTGGGTTGGACTTGGCGAGTTCTTTGAACTGATAGTCACTGGAATTATTGACATTGTTTCTTCTGCCAGTGCTCTCAACCTGTTTAGCTCTGGTAATACCACACTGCCAAGGTCTGGTCTGTCTTTACGCCTCAGTTCTGTGCACCTAAGCGCTAGCTTGGCAAATTTCAAGGCCTCTTCTACTGGCCAGTCAGAAACTTCTGGGTCGAGCATCTCAAGGAATGTCCCCTTCTCTATGGCCCTCTCAACATGATGAGTCAAACCCATTGGGGACTTGGCTGTTATTATTTGAAGAAGCATAACTCCAAGTGAGTAAACGTCAGACTTTTTACCGAGCATGCCAGTTTGCTGATATTCAGGGTCTATGTAACAGAAAGTTCCAGCTGTTGACGTCATACGATATTGTGTAACAGAATCAGCAACAGAGGGAGGGACAAGCCTAGCTAGGCCAACATCACTGATCTTGCTTACAAAGTTACGGTCAAGCAAAATGTTGCCCGGTTTAAGGTCTCTGTGTACTAGTGGTTCTGGCTTGGCCTGGTGGAGGAAAAGGAGTCCAGTGCCGATTTCTGCAGCTATTCGGAACCTGAGTTGCCAAGGTAGCACTGGAGTGTTTCCTCGCCGGAAGAGACGATCATCTAAGCTCCCATTGGCCATGTATTCATAGACTAGGCAGCCATACTCGGGGCATGCTCCAAGGAGGAGAACCATGTTGGGATGTCGAATGCAACTCAGAACTTCAATCTGCATCACATTGCCCAGAAACATGGGACGGAGTTATAAGCAATATACTTGACAGTCTAATGCCCATTTCATTTTTACATTTGAAACTATTTTCAGTGCAAAAGACTAATTTTTCTCGAATTTGCTTGCAACTGACATAAATTTATCTACTTTAGTTACAGAAAAGATATGGTCCTCTACTTCTGTTAGTTTAACTTGATATCTGTGTATAGAAAAGGAAAAACAGAATTCTATGAGATGTATTATGTAGTTGTGAACCTATTTTGTCACCAGTCACCCTTTGACCTTACGTTGCTAATGTCATATTGCGCAACTGGGATTCAGATTTCACAATTAAATTGAATATTTGGGGGATTTCGCACCTCTTGCTGAAACTGTGATTTTCCTTGAGCAGCATCAGGACGGAGAACCTTAACTGCAACTTGTGTATGATCTAGGTAACAGCTGTAGACTGGCCCATAACCACCTTCCCCAATTTTGCGAGATTCTGAGAAGTACTCCGTTGCTGTTTCAATCTCTCCTATCGAGTATTTACGATATCTAACGTCGCTTTGTGCTAGCTTATCCAGCACCTTCTTCTTCTCCTCCGCTTCTTTGAGCGCTTTTGTCTCAGCATGGATTCTTTTCTGTGCTTCAAGTTCGGCTACCCTCTGAGCTGCTTCAGCTTTCTCAATAGCTGCCCTGCATTTTGCTTTTTCTTTCTCTGCAATTGCTAATGCTTCTTCCTCTGCTAGTCGCACCTCGTCTAGTCTCCGTTGCTCTTCTACTTTCCAGTGGTGAAGTTCCATTGCCTAAGAAAGAGATTTCAAATTCTTGTGTTTATATTCAACTTATGACGAATACATTTGATGAATTTCTGATGTGATCTTATTCTGTATTTCATTATTGCAATCATAGATGACGATTTTCTTAGAAGTTGAATAATAAAAGCTTCAAAACATTACTTTCTGTTTTGCTGTGAGTGCTTCCTTGCAGGCTGTGCTGTACATGTCCATCGTCTGTTTGAGCTCCTGCTTGAGCCTTCTCATTTCCGCTTCTACTTCATCCTACAAATTTGCGAAAATACTTTCATATGAGTGCTCTGCAGTTGATACGTGATAAATATCGAGGAAGTACTGTTATTAGAAGCCTCTACACATAGTTAGAATGTTGTATGTCTAAGAAGCACGGATACGGACATGCGACACACTTACATGACAAGACACGTGACAATGACACGTTGATTTAAATTTGTTAAAATTCCACATTTCTTTGTTATATCTTTATTTTTACACTTTTTACAAGGCATGTTAGACAATTGTCCAATAAGTGTCCCGAATTATCCCTTGAGCATCAAAATTTTTAAAAATATTTAAAATTAAGACACAAGACATGGCTTGTCGGACATGGACACGCCGTGTTTCATAGCTTATGTAGACTGCAGTCATCAAGTTTTCAAGCATTTCAACTTTGAAGACCATTTAGTTTCTGGGGGAAAGCTTAGATAGTTGGGAGAAGATACCTTGTAATTTATTCTAAAATGTAGAACATAGCAAGAAATGAGTGATGCACTTGTCATCACAGAAATATTGGGAATTCGAAGAAAACCTTGTGCATTGTATTACTATAGAGCCCCAAGATAAACTATGTAGTGAATGCAAGCGAGTGATCTACACTGCTGCTGATGATATTAATGACTTTTATGCTTCTATATTATCTTCGTTTTAACAATTTCCTGTTGGGATCTTTATGTGCTTACCAGAGTTTGGGATCCTGACCATGAAAAAATTCCACTTTCCTGTGAGCTGGATGAGAAGTTTCCAAAACTATTTGCTTCAGATGACCTGGCTCCAGAGAATGGAGATCCAATACTTAATCGAGTATCTTTGTCGGAGATGCTTGACAGACGGGAGCCAAAGTTCATATCCTGGTTGTCGAATGTGGGGGTCATGCGATCAGTACTTGGTCTACCTGAGCTCACAAATGATATATCAGAATCTGGGATTGTGCATTCTCCATATGACCTGTTTGAAGTTTTGCCTCTAGTAAATGGTGACCTGCGTAAGTGGTAATGTTTATCAGTTCCAATTCCATCATTGTTAAGTTTCATGGCTTTACGTTACTTCAACTGAAAAATAAATTGTTTGTTTATTTTTTCTTTGTTTTGTATACGATTGTGTACATGTATCAGTAGCTAAGCTTACTTTATTGAATCTGTGTCATCAGTTGAGGATCTAGGTGCAAATGTCGGCCTGTCGAAAGAATTTCCTGTTGAGATAGAGAAATTTAGTTTTCTTTTGCAATACCGAAACACAGTAAAGAAATGGAATTACAGAAATATCTCATGTTCAGTGCCTTGGGAGAAACGTGCATCAGTTGGAGCTGGAGGAGTGTTAGTTTGATTCTGCAACTGGCGAGGAGGTTGATTCACGGCTGTGATGGAGGCAGATCTGACAGATGATATTTTCCCTTTAGAGATGACATAAACATTGCAGAATTCCGGTGCCTCCTTGGAAACGTTGGTCGCAACATCTGCACTCTTGAATCTTCTGTGCCAGAAATTTATAAGGCATTTTTGCTGATTTTGATGGTGACAGTGCTCATAAACTTAAACAGGTATTACCTAACAAATCCACCCCTTGAAGTGGCACCCATCACCAAATTCTCGATCGAGTTCTGCTTAACATACTCACAAAGGGCTCTTGCTACGTCAGTGTCTTCAAGACAGACTTCATCAACTTGTATCTGTTGCAAATTTACTCTCAGACTTCCTCAATTAGAATAACAGAGTGAAATTCATGATTTTAGCACTGATGATGGGGGAGTAAATTTCAATGATGATTCGCTATTTTTATCAATGACAGGAATTATTGACCATTTATGGACAAAAACGAAGAGTAGTTTTTGAGAAAGTTGATAGTTCTTACATCCTTACGGGTGCAGAAGCAACGGAAGGGAAGGAATAGCTCCTTGGTTTGACTATCAATTTGGCAAGCCTTGTATGATTTTACAGCATCGTCGTTGTCGGAGAAAGCAACATAACTTCCCACTGAATCATCAGAGATTAGTTATGTTGATGAGATTTTGAGGAAGAAATATGCATGAAGGTGATGTTCATAGTTCAGTACTGCAAAAGTGTTGGCAGGTGCAATGAAGGATTTTACACATTTGACCATCAAGAAATTGTGTTCATCAGGCAAGTTGATTATTCCATGGGGCTTTCACAATTAAATTTTCATGAGCTTGTCGAATGTCAATTGAAAGCCTAACTTTCATGAGCATTAACTTCCATATTAGTCCCCAAAATCCCACCCCAACCCCAACATAAAGGAAAAAGACAAGAATCTAAAATGCATCGATGTCTAACATGTTTAATATTGACTCATGTAACGCGTGCGCTCCGAGTGCAAGAAACTTGCGTGAACTTTTACATGAACCTCCAATGTCAACAGGTCTCTTTATGTGTCACATGTCCATTCATTGTGTGGAACAGGAAAACAATAGAAAGAAAATCTTGCCATGTTTTCAGAACCATGTGACATAACACAAAAGCACCATCGTGCATCTTTATTATTACGATCATTAGCTTAAGTTCTTGATTTTTCATAGTCCAACACACACTCATTAATTTTTCCATACAGATGACAAATAATCGCAATCTTTATTCGTGCAGGGAGACAACTGGAGAGATGCATGGAAAGGAGTACATTACATGGAGTTGGAGCTGAAGATGTCTTCTGTCAAGGTTAAGCCCCCAAACCCCACCAACAAAATGAAGGGAAACAAGTGTAATGCTTTTATTAGTATTTTATTTCCACTTAAAAGAAACCAACCCGAACTTTTACAAGAACCTTCAATATTGAGAAGATGCATTGATGATCTGTCGGAATGGAAAACATGATCATGCATCTTTGAGGGTTTAGTATTATGATCATTAACTTAATTTCTTCATTTTTCATTGTTAAACAAAAACGCGCAATTTTTTACCACATATTGACGATCTTCAATCATGCAGGGAAGACAAAACACGAGATAGATAACATTACATGGCTTGAGTTTGACATGGAGGAGGGTGACCCTTTTGCCTTTTCCAAGAAGATGATCACAAGCCCATTTCAATGCAGCTTGGCTCCCTTTATCCTTGTCAATGGCCACTGCCACCGTCTCTTTGCTTTTGTCTCCGTCCCCTCTTTGGCTCGTCATTTTGATCAAATCAGAGGCAAATTTAACTTGCAGAAAACGAAGATATCGAACACAACCTCCTCCTTGAATGAGATTTCTCCTCTCCCCCTGCAACTTTTTTTTCTTCATAAAATTAATTTTGCCTCCATTGGAGAAATCTCTCCAATGTTTGAGAGGCTGTTGGATTGGAGATTTGACAGATTCTTTGTTATTCACAAATGGGATTTTTTCTTTTTCTTTTTCTTTTCTTTTTTTGTTAAAGATTCTTTGTTTTCCCTACAAAGGTGGGTTATATGTAGCAAACCTGCCAAAAACTGATCCCGCATTCTCCGAATTTGTTGTCCCCTTGACGTACTTTGACTCTGATAATTTAGAGCTTGATTCTATGGTACAATTTTAATCTAATACCGAAATTTGAATCTTTCAATAGAATTTGTTAATATTTCAATGAATCGATTTTTTGATAAAGTTGGTTGAAATCTGAATAATTAGAGTATTTATTCCCAAGGAAACGTTGAATTACCTTGATCGAAGTATTGTTTTATTTTCTTACTATTCAAGATGGGAGATTTAAATTTTAAGAATAGAAATATTGAGCTAATTAAAATGTTTTGCGACATGTTTGTTATGTAGATGTGGTAGAAGCGAAGAACAAACGTCAATACTTCGACAAGAGTGTTAGATTTTAATCCAATTAATTAGTATGTATAAAAAGATTAGTTATACTAGCATATTGCTTCTTTGCAGCGGGATCATATGCTTTATTATGATGATGGATTGAGGAGGTGAACAGAGTTTTGAAAATAATCGGTGGAGGAAGATGGTCGATTGAAGAAAATGGATTGAGGAGTTGAGTGGGTTTTGGAGATGATCGAATCAGGGAGATTGGATTGAAATGGTGAGCAAATTTTGGAGGAAATGATTTTGTGAGGGGAGAAATTGAAGACGTAGTGATATACGAATATTTAAGTACTTTTTTCTTTTCGTAGTGAAGAAAACTTCCTACGGTCGTAATAATAGAATTATGTTATGTATACATTGTGCTTTTTTTTTTGTTTCTTGTATAGGGCATTGTTGACCTCAAAAATTTTGTCGGACCTAGATTAAAACACATGTATGCAAAGTCTTTTATTCTTTGTATTCTAATATTTTTATTCTTCTTTTTTAGACGACTTTTGTTCTTTTGTTTTCTATTCTCTTTGGTTTGACCAGTGTACTTGTTATTCATGCACTAGCTTTTTTAGTTTTGTCAGTCTAACTTTAGCTTACCTTTCTGATTTGCCTGGGTATGCCCAGTGTAGTTGTACAACGCTTTTGATCTATATATTTACATTTTCGATAAAAAAAAAAAAAACATATACAAGCCACATTAGTTTCATCCAAATATAATTGCACACTAAGAACACACGTTAGAATGCTCGATTGTTGTAATCAAATGGGTGGATTTCACGTTTCTCGAGTCGGTTGACGTGTGTAATACATGGTGCAGGTGACCCTTACGAGTCGAATGTAACAAGGTAATGCGAGGTGTTTGCAATGCACTACTACTCGTTACAAGGTGAATGAGGTTTTGTTGTTTAGCACTCTTGTAATTTGAGACGAGGTGAGGGTTTCGATTGCGAAACCATTTGGGAAACTAGTGACGTGGAACTTCTGTTAAGGTGGGCTATCTAACGTGGTTCCACCGTAGATGATGATGATGTAACAAGCATTATATTAGTCTTTGCCTTTTAAGGTTGTGATCATCTTGTAAATATATTCATTCTACAACAATGTAATTGGCAATGAAAAGGAAAATCATTTTCCCATTCCTGTTCTTCTATTTATATGGATGTGCTCAATGTTTTCCCTTGCTTAAATTACATAGACTTGTATGTGTATGTGTGTATATATTGTAAGGACACTATTAGTAGAGTCCCGTGTCGAATTAAATTACTAATAGGTAGTTAATTATATGTCACGCAGAGATTACAATGGTATCATTAGTTAAGCAAATTAGTATGTGTATTTGGGTAAAATACAAGTTTACGTTCGACAAAGAAGTTGAGTATAAGTAAAGTAAATTTAGCAGGGTTGTTGCGACCGGGTCGGATCAAGGAGTGTTTAACCTTAGATGTCAAGCAATGTTGGATACTACCACGAGCTTCAAGAAAATGATTCGGAATTATTGAAGAGCGGAAATATGCAGTACCAAACACGACCACATATCTTTGGAAGAACAAGGTATAAGCCTTTACTTTGTTTCTTTTGTGTTATACATCATTATAGCAATCAATCAATCCCATCTCATAAACACAATGCTTGATTTAGATCCAAATATTCCTTTAATATGCATGTGTTGATTATCAGTAAATCTTACACTTGTCCCATACCTATTATCGTGTTTATGCTAGTATTTTCGGCGAGTTTCTATTGATTTCATGTAGTGCTTTTCGTGTTTTAGGAAACAACCCCGAGCTTGGATAGGGATGCATTGAGGCATGGAGACAAGAAGCTAGACCTGAAGGCGACACTGGAACGAGCACAAGTATCGCTAAATTAAGAATTTAATGCATCTTATAATTCCATGAAAATATATCATGATCATTCCGATAAAAGAAACAAAGTAGAAAGTCTTTACTACTTAATTTCAGCCAGTATTGTTAAATAAGAAATCATCAGACAATCCTCTTGAAGACCTCATATCACCTTCACTTGTGTAGGAAGAATAAAAATCATCATCTGTATCCTTCTCCTTAATTTCCTCAATCTTGTCAACAACCTCTTTGATATCCCACCTCGTATCCAAATCCCCCTCGCAACATTTCAATCCTATCTTCAACAGCTTCATCATTTCACCTTCACTGTTTCTGCTTCCTCCTATGTCCTTATCGAACACCTCGGCAACATTATTATTGCTGCTGTCATCCCCAGCCAGTAGGGATTCGACCCACGCCACCAAATCCGTGTCGTTTTCCTTACCTTGTTGCAAGAAGTTTGAGGGAATTATCCCTGTCAGGATCTCCAGAATCAGTATTCCCAGGCTCCACACGTCTGTTTTCCTCATGATCCGTCGACTCTGCTTGTATTCTGGTGACTTGTATGCTATCATCTGTTCCTGTGCATGTTCTTGATTGACTACTGGAATCAATGCATAGTCTGTGAGCAGGGGATTGTAGGATTTGTCAAGAAGCACATTTGAGGACTTTAGGTGACCATGTGGTGCCATTAGGCTTGGGAGCTCATTGTGGAGGTACAAAAGGCCTTTAGATACTCCTTTGATAATCTTCAACCGGGCTGCCCAATCGAGGCGTGGATGGCCACGAGTTCGATTACCTAGAACAAGAAACTCATCAATTAGCACCAGATTAGCCTTATGACCACTAAAATGACTGAATTATTCTCATCAATAATTTCTAAACTAAGAGAGTAAATGAAGGTGAAATACATTTATGACACGTTTGGTATACTGGATTTGTACAGGATTGAAGAGCACAACTGACAGATTTTGTCACGCTACTCTTACTTAATCCTCTCATGTCCAATCCAGAGCGTAGATAAAAAATTGTATGCAGTAAGATTTGCAAAATATGATCATATATCCTAGGTGCATACACTGATAACTGGGAAAGAAAATCTAATGAATGTGTTTGCAGATGTAATAAGACTCAAAATACCATGGAGATGGAAAGCTAGGCTGAAATTATCAACATAATCGAAAACCAAGAGCTTCTCCTCTTTCCTGTAATAGTAGGCGACGACCAGAAGCAGATTCTGGTGGCTCAACCTGCCTAACCTTCTCATATGCTCATGAAACTCTGTTTTTCCCACATTATTCATATGCTTGAATCTTTTCACAACCATAACCTGATCAGCATTAAGAGCAGCTTTGTAAGAAGACCCGAAAACTCCACTGCCCAATATCTCGGCTGAGGACTTTAGAAGATCCGTCATGTCGAAGTGTCCCCTATCATCCTTCAAGAAAGTAAGCTTCACATTCTGGTCAGATTTCTTGCTGTGTGTGGAGTTTTCTGGTGATGATGACCCTTGTTCCATTTTGTCTAAATCAGCAGCTGAGGTTACTTTCCTTTGCCCCGGCGAAGCAGTTGCCTCTTCCTGTCCCAATGTTTGTTTACGCCGGGAAAGAATTACAACAACTGCAATTAGTGCTGCTATTGCTGTAGCCACAAGTACGGAAACTATGATAATGGATCCAACGGAGAGTTTTGCTGGGGAAGGGCACGATTCCAATGGTGCTCCGCAGAGATCTTTGTTGCCTGTTGGCACAGAGGGAATTAGTTACAGCTCGTAATACATCTGCCATTTTTGATATGCAGTTTCAAATGATAATGTTATTCAGTGGAACACTGACACTCATCAATAATTTAGCGACAGATTTAGTATCGGTGAAATTGTGCACGTGTTAAGCTTTGACGGAAAAATAACTCCAAGGGGACGTGTTATATATTCAAGAAAACCAACCATAAAATGCTGTAGCATTAATGTGACTGAGGCTGCTGGGGATTTCACCCTCCAATTGATTGTTGGATACATTGAACCATTTCAATCTGTCCTGATGAAATTCAGGTATTAGACCCTCAAACTCATTGTCTTCAAGCATCAACTCCATCAACTTAGGCAATATCGTAAGAGATACCGGAATCTGACCCGAGAACTTATTCTGTGACAAATGAATTTTCTTAAGTGATAATGTTGCATCAAACAAGTGTTCAGGAATTTCCCCAGAAAATTTATTGTTAGACAAATAAATGGTTTTCAGGGTACCCAATTTAGTCAAATTTGGCAAGGACCCATCAAAATTATTGTTCATCAAGCTAATTGCCCTCAAATTTGTTAATTCTGATAGGGTATCGATATCAATGACACCCCCTAATCCCATATTCTCAAGCTTGAGTCCCCAAAGAATCCCATTGTGACAAAGAACACCATCCCAATTCTCTTTATCCCCGTTGCATGGTGGTTTGGTGGGATCCCAATTGGACAACGAACCATTGTTGATCTTGAGGAATGCCTTGAACTTGATAAGAATTTCTGCATCTGACTTACTCGAAGAGGCCACAATATGCAAGAAAATAATGAAGAGTAGAAGGAGGAGACGACGAGAGCGCGCGTAGCCGGAGAGAATGGTGGCGTTTTCATCAGCCATCGTGGCATAGCACGGTGGTGGTGGTGTGGTGCGCGCACTTGCGGGTGCGCGCCCAGTGGAGGGACTCCTAGAAATGAGAATTAAAGGCTTGTTTCAAGGCAGATCGAGAATGCAGGAGAAATGAAATGAAATCTTGTGGGCATGCAGGACACACACACACACACGGACACAAAGGGTTGCCTAGAATTGTGTGTTGTGTAATTGGGCTCCAAATTTTTGACAAATGGTAAAATGTAACAAGAAGTTGACAATGTCTCTCTCTCTCTCTCTCTCTCTCTCTCTCTCTCTCTCTCTCTCTCTAGTTTGTGGTAGGCCTTTGAATTCGCTTACATATATTTGGGTTATATAATTAGGGATGACAATGATGTGGGTGGAGTCCGGAACGTTTTTTTTGTTCTCTATTCCCTCACGAGTTTTCAAAAAAGAACGAAAACTACATTATCTCTTCTTGCTCTAATTTCCTGACTAACCCAAGAATTCTCATTCTAATCAGAAATGACAATTTGCTATCTCTATATATAGAATATAGTTCATTAAATACGTAAATATTACATAAATGAAAAGCTAAAGATTCAAAATAATTAAATAAAACTTGTAGACTTATTATAATTCGCATAGATTGAGAATTGTAACTCTAATTTGTCTTCTAAACAAATAAAATATTTAGACACTTGATGTCAATAATGGACTTAGTTGAGATCATTTAGACCAAACAAATAGTTGGGACAAATTTCCTAAGAACTAACACATCCATACAACTTGTAACTCTAAAAATATTATTTTTTTCTCTCTTCATAGTACTACTAATATAATAAAGAAAAGTTTAAAAAATACCAAAAAGTGCTACTATAATTATTCTCACCCTTTCAGCTCTATTTCCGACAATTTTCTTAAATGAACTACAGACAAGTGTGTAGCCAAGGCAAAAGGGCAATTTTTTTTGTTTTTGTTTTTTTTAAAAAAAAATTGTCTATAAGTCACTCGTAGGTAACTTATTCCAAATTAAATTTAAATATTTTTTAAAATTATCATTAAATTATACTACTTCAGACATATTTTAATTAATCTCGAAATTACCCATGTGATTCAAATTAATCCATGCCGGCCTTGCATCTTGTCATGGGAGTTACGTGACCCGCCGCCAGCCACCGAAATATTTTTCCACTGTTTTCATGAGTAGTAATTGTGGATTCACAGTTTTTCACTATTTTTTTTTTCAATCATATAAAAGATAAAACTTTGAATTTTAATAGCTTGCTATTGTTATCATAGAATAACGGTGATTTTGAGAAGTATTGGACAATTCCCAGATTGTAAAATTTTGGAAACAATTGTTTTGAAATTTATTTTATAGTTGAATTAAGTTTTTATGAATGATTTTCCTAATTTTTCTTGAATTATGTTTTTTTTTTTTGGAGATATTATTATTTTGATATATAGAATACAATTGTTTTGTAATCATTTTTTGGTCAAATAAATGAAAGCAATATTTGTTTTACATACATTGATATTTATATGTGTTTCGGAAATGTTACTGTCACACATTCATGTATATTGTTTGATACTGTATCATAAAAAATAGTATCTTAATAAAACAATATCACAAATAAAATCACAAACAGGACAGACCTTGAATTGCAAAAAATTTCAAACAATTGTTTCTTTGAATGTTATTTTGTAAGTGAATTAAGTTTTTGTGAATGATTTCTTTTATTTTTCTTGAATTAGTTTTTTTTTTTTTTTTTAAAGATATTGTGTTTTTGATCTATAGGAATACAATTGTTTTGTAATATTTTTTGGTCGAATAAATGAAACTGTCACAAATTTTCAAACAATTGCTTCTTTGAATGTTATTTTGTAGGTGAATTCAGTTTTTGTGAATGATTTCTTTTATTTTTCTTGAATTAGGGGTTTTTTTTTTTTTTTGTTAAAGATATTGTGTTTTTGATCTATAGGAATACAATTGTTTTGTAATATTTTTTTTGTCGAATAAATGAAAGAAACATTTGTTTTATATACAACAACATTTTTATTGTTTGTAAAATTTTGGAAACAACTGTTTTGAATGTTATTTTGCAGTTGAATTCTGTTTTTATGAATGATTTCTCTAATTTTTCTTGAATTATGTCTTTTTGGAGATATTGTTTTTTTGATATATAGAACACAATTGTTTTGTAATCATTTTTTGTTCAAATAAATGAAAGCAATATTTATTTCACATACATCAATATTTATATGTGTTTCAAAAATATTACTGTCACACATTCATGTATGTTGTTTCATATTGTATCATAAAAAATAGTATTTTAATAAAACAGTATCACAAATAAAATCACAAACAGGACAGATCCTGAATTGCAAAAATTTTCAAACAATTGCATTCTTTGAATGTTATTTTGTAAGTGAATTCAGTTTTTATGAATGATTTTTTGTATTTTTCTTGAATTAGGTTTTTTTTATTAAAGATATTGTGTTTTTTATCTATACGAATACAATTGTTTGTAATATTTTTTGATCGAATAAATGAAAGCAACATTTATTTTACATACAACAACATATTTATTGTTTCGAAATGTTAGTTTCACACATTCATGTATGAAAACAGTATTTTAATAAAACAGTATTTTATTAAGAACATTATCTCGCAATATAGTATCACAAACAATATCTAATTAATAAAAGTATTTCAGCATCTTAATACAAACAATATCACAGATAAAAGTATCTCAATATTTTAGTATCAGAAGTTCATTATTATATAACAAGCACATTAGTATAAGTATCTTTGAAATTGTAGATTGTAGATTCTACAATTGAAAAATTCAGATCGATTGGGCCACCAGCAATCCTATGGAACTCAAAAAATAGACCATGAAAGAAAACCGTTAAAGGATCTCAAGGACACCGGTGTGGTGTCAGTTGAAGACTCTTTGACGCTCAAGTCAGTAAACTTATAGAGATGAATAAGAGTGTCAGACGGAAAGTAAATAGTTGAAGTTCAATGTTTTCAAGTGAGTGTACATTTGACCCTAATAGATAATAGTATTTATAGGAGCAATATATCAATCGTCTAAGCGAGATCGGTGATGATCCTCTGAGATTTTTAGTTAAGTGGAGATATGATCAGTTGTATTCTAATCGTTTTTGTGATAAGCATCATCCGTCCAGTCTTAGTCAAGTCTATCACGATGTAGCTAAATCGTTTAAGGATAGACATTAAGAGGTTTTGGACTAATCCATTGGTCTCAGACCATGTCTTCGGGTAATCTGACATCTTCGAGTTGGGCCAAAAATATCGTTTTATCGAATGGGTCTATTTACGAGCCTCGTTGTATATTTTTGAAATATTTGGGCCAATGGAATAATTTTTTCCACTACAATTTGTCTCCTATGCTTTAATCCGAGTAGTACTCAAATTAAATAGTAGTTCTCGTGTCAATATTATTCGTTCGTAAATAAGAAATTATTGAACTTGTACGAACTTTGTCTAAAGTAAGACATAACAAATGATTGATCAGAACCTGAGGTGGTAGGTGTTGGTAATAGATGTGCATCGTTTGACCATTTGGTTAGGCATGACCGAATGATTTTTCATGTATTTGATGTTTGCGACAAATGAACGATGAAATAATACTGCAATTATCTTAATAATTTATCGGTCATAAACTTAAATTCTTCGAGTAAGGTGTTGAGTAAAATTCAAAATTTTGCGTGAAATAATTTTCCAGTCGAATAAAAAGGCGAAATTTTGGACCAAAATTCCAAAAATATTGGGTCATTTGGATGCATCAAAATATGGTTGTATCTCAAAAAAGCGTCCATGAAGCTTAAAAGTTCATGTTCGGCTATTACGTCTACCATCATGTCGATATGTGATATGAGTGAACGCGGTTCGATTTAGACGGTTTGTGCTATATTTTCAACTCAAACCATTTTATGCGGTTTGGAATTTTTCCAAATCAAACCAAACTATTTTATTTTTCAAACCAAACCAAACCAAACTATTATTTGCGGTTTGGTTCGATTTTAATCCGCAGTTTACCTATCGATATTATAATAATATATTTAAAACAAGTTAACATGTAAGTTTAAACAAGAACTAATAATGTTAAAGGTTAAATTACATTTACATTTGTCTAAAATTCAAAATACAAACAAAAAGGCAAAAAAGTAGTAGCAAGTTAGCATCTAGCAACATGCCAACTTTACATTTTTTAAAAGGGATAATTGCATCAAAGGTCCCTAACGTTTCAAAATCGTTGGGAATATGTCCATAACCTAAAAAAATATCACCACACATCCCCAACGTATGAAAAATTTGGCGTGGTAGGTCTTTTATGACCAAATTGCCCTTCCATTTAAATAAACAAAAAAAAAAAAACAAAAAAGAACAAGAAAAGAAAAACATAATTAAAAACTAACCATATGTACCCCCAACAAATAAAAAGTAAAAAATGTACACCAAAAAAAATAAAAAGTAACAAATAGGTCATCTTCTCCAAAAAGTCCTAAAATTTTATTTGTACCAAATTTGTTGGAAAACACCACAAACTCACCAAAAAACTACCCATTCTTCTATTTTTCTTTCTCCTTCTCTTCTTCATTTTTGGGGTGTTGAATCTCCAGTGCCGGAAAACCACTACCTTTTTTCGATTTTTTTTTTATTAAACTGGTTTTCTAGCGGAGAAAAACTGCCATGAATGACACCGATTTTCACAGGTTCCCACGACATCTTGACCCTAGGGCTCAAGAATTCTTTTCCACCATCACTTTACCTTTACTTCCTCTCCAAATTTACTATCCACAACCTTCTCCGCCACCTTATCTTCCGCAGGAAGCTCTGTCGTCGTATATGGGATACCCTCAACAGCATTTCGCAAACCCACCACCACCGGTGTACCTAAGCCTAGTTGAACCACAACCCTTGCCGGTTTCTTTACCGCCTTCCTCATCGTCCCGATAAGGACTCTGCTTCTCAGCATGGTTCCACCTCGATGTCAGTGAATTTACGGTGAGGCAGGAATTGTAGGTGTTCGGTGATGTGAGGACCGTACAAATGGAGTGGCTGAGGAAGGGAGTGGCCGATCCCTTTAATGCAGGCCCAAAACAATTCAATCCCTTTAATGCCTATCCCCCTTCCCTCGCTTCCTCCACCGGCGCATGGCCTTATTTTCAGTCGAGTTGTGTAGGCCCAATTTACCTCTCCGGTGACCTCTACCCTCCCCAATGGAAACAATCAAAGAACCATTGTTATATTCAATTTAGATCCTAAAGTTTCCACAGCTAACCTAAAGGAAATTTTTTACGCATGAAAATTTTTGAAGCCTTTGGTATGAACAAATATATATTTATGTATATATATGCCTATATGGGTGTACATTTATGTTTATATTTTAGTTTGTATGTATATATGTTCATGATGATAGTATTATTAAAATTGCTAATAGTATTTAATAAAATTTTAAGATTTTTTTGGAGAATGTGACCTATTTGTTATTTTTTATTTTTTTGGGTACATTTTTTACTTTTAATTTTTTTGGTACATATAATTAGTTTTCAATTATGTTTTTCTTTTTTCTTGTTTTTTCTTTTTTCGTTTATTTAAAGAGAAGGGTAATTTGGTCATAAATGACTTACCACGCCAAGTTTTTCATACGTTGGAGATGTGTTGTGCTATTTTTTTAAGTTAAGAACATTATCCCCAATAATTTTGAAACGTTGGGGACCTTTGATGCAATTATCCTTTTTAAAACTGTAATATTTGTAATTTAATAAAATTATTTTTTAATTTAAAAATTTAAAAGCGGTTCGTTTCAATTTTGTGCGATTTTTGAAAATTGAAACCTAAATCAAACCATTTTGAAATGGTTTGGTTCGGTTTAAGAGAAACAAAATCACGGGTCCACGTGGATCCGAATCAACGGTTTCGGTTCAATTTGCGGTTTCATAGTTTTTTGTGCAGCCCTAATATGTGGTAGAGGAAAGTTGTCATTCGGGCAGGCTTTGTTCAAATTTATGAAGTCTATATAGATTCTCCATTTGCCATTCTTATTCTTTACCACCACTCCAACAACTAAGCTAAATGCATGATAGAACCGTTAACTCTATCACTGGTAGGTCAAAAGTCAACAGAATAATAAGGAAAACAGCACGAAGGCACACTCGCCAAGCGACCCGTCCAACCCGAAATGCAAATCAAATAAGCGAGCCACACCAGTATTACACACATTAAAAATAGAAAATTCCAACCCAACATAAGAACAATATCATAATAAAATAATTATATACAAAACAGTATCAGAAATACATTAGTATCAGTATCTTAATAACAATATCATAGATAACAATATTATATGGTTAAAGATAGAAAATAAGTTAAAGCTAATATAACAGTATTAGAAGTACATTATTATTAAGTACATGCTTAAGTGGGAACAAATATTATGTTTTAATAGAAAATCATAGCACAATATATAAATAAAACAATATCTTAATAAAATAGTATAATAAAATAATATCACAATAAAATAATATTGTGTTTGAATTAGCAGTTTTGCAATTACAAGTGCATTTTGGTCTTTTAGCATTAAAATATGATTTTAATTAAAATAAGTTTAGGTCATATAATTTCGGAGCCCATTAACACATGATCAGTAACCGATCTTGAATTTTCCTTTTTTTTATCCTAACATTTTTGGATATATTATTTTTCTTATTGTTTAAAGAATCAACAAATTTATTAAGAAATATCATACTTTAGTTAAAAAATAAAAGTATACTAACTAAAACCAAGCTAGAACTCCTCAATCCAAAAATAGTTTTAATTATCGGGATTTGCCTTTGAAAAAAAATTGTAAATTTAGCACCACATGTTGTACATCACACTCTACTATATCAATGTGATGATAGAAACAATGACAGCTGCTATATGTTACGATGACAATTGCTATGATTATAGAAACAATGACAGTTGCTATTTGTTACGATGACAGTTGTTATATGTTATTTGTCAAGAGTGGCACATTCTAGCACGCCCGCCTCAACGATTCGCTCTGCCTCACCGGCTTGCCCACCCGTCCCGATGGTCTCATAGCTCGCCTCTGACATGTGGACAACAATAAACCAACAATCGTTGGATTATCTAGATAGACGACCCAAAGAAAAACAGTTACTACTAGCGATTGGAAAGATGTAACTTTCCTCATTAACTCCTAGTAATGAAGGAGATGAAGAGACACTTTTCATTAAAGACTATTAAAGGTCGGAATTTCAGGCAATCCCTATAAATAGAAGCTAACCCCATAAGTAAAAACCAACTCTCAGATACTCCATATTATTATTCTACATATCTGGTTTTAATTATATACTGATTATCACACCTGAGTGGACATCGGAGAAAGAAGTCCCGCCACCTTTTGCAGGTCTCCACCACTTTTGCCGTCGTACTAGGAGAAGAAGAAAATATTTGTCATCAATTGGCACCGTCTGTGGAAATCGCACAAGAAGTCATGGCTTGAACTAGAAGAGCTAGGAATGAAACTGCTTCACCAGCCCACATTGGGGATATAGACACAGAGTCTAAACGCCGCCACTAATCATCCACAACAAGAATTTGTCTATGTTGTTCAACTTGCGGCACTGCAAGCTTAGGTGGCGGCCTTAATGGATCTATTCCAGGATCGGAACGTTGCGATTTCTCAGCCACCACAAGGTCCTAACCTTCCGCCGGTAGGATCATTACCAACAGGGCTCCGCCTCAGACTCCTAGTCTTCCACCGGTAGGATCGTCATTGCCAATGGCTCTACCCCAGGCTCCAAGTCTTCTAACGGTGGGATCGTCACCAATAGGTGCTCTGCCACAGACTCCTAACTTTCTAACAACGAAAACACTACCAACAGTGGCTCGCCACTGGCCCCAGGTTATTTGGCTATATCATTTGCACTCCACATTTATTCATTAACGTCTGGCTCAAATCCACTCTTGGGACAATCGTCATGGGTGGTTCTGCCTACGCTAGGTGAGACACTAGTGTTAGGCCTCGGCAATGGTTAGAAGATATGATGGGTCAAAAAATAACTAAGCAATGAGTCCCTGCAGCTAAAAATCAAGGTGATGAGCATTTGCTTGAAAAAAAAAAAAAAAATCAAGGTGATGAGCCCCTACTTTTAAAAATCAAGATAATGAGCCCCTCCTGCTAAAAATTAAGGTGATGAGCCCCTGCTAAAAAAAAAAGACGATGAGCCTTTGTCTGAAAAACATGGTGATGAGCCTCTGTTTAAAAATTAAGGCGATGATCCTCTGTCTGAAAAACGAGGCGATGAGCCTCTGTCTGAAAAATTTAGAGAGGAGAAGATGCGGTAGATTATTTCTACTTCCCATTGACGACAATCTATGAAAAGTAGAGGGGTTTATGATGATAGAAACAATGACAGCTGCTATATGTTACGATGATAGCTGCTATGATGATAGAAACAATGACAAGTGCTATATGTTACATTGACAACTGCTATATGTTGTCTGCCAATAGTGGTATATCCTGGCACGTTCACCTCACCGGCTCGCCCGCCCCGATGGTCTCATAGCTCGCTTCTGACGTATGGATAACAATAAACCAACTGTCGTTGGATTAGCCAAACAGGTGATCCACAGAATGACAGTTACCACTAGCGATTGGAAAGATATAACTTTTCTCACTAACTCCTAATAATAAGAAAGATGAAGAGACACTTGTCATTAAAGACCATTAAATGCCGTAATTCCAAGCCACCCTTATAAATAGAGGCTAACCCCCCAAAGTAAAAACTAACTCTCAGATACTCTATATTATTATTTTACATTTCTGGTTTTAATCATATACTGATTATTACATCAGAGTGGACATGAGGAAAAGAAGCCCCACCATCTTTTGCAGGTCTCCACCACCGTTGCTGCTGTGCTCGGAGGAGGAGAAAATATTTATCATCACAATGCAAGATCATTCTATTTAATACCACTGCACATGCTAAATAAAATAAGTTAGAGTATCTCCAATGCATTCCATGGATTGATATCTAGGTAATACAAACATTGAAAGACATCTAATCTATGTAGTATTGATATGTAATGAATAAACAATCAAGTTCAAATTTGATCTCAATGCATTCTATGAATTACTATATAGGTGTATTTTATTTCATTAAAATATAAATAAAATTACATTTAAATATGCTTATGAAATTTTAACTTTGTTGAGTTAGCATGTTAGAGCATCTCCAATACAACAATGTAGATTGTAATATACATGGCAAATAAATTAGAGACATAGAGAAAAGCATCTCCAACGGGGTTGTGGATTGAAAAATTATGATCAAATTGTAGAAGAGAGAGAACGTAGATAAATTATAAAAAATAAAGAGAAAATAGCATATTTGGTCCACAACCTTTCAAAAATGTAATAGATATACTCTTAATTTTTAAAAATAGCACGAAACATCTCCAACATTTGAGAAAATATGCATGATATGTCCTTTACGACGACACTGCTCTCTCCTTTAAATAAAAAAAAACAAGGAAAAAGACAGATGAATAAAAAAATAACCAAATGTACCACAAAAAATAAAGAATAAAAAAAAGACCATCTTCTTCCTTTACCACAACCACTACTAACCCCATTGGTCATCTTCTTCCACCCCAACTCTCCACATTTCCTAAATCCACCCAATCGCTCATAATAATACATTAGCAATCCATTGATACCCACAACCCCAAATCAGGTTGCTGTTAAATTGGAATAGAACAAAATTTCCGCCATTGATTTTCCTGAATGAAATTCCCAATAGCAAACTAACCCGCCTTAACTAAAGCGTAGTATAACGACCAACTTACAACTTGTACTCGGATTTAGCGAGCTTTGTTTTCCACGGTCGCCCAAGTTAGGTCCAGAATGAGGATTGGATTGGAATCAAATCGGCGGCATCTTCCACTTTGCAATTCAAAATTGTGATTGCGGTGTTCATGTTCAGATTTTTACTTCGTTGGGTAGTATATATGTTTTTTTTTTGTTGGGTTTGTGCGCATTTAGATTGTTGTTTTAGAACATGACAGTAACATTGTTGAGGATGAAGTCGACTGTGCCATAAATGCCGAAGATAGGATGGGGGGTGGGGTGGGGTTGATGGATGCTGAATACAATGATGGTGGTGGCGGTGGATTTAGGAAATGTGGGGGTTGGAGTGGAATAAGATGACCGGTGGGGTACATGGTTGTTAGGGTGAAGAAAGATGAGGATCTTTTTGTTATTCTTTATTTTTGGGGCTACACTTGGTTATTTTTGTATTCTTCTTTTTCTGTCTTCTTCTTTTTGCTTTTTTGTTTATTTATAGGGGCAATTTTGTCATAAAGAATGTATCATGCATATTTTCTCAAACGTTGGGATGTTCAGTGCTATTTTTAAAGGTAAATAATATATCCCTTACGTTTTTGAAAGATTATGGACCAAATATGCTATTTTTCCAAAAATAAAATAAAAAATAATTATCACACATTCTAATAGAGATAAATTACAAAAAAATTAAATAAAATAAACTTAAAACACATTTCGATGGACTTTTATTGTAAAAAAGTAAATAGAGTGTGAACGCTATGCTAGACACCATCTATTTTTTTTTTGTCATGTAAGTATTTTGTGATAATACGTCATATTTTCTAGTGTAATTTACCATTGCATTAGAGATGCTCTCCAGAGCTACTAAATTAGACGGAGTTCTCCAGACATTGTCTATTTTTTATCCATCACGTTAGTTTGATAGAGTGTTTGACAACTTATATTGAAGATATTTTTTTTTAGATATTATCTATTTTACTTATGTGTCAGAAAATTTTAACAATGCACGATTGCATCTCTTACTTCAAAAAATAACTTTTTCCTATTTATTTCTAGAGTGGTGTTCTCTTCCCCTTGGAGGCAAGATGTAAACACCCACCTGCTCATCAGTAGATGGACTGTCCATTTTAGAGTAATTAATTTCTATCAATTTCTTGGACAACCCACCTGCTGACACATCAACAGGTGGATATTTACATCTTGTCCACCACTATTTATTTCCATATTTGACTTTTTTTACTTATTACAGTAGAAAGTTTTCTCTGCTACGGGAAGAAAAAAAAACTTAAATATTTTTGTATCATTACGTCTTCAATTTCTTCCATCACAAAATCATCTTTTTAAAATTTATTAATCGTTTTAATCCATCTCTCTCTTTCGATCATCTTGCTCAATTTATCATCTTCAAAATCTACCCACCTCATCAATTTACCTTCTTCAATCAATCATCTTCTTCCACCAAACATCTTCAAAATTTATTTATCATATCAATCTATCATCATCGTAATAGAATCTACATTTGAATTCCACATCAAAACAAGCATACAATACTAAGTTGATTGTACTTTTCAAGGGGAATCTCTCTCTCTCTCTCTCTCTCTCTCTCCATCTCTTTCTATCGCTAAATCTATTTTTCTGTAACATCCGAAGTTCGACCATTACCTATACATACTTACATAGATACGCATCACAGATTCACAGACGAAGGTATTATACTTATGTAGTCTTATTCTTACTCGTTTCTTCTGCTCTTTTTTATCAGTATCTCCCTTGATAATATGTACGATATACACTAGGGTTTTGCAAGAAATCAGTAACAAGGCAATATTAACTTGTTCCTATTTTATTTTGCACTGCGTTTTTTCTGGGTGATCATCATCTGTGCTGAAGGAAAAAGTTGAAAAAAAGTAGATTCATGGGTTCTTCGGCTACTGAGGCATTTCCGCAAGTTCAGGTATGACTAAATATATGTGTATATTATGTATATACAACCGGAAATTCTTGGCTCTGTGTTTCTTTGTTAACTTGACGTCATTGAGGATTTGAATACTCGAATTTGAAGCATTAATTCGATTCATTCTCGAAACAATATCTTTACTGGGATTAAAGGTCAAAGTTTTCTGGAATTTTTTATTGAATACACGGGTAGTGCCAAACGTTGGAGAAGAGAATCCCACGGTTGTATCAACATTTTCTTTGACTGCAATACAATTGCCGGAACCTCTTTTAAATGATGCATTCCAGTATAAATCACTTTTTGGAGCTTTTCCACTTATGTAGCTTGCTTTTAGTATAAAATTTTTCAAGCATCAAGCAGGCAGTGTACAGTGCAAAACTATATTAGACCTAATTCACCTTTATCACACGCTAAGGGCAAAAATTTGGGAATGCATGGTTTGTGTAATACTTTTATAAAGTTGCATACTACGAGCTATCACAATTTGGATGTATTTAAAATTATATTGTGCATTTCTATTGCTAGTTGCATTTAAAGATTTTGTAGCATGTAGATAACTGCAGGTGCCATTTAGGATCACGGTCAACTTTGAACTCTGAGTAGTGGGAGGAAATGGTTTACTTTCTAGAAGGAATGTGTGATTTAAGATATCTATGCAGTACTCCTTGGACTTTAATGTTATTTGGTTGGCTACTAAGAAGTCTGTCTGCAGTGTCTCGATAATTATGAGAGTGGCAATAAGAGTTGGGAACCATGGCAAGAGATATGAGAGACTGAGAGTCTTTGTGAAGTAAAATACTAGGTTCTGTGCACAAAGGTTTCTGAGAATTGATTTTATTGTCCTATGATTTTTGGTAGGAATAGATTGACATGTTGTTGATTTGGAGGGAGTCTTTTGGTTAGAGAGATCATTTGAAGAAGATGAAAGGAAAGTGAATTTTGAGATTGCTACCATATTGGTTTGCTTTGGCTTTTTCTTAATGCGGTTGCACTTAGGAGGAGAATTAATTTGTCTAGGTCGTCTTCACACTATTAACCTTGTAATTCTAGAGGTTGTGACCAAGGTTTGTCTTATTAGACTGGGCTTTGTTTTTGATGGTATTATTTCCCTTGTCCGATTGCGTTTTAGTGGGAGGGAGATAGATATTTGATGCAGTTCTCATTGGGATTGAGATAGATATTTTATGACGTCATGTAGTTAGGGAAGGAATTACCCATAATACACAATTTTGAGAAAACTTGCTGTAGGCTAAACGGTGCATCTGTATATTGAGTATTGACTTTTAAATGCTTTGGAGATCGTTGAAGATAATGGAGCTGGGGGGGAGTGGGGTGACTTCAGTTCCTCCTGCTGAAAGCAATTGTAAAATGTGATTCAGTTTTTCAGAGGAATCAGGAGTGCTCCTCTTCTACTCTTTTATTTACTTCATTATTTAATGTTTTGAGAGGATGCTTGTGTAGGGGAAGAGACGGATGCCATTAGAGTGTGGGTAGGAGGAGAGGATGACTGCATTTCTTATATCCAGATTGCAAACGACACTTTTCTTTCACATGTTGTTGCTCATATATAAATATGTATTCTTTTCTTGCATTCATAAATTTGAGTCAATTTCAGGTTATATCTTTCAGATTGAGCTTGCTGGTATGCATGGTTAAAAGCTCTCTAAGTGAGATCTGAGATCTCCAATAGATTGGGTCTTGATAATTTTACTCTCTCTTTTGATTGGTTGTTGCGCGCACTCTTTTGTTATCCTTTTAATACCAGGAAGCTAGATGTTTGTAAATGGTCTCACATTACTTGGGACAAATTGTATTGCATTTAAGCTCCTTTTTGTAGGGCTTACTTATTATACTTATTATAAGCTGTTGCCTCTTCTCATGCGAGTGCTAATTCAAACAAGCGGACGAGGAGATATTTTTGTAGGAGTGATCGATAGTCAAAGATATTTTTCCATTGATTTTTACAACCTGGTATATCTAGCTAGGTCCCGGGATGTTTAGGTCTTGAAAATTTGGCTGTGGCATTTTCCTTTCTCCTTTCTTTTGAGGAACGAGGATGTTTGATAAACAGATTTGTTTTTGATTTTTTTCCTCCTTTCTATCGACCCTCCTGGAACAACACTTCAATAGAATTCTATACCTTTGATGGTAATTTGATATTGGGGATTTAAGACTTTTCTTGGGGCAATTTATTGATAGAGGTGGCAATTGAGTTTATCAAAGTTAATGTTCTTATTGATCAATCCTTGTACTTTACAAGAGATTAGATTTTAGTATATGGAGACATCAGTTATGGAGTAGAGGGTTGGAGCATGTGCAGGCTCTTCAATCATTCTCTTCTCTTATCTCCAATTCTTTTCTGTTTGGTTTTTTAGGGTTGAGATGTGATAAAACAATCCAAAAATCCTTAAAACATTCTAGGTTATGAGAACTAGTTCAAAAAGTTGAGGTCTTTGCAAAGAAATAACCCGAAAATACAAGATAAAGGAACTCAAAGCACAAGTCAAGGTGTATGCCTTGTCAAACGGAATTCGAAGTGTAATCTTTGATGTTTCTAGTGAGCACCTTGTACAAGGTGCACCTCAGGTGTAAGCCTTGTGTGCATTTGAAAACGATTTTCTTTACTTGGTTTGAGGTAAGACACTGTGTCTGATTCCAAGTGTAAATACCTATCAAGGTATCTTCTTCTGATATGTGCTTCACTACAAGATTCATGAATCATGATCACCTATTTCTCATTTAGAGTAGAATGTCTCCTAGTACTTGGACATTCTTTGTTGTTTAGACAGTGAAAACGTGCTATATAAGTTTGATGGGTTTGGCTCGTTACTCGTTAGTAGGAGCAATGATATAGGATTTTACTTACCTGTTCTTGGGTATGTTGTGTGTTTGGAGAGTCTTGAGTTCATTTTATTACCTTGAGTTACTACGATAACAATGAGATGAAGATCACATGACAAGTTCGTATACCCTTATTTATTTATTCAACATATAGATTGTGTTCTATTCCTATGATTATGCGAGCCTGTGACTAGATAACATTCTGTTCTTCCATTGGACAGGAAGTATTGCTGGAGTTCCGTGCAGGGAAAATGCTTATGGAGGGAAACCGTGTTATCCCTGATTCTCGTAAAGGACTTGTTCGAATAGGAAGGGTATGAGTGATTACAGCAAACTGTCTCTGTTAATTTTGTCCTCATGTTTGTGTTTAATTTTTGGAGTATTTTCTCTAAAAGTTTCAAAGTTGCCTATGTTTGGGTTCAGTTTAATTCATACCATAAATGTTGAATTCACATCCTTTGAGTGGAACTGTCTTTGATAGGGTGAAGAAGGGCTAATCCATTTTCAGTGGATGGATCGATCTGTGAACATTGTTGAAGATGTATCCTATTTCATGTCTTTATTAGGATGAGGGACCCCTGATGCTTGTTCTTTTTCCATTTATAATTATTTTGGTTCTGTTATTATTTTTCACCTGTCACCTGATATTACTACTCTTATCTACTCTCATTTTGGCTGCAACTTGTTTCTTAACATAAGATGCATACAGGATCAAATTGTCTTTCCAGACGAAGCAATTTTTGAAAAGGTAAATCTTTTTTGGTCTTGTTTATTTATTTGTCTATAAGTTATTTCTTTCTTTTCAAATTTATAATAGTTTCTGCTGATTCTTGATTTATCTATATTGTTCAGGTTAATCAATCTTCTGGAAGGGTTTACATCCTGAAGTTTCATACGGATGACAGGAAGTTGTTCTTTTGGATGCAGGTCAGGTCTATGATGTTTGTCTTTACTCAATACGCAAATTGTCTGAGATGCTAACACTTTGTTACTTTTGTTGGTTCTAGGAACCCAAATCTGAAAGTGATACACAGATATGCACCTCCGTCAATTTGTACCTGAATCAGCCCCTAGGTATTCAAAAACTCATCTACAATCTGGAAACTCTGCTTTGTCTTTTTTTTTTCCCCCAAAACTTCAAACATGTTTTAGTGCTGCCTGTTGCATTATTATGAGCATTGGAAGAATATAAAAGTTGGGCAATTGGTAATGGACCTATTTCAGATAGAGTCAAATGTGGATTTTGAATAGCTTATTTTGCATTGAACGACATATTACCCCTAAATATATAGTAACAGGGTCAGAAAATACATTTGTCTTTTCCCCATCTCCCAAACTTGGAGGTTCATCAAATTCAGATTCTTGACATATACCTGCATCAGGCATCTGTACATGATTTTGAGATGGTGTAATTATCTTATAATTTCTCAGCTCTTTGATATTTTATTGGTGTGGCATTTTTCTATCAACTTGGATCTGATTTTAGATTTGGTGGCTATTAGAGTTACCAGATGAAGAGGAGCCCGATGCTTCAGTTCCTGTACCGACTTCAGAAGATATGGTTGAAGAAGATATTTCATCAAGGTAAAGTTGACAAAATAGAAAAGCTTGTATCTGATGATGAGCGTGGATAAGATCTTCAAGGGTGAATTTGTGATACTTTTTACCTGTAATGCTAAATCCGGTATTCACTATATTATGAATACCTCATTTTCTGTATTTTCCTTTAAAGTTGATTAGAACCTTAGACGACATTGCTGCGAACAAATCTGAAGATACTTCTCTGCTGATTTAATCAATCTCCCTCTCCCCTTCCCCCTAACACACCCAACCAAGAAAAGCAATCAATTAGTTAAGTAATGAAGGAGCAGAAAAAACATTGTTCCAATACCTCAATGAAGAATGCTGTGATCAAATAGCTGTTTCTACTTTCATAGGGCTGGAAATTTGGTGGGCCCAAGCATGGGTGCTGAAGGAACTAATGAAGTCAACTCTTCCGGACCAGTAAAGTTGGCAGATCTGCAGAGAATATTAAGTAACATAGGGTCAGCAGGTATTTGCATCTCTCTTGTGAGAAAAAGGTGCTGCCTGTACTCTTGCTTTCAATTTGGTCTCAGCTGACAAAATGTTACATTTCTTCATTGTTAACGTAGATGAAGCAGGAGATCCAGATGCAGGTATGCACATTGTAGTATTCTTTGTTCATTCTGAACTTTCCATAAAGTTGGTCTACAGGTTACCATATCCCAACTGCACTTGCAATGTGTTTCATCAACTTTCCCTTAGGTATCGAGCTTGTAGCATAAAAATGTTGTCAATTATGTCTAGAATCTATTGGATTTGACTGGTTGGTAATAGTTGTATGTTGACGGACATGTATTATACTGGTAAATTTTCTGCAGACGTCAAGATGTTGAAGTTCCAATAATTTTTCTCATTTTAAATTCACTCAAATTTTGTGAAGGTCTTGTTTGTTTACTGATATGTTTTTTTGGCACCCATTCATGCTATGAGAAATTTTATTTGGACAATCTTACATCACGTTAAGGGTATAACATAATGGAACTATGCATATAAGGATTCTACTGGTTACATTCCTCTGAGATTTCACCATGCACCATCCAACTTGGGTTGGTATGATGATTATGGCTCTTCTACTGGAAATTGTTAACATTTCCTGGTTTTCTAGGCTTAGGATTAGGTGATATTTTGAAGCCAGAGTTTATATTGCCGCTTATTGAAGAACTACCGTTGGAACAACAATTGGCGTCATACTTACCTGAGGTAAAGAATTTGCCATTCATGTTTCTTCAGAGTTGTCCCTTCCTTCCATCTCCAATTTTTGAGATTCTTGTGAGGTTGCAGGGTCGATGGACTCCAGAGGAGTTAATAGAATTGCTACAGAGCCCTCCATTCCGCCAACAATTAGATTCATTTACATATGTGAGGCTTCAACACTTACAAATTATTTGTTAAGGTTTTCTTTTGGGCTTTATCCTTCGGTTTTTGTTGATAAATTGCACGTATTCCTTTTTACTATAGGTGCTGCGAACTGGACAGGTAGATCTGACTCAGTTTGGAATTGATCCAAGCAAATGTAAGCGATGAGGATTTCCATCTTACCCATGGGGCAGAACTGTGGCTTCAACCCCTGGCCCCCTTCCCAACACGCACACAAGTATCTCTCCCGAAGGGAAAAAAAAGAGAGTGAAAGGAATGAACAAATAATGTGAACCATCTCTTTCTGGGCCAAAGTTTCTTTCGAGACTTTTGCATGATTTTTGGGGAGAGAACTTTTCTGCATATCCATGTCCCTAATGACAGAACATCTCTGTATATCCATGCTCTAACCATCGTTGGAGACTCCCTTTAATCCCTAAGTTGACGGACTCTATACTTCTAATGTGCTAACAACATTGTTGGTTTAGTGGCACCTGTAATTACGAGGATTTCAGCTGTTTGGTCCACAGCTTTTAAACTTTTATATAGTGCTAGTAATACAACAGAGTTCATTTACTTGGAGTTCCATCACCAAGATCATCTGGCAATTTGTATACTGCTGCTTTCAAATTTGTTGAATCTCAGGCATGGTTGATTCATTTCATTATTTCCCTTATTGCAGACAAGTTCACCGTGCCTTCATTTCTTGAGGCACTAGAAGATTCTGTTTCCAAGACATCTGAGTCCGAAGAGGCTGGGCAATTAGGCAGTGATTTAAGATCTCAGAAATGCAACCGCGGTGATCCAATGGATGAAGGCCAATAGCAGTATAAAAAACAAGTTCAATATGTTTCTGCTCACTTCTTACAATGGTTTGTGCTCGTTTTTTTTACCATTGGGGAAGGGAATCTTTGCTTCCTTCCTTCCTTCCTTCCTTTGACTCTATCGGAAACAATGGAAAATCGACTATGGAAAGTTTTCTTTCTTCTTATCTGGTTTTATCATTGTGCGCTTCATACCTATGGATAAGGTACTACATTGAAAATTCGATTTGTATTATTGAAATAAATGTTTGAACAATTTATGAGAAATTATAAAATTGTATCCATGATAATGTGATCAAGGGGATGGTTGACTCTGCAAAAGTCACATGATGGGTATGAGATATTTGAAAACAATCAAGTATATGGCCGTTGCAGGTTGGATTAAAGAATTTGTCTCAACAGCATAGACAAGCGGCCGCGTTGGTGAAGATGATAGAAATAGAACAATTGTGTCGACAAAGAGGTGTTGACATAGTAGAAGAATAATTTTCTACTACTATTCTACGACGGTCACAGATGATTGATAGTCGATGAGTTAGCAGATGCATAGGACTTTGACAACAACATGGTCCTTCATTCCTCTCGATCTCTAGCACCGAAAATTGATAGTTTGGTTGAGAATAATTTGTAAATCTTAGGAGAAACTGTATCAAATAGAGTTCACTCATAATCATATAGTTAATCACAACACGATTTTTAGTCCCTTTTAAGCTCAACTCGCCGTGGTCTGTTAGATTTGCTTACACTTTCCAAGCAAGGTGCGTATTCACTATAAAAGCATCTGGTTGCATCATACATACTGATTCAGGGATTTAACAAAATTTGTCACACGGGTCTCTTTTTCAATAATGTCTTCCAGCTATTATACAAGAAAACGAGAGAAATGATAGCATAAGTAACATAATACGCTCAAAGATAAGAGTTGACGTTTAGTATCTAATAAAGGGATCAATTGTAGCATGGTACTATAAATTTGCTCACCAAAAATTTACTACAGGCATTTCACTGAAGCTGAATCTTGTATATATCATCAGGTTGAAGCTTTCAAGAATCTCAAGTTCCTCTAGATGATCGGTTTTCTCAAGAAAAAAGGAAAACAGGATGGATTGCAAAGAAAAAGGAACAATTGGACAAGACATGTATTCACTTGTTTTGCAGATGTTGTAGAATTCATATTGTTCCCTGCTCAGTCACAGACTTCAACGCCCAGTAGAGTGCGATATCTCTTCTAGAAGATCATGCGGAGGACTGTAAAGGTCATGCTCCATTGGAGGCTCGCTTTTGCTCCTTCCATTGGCCTGTTTATGCTTTCGGGCCTCAGTTTCTTTATTATTATCACTTTTGAGGGGATCTCTCTTCTTTTCCTTTGGAGTGTCTGGAAGGCTTTTTGGAACTTCATAAAGGGTTACGCATCCACTGCCGCTCTGTGCAATTGCCTCTTCTCGGATCCCCATTTGTGGTAGAAGGGTTTCGAGTATTTCAACTACTTGACTCATTACAGGCCTCCCTTTTGGATTTTGGCTGAGACATTGGTATGCAAGATTTGCCACCTTCATAAGTATTTTAGTCGAGTACTGTCCTTCAATTCTAGGATCCAGTATTCTCAAGAGCTTCTTACTCTGGTTTAGAAGTGGGCGAGCCCACTCGACAAGGTTATGCTCTCGACTAGGCCTGCTTTTATCCATTGCTCGCCTTCCAATCAGCATCTCAAGCAAAACAACTCCAAAACCATAAACATCACTTCTAGCGGTTAAATGTCCTGATCCATCATATTACAACAGATTAATTTGCAAATTGCTTTATAAAGTGATTTCTTGAATTGCATTTCGCAAAAGTAACTAAAATCATACTTAAAAGCTAGCATTTTATCAGAAAGATTGGTAGTTGACACAGTTTACGCTACAATGAAAAGAATAACCAAAAGAAAAGCAATCATGTCTTCGACAAGTAAATTCCCATTTCATGTTTATTCTACCATTATATCCTTGCTAGCATCCTATAACAATCAATTCAAAAATACATTAGCTTCAAAGGTTTCTACAAAAGCAAGCTTAAGGCTGCCAAGTGTTTATGAAAGTACTTTGGATACAGTGAGATAGAGAACAGTAATACAGTACGGGCACAAGAGTACCCTTATTTGCTATACATATATTATACCAGCATGCTGATGATATTTCAAATTTGGCTGCAATTTGTTATTAAAATAGTATGTTTGGCAAAGCTTAACTTTTTTTTAAGTTGATCAAACATATTTTTCATCTACACTTCTCACAATTTACTACCCACTTATTATCTACATATTCTGTAGGACCCTGCTTATAAGCACTTAAAAACACAATCAAATAAGCACTTATTCCAAAAGAATACAGGCCTCTTGAATAATAAATTTAGTTGCAGTAAGCTAAAACACTCACCAGTCATGACATACTCAGGAGCAGCATAACCATAAGTACCCATAACCCGAGTTGAAACATGAGTTTGATCTCCGGTAGGCCCAACCCTTGCCAGTCCAAAATCAGAAAGCTTTGCTTTAAAATCCTGCAGGTTTTCCATTGAATTTTAGCACTGGAAAAATTCATGGAGACTTCAAAACAAATTCTCAATGATCAAAGGAATCTCATAACCTTCAAAGTAAATTGCAATGCATTTACATACATAAACACCTGGCATTGTCCATTTCGTTTAAACTAAAATCTTTATTTATTAGCAAATTTGTATTGATTATCCTATTGTAGATATCAGAGATGACCCGTAGAAAGTTTGAGAGAGAAAGGGAGGGAGGGAGATTGATGGAGGCAAGACCAGATATCAATCATCTCATTATTGTAGGGAATCTTTCCAGATCTAATGAATCAAGTAGAAATGCTATTTGCAAGAAGTTCTATATTTCCTTTGCACAACCAAGTGCATACCCATATAAACAGTACAAGAATTTCAGAATTGAATGGCGTTTGCCTAACCTCATCCAGTAGTATGTTTGAAGTCTTAAAATCCCTATATATAATAGGTTTTTCCACCGCATGAAGACAAGCAAGCCCTCTTGCAGCATCCAAAGCTATCTTCATTCTCATATGCCATGTTAAAGTGGCACGCACTCCTACAAGCATAAAACAAATAATACAGTTTATTAATATGAAGCTAGTGAATAAAGTAGACTAGTTTAGCAAGGAAAATTCATTATTTGGAAGAAAAGAAGAGTACGGATAAATGGTCAATTTGATAGACGAAATTCTCCAAAAGAAAATAACTGCATGCACAACATTTTACCTCTAAACTAACATTTTTGGGACAACGCTCATTTCGTAGAAAAATAAGTAGTACTAACAAGAAACTAGGAATAAGCTAGAAAAGGATGCTGGGGTAATCTAAGAAAGTAACAATTCTCTATTTCTTGTTCAGATCACAATGATTTTACTACTCACTTAAAAAGAGGTGTTTCTCCAAGTTCCCAGATGCCATATATTCATAGACCAACAGTCTATGGTCACCCTCACAGCAATACCCAATCAGTTTCACCAGGTTTGGGTGGCGAAGTTGCCCTAAATAATTGACTTCTGCCTGCAAGTAAAAACCTCAATGGTAAGAAACGGACTACCCATTCTTAACTAAAGCACAGGGAACTTATAATGGATACTAACAAATAAAAGATTACTTCAATAATGTCTTAAGTAGAAGACAAATGCCACAATATCCAATTTCTTTTCTAAACAGTTATGATGGACAACCCTCAAGCATTGCATGCCAGCCAATATACACGGCTGTTAGTATATTACGCATCTTAAACTTCAGAATTTATCGGAGTACAAGAACTGGCATGGAATGTTAACTCGGGTGGAGAATCTACTGGGGCAATGTTAGACTACCAGCTCAATAAAATGATGATGATGATAAATCTCAGCTTAATACAGGAACAGGAAAGAAATAATGTGATATTGCAGGAAGATAAAAGTCCGGTTATGGACACCAAGTGGTGTGAACCTTTTATACTTGTAAATTTTATTCAGCTCACTTACTGTCTCCTGCCTTTAACAGTGAACAAAAATAAAATAGAGAAGATTTCTCAATCCTACTTTCTCAGCAGTTTGCTATTCATCAAACTTAGCAAATAATCTGCTCCAATTCTATGAATACCAAATTTCAAGAATGCTGCTACTTGCCAACTATTGATCCAATCTGCACATCTTCACATGTATTCTTAGAAATGTGTGAGGTAGGATATGTGGAAAATTACAAGCGGAGAAAGATTTTAGGAGGGAAAGATATCTCAAATCTTTTATTTAGTAAGTTGGGAACAAGTATATAAAAGAAAAAGAGGGTGATTGAATCAATCTTTCTTGTCTCACATTTACAATCCTCTATATTTTGGATGAGTTGAGAGGAAGATTGTTCATGTAAAATACCAAAACATAACAAAAAGTAAAAATATTATATTTATATTTGTCCTTAGCCCATTCAAATGAGCTAATTACCTTGTTAAACATTTAGAAAGCAGCACTCATAGATGGAGTAGTAGGTCTTCAATCTTCTTAAAGTGGAAGATATACTATTAGTCAATTTCTTGCTTGAAAAAGAATGGAGGATTCATTTACTGCTAGCAAACTGTTTCATCCTCTTTGTTGAAAATTTCAATCAAGTGTCAGTATGTACATTGATGAACAAAATAAAGAATCAATTCCGCTAAACATAATTTGTGTACTTAGGTCTCAAGCTAAATTCAGATAGGCTGAAAGAATTACTTTCCAAAGCAAATGAGATAAAATAAACTTCAATAGGAAAAATTATCCAGCAGTTTAACATCAAAGAAGTTCATGTTCTCTTTATCTTTACTTAACCTCCATTTTCTTTTGAAACATATGGAATCAAAGAGACAGATAAAGAAGGCAGGTAAAATTTGGTGAGGAAAATATTATAACCCAAGAGAAGCTAAGAGAAAATCCCTGAACCATGTCCTAAAGAGCCTAAAGTTTTGGAGTCACCAGGATTACCCTAAAACAGAGGGCAGTTGACAAGACATAGTAAAACCTCAATTAACATATTTCTGAAATAAGACAATCTCTTTGGAACCCACAGAACCAGTTTTACTAATTAAGCTGTTACAGATGCTTTTCTTGTTATAAAATCGTGAAAACATCACTCCATTTCATTGCCATTTTCAGCAAATGCCATGAATGCAAAATATTCACCTTTCTAACTCTATAAATAAAGGACAACTGAAATGCCAGTTGCAAGAACTCACTAAACTGTTTGATTAATTAAGTCCGAGCAAATTACCAGCCATTCTCGGTCCCCTTGTAGACCTTCAGGGTCAAGCTCTTTGATGGCAACTTGCGTTGTGTTGTAACCAGGCCTCACATTCTCATCTATAACTCCTTTATAGACGATACCAAACCCACCCTCACCAAGAACCTGATCTGGTCGGAAGTGTTTGGTGGCTAATTTCATCTCTTCATAAGTAAAGATATCAAGATTACTATTCCCGGGATTTTGACGTAGATCCTTCACATTCTTGGGAATTACCACAATACTCTTTTCACTTTTTTGTAGTTCCGGTGCATCCGATTTATTAACACGTGCAGAGTCGTCTTTGGCAGAAGATGCAGCAGTTCCACATGAAGCTGAAAATATTTAACAAAAAAGTCAGCACTAGAATTTCCTACGTAGAATCAGCACTAATGTAATTTAGGTAGAAACCATCTATGTGGATATAAGCATGCTAAAACAATGATCTAGAGTAATATTTCTACAAAAGCCATGACTCAAGGGTTTTCCTTTATGGAGGGTCTCTTCTCAAAGGAAGAAGATGAAATTGTCATTGACAAATGATGCAATCTAAAGGATACTGCAAATAAACTTGTGCAAACTTTATAACTACAACCAATCAGCAGAAGAAAACAATTAAAGTCTTTTTCCTTCATTCTCTGTACGAAGTAATAATAAAATTTAATTTGCATTTCCAAATATACAACCAACTGTGGATCCAATAAGATTCAAAAGCTTCCTTAATAAGTACAACAAACTTCTCCAATGAATCATATGACAATGCCATTAAATCCATTCACAATTTCAGATTAGGAAACCTTGGACTTGCTCAATACCACCAAAATCATTCCTCTCTACTTCACTAAATTATAAGAAATTAAGTTTGCACAAATTACCTGTTGACACCAAATTTGGACAAATAAAACAAACTAAAGTGTGTACGCGTGTGCGGTGATAAACTAAATGCAAGTACCTGGCTTAGATTTGTTCTTTGACTCTTGCTGTTCTTCTTCAACGCTGAAACAAGACCCCATTTTCTTGAATCACTCAAATACACGGGATTCACATTTCAACTTCCATTTTTTTACATAAATGCATAAAGAATCGATTTTTATGACTTGGGTTTACTTCATTTCTCTCATTAAACAAGTCTGCAATCGTATCTGGGAAACTCAATGGGTGGCCGAAGTAGGAATATCTTACCGGAATCTGATTTCGCTGGCCCGGAATATTCCCGGATTATGAGTAACTACAGTTTTACTAATCTATAATGGAGTGGTGAGACGCTGACTACAAACTCTGTGTGCGTGTGGTTGATTGGGGTGGAGTGGAGGGTGGGGAGGGAGTAGAGATAGTAAGTTGTAACGTTTTCAAAGAAAAAAAAATGTAAATATTTTGACATTTTCCGACAAATTCTTTATTTTATTTTAGAATAATGTAAAGCATGTTAGACGTAGATGTAACTTGAATTTTTTGAATTTAAGCGAGGCCTAGACAAAACGTGTAAAAGTGTTTTCTTATTCTTAATATTAAAAAAAAAAAATTCAAAATAAAAAGTGCACGCATATGTGCAACTAGGCGATCTTAGACGCACGTTTTTTAGTTAAAAAATACAGTCGAACGCTTAATTGCGCGCATATAGATTAAGCGAGTCGCGACTCGTGTCTAGACAGTCCCTAGGCTTCGCCTAAACACTCTTTTTAGAACAATTTTTTTATAACAATCATTTATTATTTTTTCTTCATTTAAAATTAATATATATGTATATATTTTAGATATCAATAACTAAAATATTTAAATATAATTAATTTAAGAAGTAAATTATTGGAACTAACAATTCTTTAATCATTATAAAATGCAAATAAAGAGTGGGTTGGCTCGCCAAATGTAAAGAGTTAAACTCATCTCTATTTTTAAAAGGATAAACAGTGTTGAAGATTCTGAACATTTGAACCTTATGACGATAGAATTTCGAACCTTTAATTTTTAGTACTTGAGATTCCAAACCTTTCATGCACTCAAGCCATTTTTTGACGAAAAACGCTAGTTTGACAGTTAAATGATCAAGTTTTATTGAAATGATAGTTTTACTCTTATTTTAATTCAAGATAAAAAGTATTGAGAGTCTTTAACTTTTAAATTTTTTGACAATGAGGTCTCCGAATCTTTGATTTTTAACACCTGAGATCCTAAATCATTCAAATATCTGCACTTGAGGTCTTTTTATGATAGAGAATATCAATTTGATCGTTAAAATAATAATAATAAAAAAAAAAAAGAAAGAAAGAAAGAATCACACGTCTCCTTTAAACCAATAATCAATACATCACACAAACAATAACTCTATTTTCCAATCCCAAACTCAAAAAATCAGCAACCTAGCATCACTGTAGATTATTTTTCTTAATTCCTAAGCTTGATGTCAGCCAAAAGTAAATTTGGAATATTGGGTATGAGAGCAGATTTTGGCTGCAATTTTTTTTTTCTTTCAAATGGCGTAAGTTTTAATAGTTTGGAGATAGGTACACTAATCATTTTATTTCAATTTTGACATTTTAACAATCACATTGATGTTTTCCATCACAAAAGGATTTCAGGAGTGGAAGCTTGAATGGTTTAGGATTCCGGGAGATAGAAATCAAAGATTCAAGACCTCATTATCACAAAGTTATAGACTCTCAGTGCTATTTATCCTAAATTAAAATAAGGGTATAACTGTCATTTCAATAAAATTTGACCATGTAACTGACTTTTTCCGTCACAAAAAAACCTTAGGCACAAATGTTTAAAATGTTTGGGATTTCGGTTACTAGAAATCAAAAATTTGGGAATACAACGTCACAAAGTTCAAAAGTTTAGCACCTCAGGTGCTATTTACCCTTTTTAAAAAGTTAAATTTAACCAACTTTCAAGCATTCCCTAGACAAAGCTGAGAGCATTTTATATTTTATAATACTAGTGGTGTTCTTACACTACCATTTAATTACATTAAAGAATCTCAATTGTTGTTTATTATCACACTTATGTCTTCACTTTTTTTGTTATATTTTTATTTTCAAATTTTCATTAACTAATACATCTCATCTTGATAGTGGTTTCTGTCCAAATATTCAGTTCGTGTGACTTTAAAATGAGGGACAAATATTCTATCAAAAGTATCATTCTTTTCTTTATTTAAAAGTATAAAGGACAAGTAAGTCTTTTCATGCAAATTAAATCTTGGAAACTCTGTAAATGGTGTTGAAGATAATATTTAAATAATATATATGTATCTATTTCTTACTTTAAACTATTAAGACAAATGATTTAACAAACATCAAACGACAATTGATGCTTGATGAAAAATCAGGGTCATTGGAATAAACTCCTTCACTTCGATAACCTGAAAAAAGAGGTTGGGGGACTCCTCCTTTTTCTTCCTGTGTGAGAATCAAAGATGAGGATCAAGTAATATAACTTTTGTATATATGTAAAGTTGGAGAGAGATGGAATATCTTCATTTATTATAGATGATTTCACTAAATGATGAAAGTTGTTAGGGGAGGTGGACATGTGGCAATATGTAGTCTCGATGCTACGAAGCCTGTTATGTACAGTAATGACGAGTGTCCAGTTCGTTTCCTATAATCACGAAGAGGGTATAATGTGAACATGACGTTCTTCGATTTTATCCATTTAGTCACGTAGTTATAAAAGAGAGAAATAGTCTTGATCATCTTGATATCGTGATCGTATTACATCAAAGGCACCTCGAGTGAATGCCTCCACATCGAATAGTATATATCGAAGGCATAGATCTCACGTTGGGTGCAAATATCGATTACTACAATTGGGATTACCTTTCGACCTCGAGCAATACTCGTGAAATTCCTGTCGTGGGTGCTCTCTTCATTAAAACCTTGATCGCTTATTTAGGTCACTTGCCTCGATCTTAATAGTCCATGGGTCAAGTAGATCGTATGCCTAAGTTTGATCGTTGGTGAATTACTAAGCGATGTCAACTCTTGATTCGGAAAACTTTATAAGTATCAATTGTATATGACTTAATGAAGCCCGACACAAAACGTGCCAAAGGAATACTCAAACATTGATTGTCCCTCGATGTCCCGTTCGCGATGTGCACTTGGAGAAAAGGCGTTTCTCCAATTTAAAATGATTCTTGGCAATGGATATCTCGGATCTCACACAACAGAAACCCCACGCTACCTCTACCTACGTGTACTTCCCCTCTCACTAAGGCTGCCACGTGGCTTATTCAACCACGTAGATGAGTCTCGGACCGGGTGAAAGTATAATCAAGAAACCAGGAGGGACACACTTATGGTGGAGGTGATAGATTGAGGGCCCCTAACTAACGATTTCTCAGATGGTTATTGCACTTAAGAATGGTTAGCATAGAGGACTTAATATTTTGGTTGTAAGAGTAATATTTTCAACATTCCTTTCTTGTGGAAGTAAACTTAATATTTATCGGCAAATTCTACAAGAATGATCTCCTTCGATGTGCGACACGTGGTTCCATCTGTAGGATTCTTGAGTCACATCCTTGGTGTCACGTCATTAACATTAATGAGGAAGTCACCTTCAGCCGCAAACTAAGGAGCTATGACTGTGACAAACCGCATTGGCAGGCAGTCCTATCGGTCTTTTCAAAATTAAATTGCAGGTTTGGTGGAGAAGGCTTCCTTAGCACGCAACCGGAGTCGGTTATTAAAGTCCCTCGGCCTAGGAGCCTCGGTTATATAACATTCTCGGTAGAAACAGCCTCGGTCATATAACCTTCTCGGCTCAAACTGCCTCGGAGAAGGGTTGAGCCAAAACATATTGACTTTGATTGTGCTTACATAGGGCCCAAGTGGGAATATCCTGCCACGTGGATCGCCAAATGGGATTGGTGCGTAACACTTGGTATGAATTGTAGAATCCAATGAACCATTGAGTTTTTAAATGTAAGATACACCTGAAACAAAAAAGATTGAAATTAAAACAAACTATATTTATTCGGAGAATTATACATAATAATGAACCGTGTACATGTGAGTACATATATGTTTAGAACATTGTATAGGTGATATGCTATGATTTTATTTATTCCATCTCCATCTCCACATGCTCCTTCACCAAAAAATCGACCTTGCTTCTTCTAAAGGTCATCAACAGTGTCCGCACAACAAAAGATTAGTATTGACATAATTGACAAAGAGTCCGTTGGGAACAACTATTGTGAGTATAACATTTGGTAAAAAGCTGTTGACTGTTCGATTGTGAATCCAAAAAGTGCTATAAATATTAAATCGAGTGTTTGACGGCATAATTATAAAAGTACTTTTGTATAAATTTTATATTTATTTGACCAAACAGTAATTAATTATTATATATCTCATATTATTTTCTTTTATAAATAATATTTTTTCATAACCTATAATAACTATCTAAATTAATATCTTAAATAAATTATGATAACACAATTAATTTAGTATATATCATATTTAAATCAAATATATTATGTGTAATTTTTATTATATTATTTAACACACACGTATTTTTTTTTTTTTTTGCTTTATATAAATATATGAAGTGACAATTTGATATAAGTACACTACAAGAAAAGAGGAGTATAGGGACGACTTTTGTCGTCCCTATAGGTACAAATGTAAGTCCCTATGGTGTGTCTGGGGACGACATAGTAAATCTAACGATCGTCCCAATAAGCCCGTCCTAGTAAGTCAGCAGAGGCGACAATAGTCGTCCCAATAGCTTCAAGATTTATAGGGACGACTTTTGTCGTCTCTATAGCCCTTATTTTCGTCTTCTATAATCGCCGAATTATTCGTTTCAACAGACCAATTGGGGACGACAATAGTCGTCCCAATAGTTCAACCTATTGGGGACGACAATAGTCGTCCCAATAGGTCGACCTAATGGGACGACTTATTGTCGTCCCAATTGGTGTCCACTATTGGGACGACTATAAGTCGTCCCAATATGTTGAACTATTGGGGACGACAATAGTCGTCCCAATAGACAAAATATCCATCTTAAATTTTTTTTTTGAAATTTATTTATTATAATAAATAATAACACTTTCTTTACTAATTTAATGAATTTAATAACAATGGTGAATAGAAACATGAAATAAAAAGTTTTAAAATAACATAAATAATATTAATTATATTATGGACAAAAACAAATTGTATCAAAACATCCTAAAAAACCATGCACAATAACTTCCATCACAAAATAACCATAATGTACAAAACAAAAGTATTTACAAATAAAAATTGATAGAGAGAGGAAGACTAAAGATCGGATAAATAATCTTCGTCCCTAGAAGAATCTAACTCTTCTTCATGCGTCGTGACGGGGAGGTGGTGGTGGCGGTGTCGGCGGTGAATTCCGGCATGACAGATTGCGAGATTACTCGTTAACGATGTGATAAATTCATTCATTTCTTTGCATGTATGTCTCCATTTTGGACTTCAATGCATTGGTTGCTGAATAGATTCACTGCAATCTTTGTGTTGGTCCGCAATCTCGTAGTGGACGAGTGAGAGCGCGGAAGTGCCCCTCGAGAACCCGTCCAAGCTGGCGCCGGTGTCCCTCCTCTCTCCGGGACCTTAAGAACAACGTCGTTCTCGTTGGCGCCACGCAGCTTCTTTGGAGCTAGCTTCTTTGCGTTTGCTCTTCCCTTCCTCCACCATTTTTTCCTTACATAATCAAATTTAAAATATTTGTCAAGAAAATGTGAAACCGAAATAATGCTCGATACTACATCACTTTGTATTAACTTGCGTACATAATCTGGTATGACCCTTTCGTTCACCCACTCGCCATTTCGGCGATGGTTGACTTTAAATGTTTCAATGACACTCGGCCACTCCACAGGTGCAGCGGTCCCATTGTATCGTATGCATATGAAATGAATAAGCTGAAGCGTCATGAAGACATTGAAAATGAAATTATGGATGACAAATAATATCTCTGTTACCATATCGAAGCGCGTGGCAACTATAGTTTTGACCCTGCGAGGCTAGTATACTTTATTTTTCCACTGTTAATTTTGTTCGTCATTGAAACATCCTATAAAAATAAAATGAAATGATTACAATGTTAATATTAATATTTAATGGAAATTCAATTAATTAAATAAAGCGAATTGTGCTTACCTTAAATTTTTTACTCGACGAGCGCTCTATGCACTTTTCCCATACCTCCGTCGTCGGGGCCGCGGTAGTCTGGCAGTACCTTTATCTCTTATGTATGCATTCACATCGGACTTGTCTTGACGATATCTTCGGACGCTATATCTTGATACCGTCAACAATGAGCTTGTAATCATCGTTGGAGTAACGGCTTGGATTGACATCAAAATATTCCTATAGCAAATCACTTATGTATGAAGTTAGACTTTATTAAAAGTACTTACGGTATAAAATGATGACTAATTTACTTACGTATATCGCAGTTTCCGTGGCACGGGCTTTTTGTTCCTCTGGAACATTCGCCCATCTATCAAGTAGGGTGCACAAATTGTCTCACACGTGTTCCTACAACCCTCGTCGTATTTTTGGTTGTCTCACAGCAGGTAAATATGTCCCTTCTTTTGTATCAAACTTTATGGGAGGGTCTTTTTCCGTTAGACTCGAACAGTTTCACAAGATGTAACGATCTCGAAGGCCCCCGTTTTTTAGCCATGATCGCTTCTGAATTCAAAAAAAAAATACAAATTGGTTTACTATGTAAATGACTATGAATACACTCCATGTTTTGCCAAAAAAATGATCTTACATGCAGCGGCAATCCGCTTGTAGACTATTTGTATCTTGATGTGGAGGATCATCTCCACCATCACCTCCATGGTGTAATACATCGGCCATTATATCTTCGTCAATATCTAGATGACCAACAAATTTTATAAGCTTTCACTAATTGAATAAAATAATCACAAGGTGAAAATGATCTTATTCTATTATAAAACAAACTACAATTTAAGCGTATAATTGTGTAAAGAGTGAGATATACAAATGAATAGATAGATAAGCGTATATAGTATTTGAGATGATCAATTTTAGAAGGATCCCAAATGTCAAAGTATCCTAGCAAGTAGCAAATAGTTCGGCAAAAAAAAAAAACTCGAGATATGTGCTCGGTCGACAAACCGGTCGATTTGGATGAGTCGACCGTTTGAGCGGGGACCCCCAAGCGGTCGCCAATCCGGTCGACCCGTTTTGAATCAAATCCGTTTAGCGAGAGCTGAAGCGGTCGACCGTATGGTCGACCGGCTACATCATCCGTTTCAACGAAATCATGAGAATTAGGCCCGGTGTCACACGGTCGGCCGGATTACAAAAGCGGTCGGCCGTAATAAACTAATTTTGCACGACTTTGAAGAATAGATTTCACTAATTTCTCCACAATAAGAAGAAACCGACATCTCAACTTCACCAAGTGACGGAAAAAAATGAACATTTATCAATTATCTCCTCTCAATCGCAAATGCGAGTTCATAACCGGCTTTGTATGTAGACAAGTAAATTACTGTACAAATTTGTGGGAGGTTCCATGGAAGTGGTGAAGTACACGATAAAGAAGAGGGCGTACTTCAAGTTCTTGATATCCTCACCGGGGAAAGAAAATGGGTTTGTAGAACACTTTACGGAAGGTTGCTCATATATGGCCACGGAAGGAACAGTTGTCTCTCTTTCTTGTAGAAGCTTGAGACCCAGTTTCATAGCCCATGCTCCTCGTTGGTCGCTCCAAATGTCCTTCTTTACTCCAGGAAGCAAAGTTCAATAGCCTAATTTGATAAGGAACAGATCTTCTCTTGTATACCAAAATCTCATTACTCGACCCTATTTCATCAAATCAAAAACCCACGAAATTGAAAGAGGGTAGAAGGGTTGGAGATGATTCTTGATGGAGGTTTGGTTGTGGAGTGTAGAATTCCTTTTGATGAACACGACGAGGAAGTCGATTTTGGGGGAGAAATGGCATTTGGTGGGAAATGAAAATCATAAGTCCGAATGTGTTCGGTTGATTTTGTAAAATTTCGAGGGGCTCTGAGGACGATTAAAGTCGTCCCAAAAATAAATAAAGTGAAGCCACGGTGCCGTGCGCATGTCTGATCGACCGTTTGTGTCGTCCGTTTGAGCGAAGAGGCCAAGCGGTCGACCGTATCGTCGACCCGGCTACCTCATCCGTTTGAGCAGCGAGTTCCACCATTTAGGCCTAGCACACAAGCGGTCGGCCAGTATTACACAAGCGGTCGACCGTTTTAACCTCATTTTCAACCGTTTGAGCATAAAGCGTCATTATCAAATTTATGTTCAAATTTAGTACTTGTCAAATTATGTTAACGTCATTATTTAAATAATGCAAATAAAAAGTACAAAACATATTATCAAAATGTTATTCAATTGCGAATTTCATACTAAGTAACAGAGTACAATATGACAAAGTGTTGTTTTGATCACTCATAGTCACTATCATTACTTCTATCAGCATCATCGTCATCTTCGACACTGGGGCAGTCTGTCTCCGTGTCTGACGCCTCATACTCACCTCCATTTTCGCCCTCATCGTTATCGTCCTCGTCCTCGTCCTCGTCCTCGTCCTCATTATCCTCATCCGTATCGTTAATAAAATTATATTCGTCTCCACTAACATTCGACGATGGCGCTCTCTTAGCGGGGACGATCCAAGCGAATGGCGTCAATGTCGTCCCGTTGCATAGTAATGTGGTCTATATTGCCAAGATCAACAAGCAATGAGAAGTTTGATGAGCTATCATCGTGCGACAAATCTATCTCGATCAAAACCCTCGATGGCGTATCCCGCGTAGTACGATGATTGACTTCTTGAACCACTCGCCGATTATGACTACGTCTTTGGGTCATCAATGAAGAACACTTGCCTCGCTTGCAAAGCAAGTATGGCGATCATCTTTGTAAGCCTCGCTAATGTCAATGATTGTGATGTTGTTCTCTGTGACCTTACTTTTCCGTCACACTTAAACCATCGCGCACCGAAACACCACCACCGAGAAACCGTTTATGTATGAAAGCTCAATATATCCACGAAGGCTGCCCGTAAAATATTTCACCACCGCTCCTGCAATACTCACACCACTATTTTGTGTTTTACGTCGGATATCACGATCATAAGTTAGAAATCGAACTCCGTTCACGATACATCTTTGGGTAGGAATGCGCGGTGACATTTGGCCGAGGCGCCAAAGATAGCAATTCTGGGACACGCGACATCGGCGTGTATCCGATGTAGACCATAAATCGTGTTAATAATATGTGAAGTCATTAACCGATCAAACATTATACTAGCTGTCAATGCAAACATTATTATTGTTCTACCTTCGTATGAAACCAAGCGGGAAATTCGATTCTATGCAAGCTGGTTAACATTGGTAACTCCACGAGTCTCAAGCTGATCCTTGTGCTCACTTTGTTGATAGTAAAAATTACATTGAGCAATTGTTATAATAATTAAACATTTTAATGTTAAATATAATGAAAATAATTAGTAACTACTCACTTTAAAACGTTTCAATCTCAGGACGGTTGTTCGGTACATAAAACTCAGCTTGAGCTCGAACATCACTTTCGAGGACAACTAAACTTCTCTTTCCTATAGGACGACATTGGGAATCAAAAATAGATAGCTGCTTTTTGGGAACGCATAGATCTTCATTTCGCTCTGGTCGGTTGAATCGTGTCTCGACGTCTTCGAAATACCGTGAACAAAATGTCAATGCTTCCTCAACAACATATCCTTGGCTATAGAACCCTCAGGGCTTCGATTGATTTCGCACATAGTCCTTTAGTTTCTTCAGATATCTCTCAAAAGGATACATCCACCTCATGTAAACGGGCCCACCAAGAATTGCCTCTTCAGGCAAATGCATCACAAGGTGAATCATAATGTCAAAAAAAGCCGGTGGAAAGATTCGTTCAAGCTTGCACAATATGAGGATGAGCTGTTGTTGAGCATCCACCATGTCGCTAACCTTTATAGACCTGGCACACAATTTTTTGAAAAATGTACAAAGTTCAGTGATAGTGGATGAAATTGCCTTGTTTAGAAAAGCTCGACACACGACGGGCAACAATCTTTGCATGAGGATATGACAATCATGTGACTTCAAACCAATTATTCGGCTTTCATTAGGTGCAACGTTCTTTCTCAGATTCGATGCAAAACCATCGGGAAATTTGACATTTCGTATAAAATTGCAAAACTTTCGAGGATCGCATTAATAAGCGTGTCTTGTCTTTGCGAGCTTCATCAATCTCTCTTTGTCTTCGTACAAGTGCGGCTAGGTATCGATTTTTAATTTCATCAAATCACGTCTCGCGTTATGCGTATCCTTAGACTTATGAGGATCGCCCAACAATGTACCCAACAAACTATCGCGAGACATTCTTTTCTACATGCATGACATCGAGATTGTGTTTCAACTCATTTGTCGACCAATAGGGCAATTCATAGAAAATGCTCTTCTTTCTCCGGTTTAGCTCATCCTTGTCCCTTTTTCTTTTAACACCCCATAGCTTGGGTGTTTTCCGGTGTTCTAATTTTCACGCGACTAAGTTCTTTGTGGGATATCGAACTAGTCAATTGAGGCGGTGGCCCGTCTCTGTTTGTCCATTGAAAATACGGTCATTTCGCCAATGATGAGTACTTGGTAAGAAAACGTCGATGACCCGCATAAGCCGTCTTACCAATGACACGCGCGTCGAAGGTGTCTCTTCATTACAAGTCGGACATGCGTGGTAACCACGACCGCTCCACCCCGACAAACCGCTACGGCGGAAATCACTGCTTGTCCATAATAGCGGCGCTCGCATTACGAATATCTGATTATTATTTGATACGTCACGCGTATCGATACCGGATGTCCACAATTCCTTCAACTCATCCACTAATGGCCGTAAAAATACATCCGTATCTTTGCACGGTGATTGGGGACACGGGATCAAAAGGGTTAGCATTAAATTTTCTTCTTTCATACATAGCCAAGGCGGTAGATTATAAGTTGCCAAAACCACCGACCACATCTTTGTAAAGATGACTCATATTACCGAAAGGATTGAAACCATCGGCGACAATCCCAACCGAACATTTCTTATCTCACATGCAAAATCGGGGTGATTTTTGTCGAAGGCCCGCCAAGCTTTTCCATCCACGGGATGACCATTTTCATCATTGTCATCGAGCGACTGTATTATGCCACCTCATTAGTCGAAGCGGTATGTGTTGTTGCAAACAAAGCGCTTGATCTAGGGGTGATGGAAAATAACGCAACACTTTATGCGGAACATTTTTTCCGGAGGATTTGCCGACTATTTGCACCCAACGACGTTCGCAGCAGGTGGACAAATTTCTTTATCGGCGTTTTCCTTCCAAAATAACGCACAATCATTCCTACAAACATGAATATTTTCGTACCTCAATCCCAACCGACATTAATTTTTAGCCTCGTAGTGAGAGTCAACAAGATTGATTTTGGGGAAGGCCAATTTTAACAACTTCAATAGCCCATCTGATTTATTTGTCCACTTATTGACCACCTTCAAATGTATCGACTTAGTTAAAAAGTTTAGAGGCGAGAAAGAAGATACTCACGGATACAACTACGAATGCATAGCATCGAACAAAGCGTCATAACTTAAATCGAAGTTGCAGCGGATGATTCATCCCGACCACATCGTTAAGAATATCCGCCATCTCATCTTACGCAACAAGCCCTTCGTTACGTCCTTGCATATTCACGAGGCCCTTCCTCACTCTCCCCGTGATAAATCCACCTCTCGTAGTTCTCATAAAAACCGTGACGAAATATGTGAGACTCAACATCATCTACCAATTGCATCATCATGTTTATACATCTTTTGCACGGACATTGAATCATCCCCCTATCATTTGCTAATGGCCTCGCCATATTTATGAATGCTTTAAGACCATGCCAAAACTCTACAGACTTTGCCCGTTTTCTATTCAACTTTATCCAACTCTTATCAATTTCCATTTCCGCTTTAGATTTGCTGCAAAAAAAAAAAATAACAATAATTAAGTGCAGTATACAAGTGGTGTGAGAATGTTCTAACTCCTTGTCGCTCCAATACTAATTTCAGGTATGGGCCCTAGCCATTCGACATTGATTTGTAAAATTATGAGTTGTGTTCATTATTTCTATTATTGCCTATGTTTCACGTGTAATTTCGGTGACATCTTCCTTCTATTCTCCTAAGTGCGTGCACTATATTAAACATAGTCCACACCAGGAGAATAAAATGGAGACAATACCAAAAATCATACGTGATAGTCGAGGCAATCATAGGAAAAATGTATGATACAACAACTCGTAACTTACAAATCAATGTCAAACTGTCCGAAACAGGACAATTCAAGGATTAGTTTGTAAACATCAAACAACCTAAAATGAGGTTGTGTGTGCTTAACAAACTAATCTTCAAACAACATTCTAAAGTTTATTAAAGTGCAATGTATTGTGAAAATGAAAGGAAAAATAGAAAATAAAAGAGCAAAACAGAAAACTAATACTTAAATATGTAAGTGGAATAAGTAAGTTTGACTTACCAAGGATATCTTGAAGATGACAAGTAAGACCATTAAATTGGGGGACTGCAACAGAGAAAGCGAGATTTACAAATGGTAGAATTTGTGGCCTAAGACTTGAAAGAGAAAATGAAGAAATGGTGCTTCTTTGGAAATTTGTATCTGAGGATCAATTGGGACGACATTTTGTCGTCCCAATTGATGGAATTAAGCGAAAATTCCCGCCAATTTCTTTGTGGGTATTAGGACTTATAGGGACGAATATTTAAGCTATAGGGACGACAAAATAAGTCGTCTCTATATATTGTAGACCTATAGGGGACGACAAAAAATAAGTCGTCTCTATAGATCTTTGAACCTTTAGAGGCAATTGTAACCCTATAGGGACGACAAATAATTCGTCGATGGCTTACAAAGTGGGAAAAAATGCGCAAATTTTTTTTTAGAAAGTTTTTTTTTTAAGCTATAGGGACGCCAAAATAAGTCGTCTCTATAGATTGTAGACCTATAGGGACGACAAAAATAAGTCGTCTCTATATATTGGGAAAAAAGACCTATAGGGACGACAAAATAAGTCGTCTCTATAGATGAACCTATAGGGACGACAAAATAAGTCGTCTCTATAGATGCTCAACCTTTAGAAAGCGAAATGTAACCTATAGGGACGACAAAGAAAGTCGTCGGTAGCTTCTAAGCGGGAAAAAAATGCGCCAATTTTTAGACAAATTTTTTTACCTATAGGGACGACAAAATAAGTCGTCTCTATAGATGAACCTATAGGGACGACAAAATAAGTCGTCTCTATAGATCTTTGAACCTATAGGGACGACTATTATGTATTGGGACGACTTTAGTTGTCTCTATAGCTTTACAATCTGTAGGGACGCCATTTTATTGTCGTCCCTAAAAATGCTATATATAGAGAGGCAATTTGGTGTCGTCCCTATAGGTGTCGTCACTATAGACCTCTTTTCTTGTAGTGGTAATTAAGGTAAAAAATAAATTGATATTTTTTTTCTCAACGTATTATTGATAATTTTGTTAATTTTTAAGTTTTATAAAATGTTAATTGCAAATTCGTGTAAAGAGAAGTTCAAAATTTTGACTTTAGCCAAACAATCAAACTATAACTAAAAATCTTTACTCTTTAAAAAATATTTTTGAGTTACTAAAAAGTAAAAAGTCATTCCAAACACACACAAAGACATAACAATCATGCCAAACATGACCTAATTGCACGATACTCGCAACACCGTCACCATTTGCAACAACAAAATATCAAACCATGTTGATCAAACAAAGATGGATATTTTGAGAGGACCGGACACCATATAACATGTATCTATATGTATAGGGAGTTGCTTGTAAAGAATCGTGGAGTCATTTTTAATTTCAATTTACTTGCATAGACCGCAACAGAGTTTACATAGTTTGAAATTTTAATGTTGTCCACATATTAGTAACTTATCCGAAAGTTGAGGACACGATTTTTTGGTAGAATTTTATTAGTTTACGATATCGACAGAAATTAGACTAGTTTGTTCACAAGTGGATAATCTAAAATTAGGATTAGTCAATCATTACCAGAAAATTAAACATAAAAAATCGTTGATTCGTACATGAATATAGAAAATTTGGACTAGTAGATTCGGAATACCAAATACTGAGAATTGAAGAAATTAAAGAACTTCAATAGTCGTTTTTATTCATAAATAAAAATCCTCCGAAAAACCCTAACGACTAAAATGACAAAAAACCTTGGAAGTCTTTATTATCTCATTGGACGTCTTGTAACGACATTCTATTCCTCTTGGTCGTGTCAAGCATTCAGATTGTTGGTTGTATCCCTCGTCTCAATATTAATTCTAACATTAGACACCACAACCACAACCACAACCACAACCACAACCAATTTATCTAAAACCACCTCCACCTCCAAAACCCCCACCTCCACCTCCACCTCCACCTCCACCTCCACCACCTCCTCCTCCTCCTCCAAAATCCCCACCTCCACCTCCTCCACAACCCCCACCTCCACCTCCTTCTCCATCTCCACCTACATCATCACCAATATCAGCACGGCCACCACCTCCACCTTCACCTCCAACTCCACCTCCACCACCACTTCCACCTCCACCTCCACCTCCACGACGCTTCTTCTTCTTCTTCTTCTTCTTAGGGTTATCAGCGCAGTCTGCACAACCTAAAATTATCATCGACATAACTGACAAAGACATAACAATCATGTCAAGCATGAACACGAACCCCAAACCACCATAGAAAATACCTCCTTCACTAACAGCATTGCCACCATTTGCAACAACAAAACGTCGAACCATGTTAATTGAACAAAGATAGATATTTTGAGAGGATTGAACACCATATAACATGCATCTCTCTCTCTCTCTCTCTCTCTCTCTCTCTATATATATATATATATATATATATATATATATATATATATATAATCGATTGTAAAGAATCATGGGTTCATTTTAATTTTCAATTTAATTACTTGTATAGCAAGCAGCAACGTTTACTATTCTTTGTCGATTTTAGTCTCTAAAGTCGACTTGAAAATTCTACGCAAAACATGTATTTTACTGGGAAACTTCTCTGCACTATATGGATACCTATGTATCATGACCTAATCCAGCTGGTCCCACTTCACCCACATTATTTTTAATATTAGTCAACTCTAGATTAATTAGGTTAAACTATATTTTATGATAATCGAGTTGTATATCGCTTTTTTTTTTTTTTTTTACGGTGGGATCCGACCGTAGATGATTTTAATAGATTAAAGAGTTGAGAAAAATGTTGAAGATTGAGAGAGAGAGAGAGAGAGTTTGAAGGGGTTTGATTTTGAAAAATATGAGAAAAACGAAGAAATAGAGTAATTGAGAGCAAGAGATGTGAATTTTGGTTTAAGAAGATGAGAGCGTGAGTGATAAAGAAAAATTTTTTTTTGTGTGTTTGTAATGAAAGTAAATCTCGGTCGATGATTAACACATAAAGATAATTTATTAAATTCCATTTTACTTTACTGTAGTAAAAAATTGAATACATCTATATTCTATATCTATATCTATCTTAATCTTAATCTTAATATATATATTAATGAAGGATAGCCGCCAATATTTTTTGCCAGCTTTTCCTTCCAAAACATTCATTAATTAATGATAATTAATAATTAGTAAATAATAAATAAAATACATTAATAAAACCATCTATTTGATTTATATTAATTCCATAATAATTAACTAACTAACTAACTAACTACACATTTTGCAATGTCAAATAAAAATAAGTCAATCTCATTTATAATATTAATTATGGGAAACACGATTTGTAATGTCAAATAAATTTAAGTCAACATTCATAATTTCAATAAATATTTTGTTATACATTTAATTTACATAGATATTGAACATCGTGCAATTATTATGGTTTATATAATAAAATAATTAAAATAATGATAATAATAATACTTGGATTGAAGAAGGATGACATATTCCAATTCAAAAAAAAAAAAAGGATGACAATTTGAGATTTTTTTTAACAAAACAATCCAATTCGTTTTTCACTTAACATGATGATTAATAGTTATTAATTTACAACAAAAAAATGATTCATTTTCAATAAGTATTTTGTTATATATTTAATAATTTTCAAATTATAATATAAAAAATAGTGGGCTATTTTATGAGCCGCGCTAAAAATTAAGTCAGAAGCACTTTTTAAAAATTAGAAAATGATAACCAAATCTTCTCTTAAATTCTGTTTATTTTTTTCACGTTAACTAAGAAACAGTTAAAATTAGTTGCAATTTACAAAATATATATAAATATTGTAAATAGAGATAGAAAAATACATTAATTTAATTTAAATAAACGATAATATTTAAACTGTTATTGTAACTGAAAAATCAATCAATCAATCTAATAATATTTGTATCGATTATTAAAAAAATTATCTATAAATATCCGAAAATTATTTTTTAGTGTTGAAGTATAGAAATTCATCAATAATTTGTATTGCTCTTTTGAATGGATCCAAACTAGACCTGATACAGCAATGAATTTATTCATGAGTGGATAGACATTGTTATTTGGTGAGAAGGCATCCAAATGAGTGTCTCAACATATTAGAACATGATTTCATAATCAGATTCAATAATATGTAGGTTTAAAAATTTCTGGTGTAGGGAAAATTCATTAGCATAATTTGTATCCGGCCTGAAAATCAACTTTAGGGCGAGTTTAAGTCCTGCTTCCTCTTTTTTCTCATGTGCCAACTACCGGCATCTTCTCCCTTGTGCCATTCGCCCACTCTCTTTTTCGCGGAATTTGTATCAGGGCCTATGGCTTTTCTCGCAGAAAACGTATTAGCACTTCAGTAAACATTAATTTGATTTGTATAGTAAATCTCCATGAATCGCGTGTAAGAAAAAAACAAATTAACTTACAAGCAAGCTGCGCTGGTAGATCGCTGCAATCCGTGTCACTCCAACCAATTTTCTGGTTTTCATAGTCGTAAATCACCAACCTCCGTTGTAGGGGAAGGTCTGTGCAGCCAAAATTTGATCATTATTTTTATAGATGATAAATTTCATTATTAAGTAATTCTTTGTATGCCTCAGTAGTTCTTACCTCCAATTATGTTCAGGTTTTCAAATTCTGGTCCAAGTTCTTGGCTTTCGAGGATCCCCAAGCACACATTATCCTGAGGCTGCAATTTAAGAGCTTGCTAAATGCTCATATTTTATTTTGAAAAATTAAGGCATACATAATGAATTTTGACAGATTCTTACACTAACAGTAAGATAGTCCAATGGCCCTAGTTGAAAATAGACATTGTCGTCGCTTGTGAAGCTCAAAAATAAGGAATCGAAAGAGTACAAGAAGTCATCTGAAGATGTCACAGGTTTCCAGCAGATAGGAAGATACGGATCCTCAACTGGGGTTCCCTCCTGTGCTGCCAATTCTTTCACCTGACAAATCAACCAGAGACTAATAAAATTGATTCTGTAAATGATATTCAACATTCTTTTCTCTCTTCTGTCTCACCTGAGAAAGAACAGCTTGGTATATTAAAGGGCTGAAGTAGCTGTAAGTAGTCCCACTATCCAACAAAAATTGAAACTGAGACGCGAGAAGATTTTCACCATCATACAGGATGTCTACAGGGCCAAGCATATTATTTGGCCTACATGTAAATTTCGACACGTGCAAATCAGTATTTTTAATCTTTTGTGAAATACATTTGGGTATGGACTAACTAAATTTCTGGCGAATTTTGCTTACTCCCCAGGATTGTTCAACAATGATCTCCATGTAATATCTGGTAAATTTGATAGAGAATCTCCGAGGACAAGATATCCAGGGCCATATTTATCACTCGAGCAAAGGGCCATAACCTTCTTAATTAGACCTTGACCACTTAGCTGTGACAAAATACTTGTTTCGCCACTGCCAAGACCTAGGACTCCATCTGCAAAAGGAGGACTAAGCGAAGCAGAAAATTCCTGATGATATCCGCACCTGCCAGTAAGAGGAGTAAATTATATTGGAGACGTTAGCAAATAACAATAGCTCAATCTTCATTTCAAGAACTTCTTCCTATTCGACAGAACTTGAGCTATTTATTATAAAAAGAAGGTGACCTGATTTATCTAACCAAAATTAATGCCATACTTTTTGCTTGTCAAGTAGTGGAAATAAGTTCAAATAATTGCGACAACATTTAGAACCATGTTTTCTATGCAAAATGAGAAACTTACTTACCCGAAGGTAAGATTGGGAGTGGATTGTAGTGGGTTGCCATTTAAGGAGGAAGAGAGTAAGATTGAGTCTTTAACCAGAACACCAAGAGTTGTACCATGGTCTGCATATTCAACCTGATAATCACATTGCTGATTTTGCTCACTACATTGTGGATTTATTGGTTTTTCGACGAATCCACATATGGAGGCTTCCACGCATGACACCAAATTGTCGTTGGTCACATAAGGATCATTTGGGGTCTTGTATAAGCTTAAAGGCTGCAAATATCCACAAATTATTTCTCCATTTTAATCTAACTAGAAAAATTATTTGTATATTCATAGAGCTTAAAATTTGAACAAAAATTTACTTTTAGAAACTTAATGTTGGTAGGGGAACAAGTGATCCATGTAAGGTCACTGCCAGTGTCAATATCAAGAAAGAACTGTTTTAAACCATTTCCCACTTGCACCGTAGCACTAATAAACCTGCAAATTGAAGAATTAATCATAATGTATTTCAGATGGATCAACAAATCAATTTTAAACTTTGAAAGATCATAATACCCATTTTGAAGAGGATCTCCTTCAACTAAGAAATAGTAAGATGAAGGACTGGGAGTTGGAGATTCAGCCGGTACTCCTGTTTCATTCTGCAGCTGCCTTGCATCTGTGAAACAAACCTGATATTGCAGAGCAAAAGATATAGTCCACAATATGATTGATTGAACTTTTCTCCTGCTTTCGTATTCCATTGTGAATCAGTTTTCTAAGTGCAGAATGAGAAACCTTAAAGCTTATATATATAGGATTAACATAGGAGTACCAACTGTGAATCCACTTCTTCCTCATATCGTCTTATGATTACATATCTGACTTGATCTTTGTTTCCAAGCAAATGGAAGATAGGAAAATGGGTTGAAACATCGGAAAATTCGTCTAACATTATCCGTTTGTCATCTAGTTCTAGTAGATGAGGTTAGAATTCCAATGTTGTTAATCATAACTTGAGAATCAAGGATGCTTAATCCTTAATCCATTAGATGAAGCTTTGATAATATCAATGTATTATCAATCATACATTAGATGGAAAATGCTATTTGTACACCCAACTCTTACATCCACACTTACACCTTTTCAAATAATAATTTGGCCAAATTATTGTTTGACGCATAAGAGGGTGTAAGTGTGGTTGTAAGAGTTGGGTGTACGACTAGCATGGTCCGACCAAATTTAAAGTTTCATGACAGATTTGAGAAAAATTAAAATATAGTGACTCAATCGAAATTTTTCTAAAAGTTCAGTGACTGCAAATGAAATTTATCTCATTTCAGGAAAAAAATATTTTAACACATCCATGCAAGTTTGAGAAAATTACGCATAAAGTTTTAATATTATATTATTTATGTTATATATTAAATAAGACTAAAGTTATTTATATTATATTATATTATATAATATTATTGTTATTATTTATATTTACGCAGAATCAGCAAAAAAAATATAATTAAATCACATGACATAATTTTAATATTTTTATAATATTAAATTTTAATTAATTAAATTAAATTAATTATCTAACGCCAGATAATTAGATGGTGTTTTTTTTTGCGTTTAAGTTTTGTGTTTTGAATTTTGTATTGATTTTTGTTTTGTGTTTTGAGTGTTTGTTTTTGAGATTTTTGAAAATACGTTATTATGGGCGTTTTTGAAAATTGTTTTGAAAACATAAAATTCGAAAATGGGTTTACTTAAATTTTTTTAGAAATTTGGACTTACTTGAAATTAAAATAATTATTAATTAGAAACAATTAAAAATAATTGTAGTTGGAATTAAAAATAATTAAAAAATTGGAATTATTTGAAATTAAAAGCAATTATTAATTAAAAACATTTAAAAACAATTACTATGTCAATTATTGTTGGAATTAAAAACAATTAATTATTTGGAAAAAAATTATTAATTAAAATCAATTAAAAAATTATTGTTGGAATTAAAAATATTTAAAAATAATTAAAAACATAGAATTATTTGGAATTAAAATAATTATTAATTAAAAATAATTAAAAAAATTATGTTTGAAATTATTTGGAATTAAAAATAATTAAAAATAATTAATTATTTGAAATTAAAAACAATTAAAAACAATTATTGTTGGAATTAAAAACATTTATTGTTGGAATTAAAAAAAAAATATTGTTGAAATTAAAAATATTTAAAAATAATTAAAAACAATTATGTTTAGAATTATTTAGAATTAAAAACAATTATATTAATTCAAAACAAGCCGCACATGTTGGACTTGAACCCCTGACCACAAATTAAAAAATTGCGCGTTTGGCCATTTTGGTAAGGAGCCATATTTTGTAAAGAAAACGCGAAAACATGGTTAAATCATTATTGTTTTGTCCAATGCAAAAAAAAAAAAAAAGGCCACATGCTGAACTCGAAACACGGACCTCAAACACCAAAACGCATGTTTTGACCGTTTTGGAAAATACTCATGTTTTGTAAAAAGAAAAAAACGCCCAAAACGATGAAATCATTGTTTTCTATTTCTTTTGTAATTTTTTTTTTTTTTGTGTTTTGAAAAATGTATTTTCAAAAATGGCAAATAGAATACGTTTTTACTATTTTCAAAAAACAGAAAATGAAAAATAGGTTGAAAATGGCAAAGAGAACATGCCCTTAATAATCTGTATTAAAATATAAATAATCAGTATTCTAATACAATTTAATCAGGATAAGCTTTCCAATGTTTCAATTTTCTATGATACTTGGTTAAAATAAATAATATTAAGAATTAACATTTAAAAAAAAATATATACACATCTTTCAAAATAAGATAAATTCATTTCAAAACACAAAACATGTGAGTTTATGTGTTCCAATGCCTTAATTTATACCGGTTGAGAGATTTAAATAAGTTATGTTTCCAAAAATATGAAACATCAATGTACGAGAACTATTGGCAATAATCAATAATAAATTTCAAAAAATTGACTTATTTTATACTACAAAATTTCTATTCTTCCCATAGTGGGTTTAAATAGGTTGCAGTTTTAAATCAATACACGTAAAATATATAATTGTGTTATATTTACAAATGGTTTGATTTATTGATAAAAACAATAAGTCGATTAAACTAATAAACTAGATATGATAATTTCAAATTAAATTTATACAATTCAAAGCCCGCCTCAGATTCTAGCTCCTCAAAAGGGTTCTAGACAAAGGATGGGTTGAGAACGTTAAATAATCAATGTTAAATTTTATTAATGTTTTGTGTTTTATTACATAATAATAATTATTATTGCTTTGTCTTTTAGATTAACTAGTTAGATACGCGTGCGTTGTACGTGCTTTTGTAATTATATTGTCAATTTTTTTTATTTTTAAAATTTGTATTTTTTAATTGTTAATAATTAAAATGTTAAAGTAGCAATTCCAATAAAGATAAAAAGTACGGTTATTGATAACATGTTGTATTATATTGTTCGATGTTGATATTTTATTTACATTTATAGAATTATAATTGCAATCAAAGATGAGTTTTATATAGTGGTAATACGAATACTAACTTGAACCCAGTGAAGAACTTTTGGTGATTTGATCTTTAAAGATTAACGAACTATTGATATCAAATCGTATGAAATTAATGATGTATTAATAGAGATCTTTGAGGTTGTATTTTATGGGAAAAAATAATAATTATTAATTTTATTGTGAGAGAATATAATGATTGATTATATAATATTGTACATTTGTTGGAGTAGTACTCCTTATAAACAATATTCTTTGTATATATTCTCTTTTTGTTAAGTGCGTCTGATTTGACGATATAAATAAAAACAACAAAAAATGCAAGTAAGAAACAAAAATTAAAGAAGTGTTAATGTTCTCTCTCTCTCTTTTTTATATATAATTATTAATTAAATTAAATTAAATTAAAAATTAACAAAGTTTCAAATGTTAGCTGTGAAGTATAATCACTTAATCCAATGTATTAAAAATAATGTTTTCATCCCCATTTCAGTTTTAACAATCATGATTTGAATTTTAATGCGGTAATAAAAAAAAATTACTCCATTCATTTTTTTAAATCCATTTCTCATTTCTTTCATCTACGTAATGCAAAATAAAAATAAAAATTGAGATTGTCTTTTCACCTTCATATTTAATTTAATATATTAAATATATACAAATTTTAATTGTACATTTAATAAATTGTTAAAAATTTAATGTACGATAATTATGAACAATAAAAAATAATTGCATTCATGTAAGTACAATTACAATCAGATATGAGTTTTATATGATAATAATATCAACAATAATTTGAACCCTGTGAAGACTATTTGGTAATTTAAACTTTGATGATTGACGAACCCGTGATATCAAATCTTATGAAATTAATGATTTCCTGTATTTTACGAAGAATAAAATTAATAATTAATAATTTTATTGTGAGAGTGTAATGATTGACTACATAATATTGTACATTTGTTGGAGTAGTAGTTTTTTGTGAATAATATTCTGTGTATGTTCTCTTTTTATTAGGCGTGTATGATTTAGCGACGTAAATGAAAACGTCATAAATGTAAGTAAGAAATAAAAATTGAAGAAATGTCAATGTTTGCCTATGTTGTGAGAATATTGTTGAAGGACATAAGTAAGATGAGAACAACATTCTATATATATCAATAAAATTAAATTAAATTAAAAATAAAAAAAGTTTCACATATTAGTTCTAAACTATAGTATATGTTTGGTGGGGTTTAAAGATTTTAAAAAAAAATTAGTAAAATGCGTGGTTGAAAAATTGATAAAAGTTGTATGTCCCACAAAATTTGTTGTTGAAAACAAGTTTGAGAAAAAAAGAATTTTAAAAAAAAATTGAACCAAACATGCTCATAATCATTGTAATCTAATGTATTAAAAATAATCTTTTTATCTCCATTACATTTTTGACAACCATGATTTGAATTTTAATGAGGTAATAAACAAAGTTACAACTTTTCTTTTTTTTTATTTTTTTTTTGGTTGAAACTCATTTCTCATTCCTTTCATCTACATAATGCAAAAATAAAATAATATTTGAAATTATCTTTTCACATTCATATTTAATTTAATAGATTAAATATTAAAAAAAATTAATTTTACATTTAATAAATAGTTGAAAATTTAATTAACAATAATGATGAACAAAATAGTAATAAATAAAATACTAAAAAATAATTATACATTAATTAATGAATACTAAGAGTGAATATGGAATTTTATAATTTTTGTAAGGATAAAATAGTCTTAAAAAGTTTCTCCATTTTAGAACTTTTTAGATGTAGTATAGATTAGATATGAGAGGGTAAAATAGTCCAAAAATGTAATATAAAAGGGTAAAATAGTCCTATTTTTATGATCGTAAATACATATTAGGAAGGGTAATTATATTCACACCACAATTTTTATTTTTTGTACCACATTTTAATTATATTTAACATCCTTAATCTATGAATATTATAGTACTCATGTCCCCAACTTTTTTATCACATTTTTATCCTCGATTTTTCATTAATTAGCACATCTTGTGTTTGATAACGGTTTCTATTTAAAATATTTGTTGAAATTCGTAAAAAGACTTATTTGTCTGTCATATTTTTAAAAAAAACAACAGATACAAAAGTACGATAAAATATTTTTTCTCATTTCAAAGCACGTAAACAAAATATCTCAACAGAAAGTGAAACCATCATTAATCATGAAATGTGTTAATTAATAAAAGTTGAAGATAAGAATTCAATGACAAAAAGTTGAGAACATAATTACGATAATGAACATAATCATCATATGACCCTTTGTATTCTGCAGTTAAAAAAAATTGAAAATAAGTTTTCCAAAAGCCCCAAAACAACCTCTTATTTTGTTCAATAATGGTGGAAAATGAAAAGTTTTTGGAATCTTCATATGATCATTTGTATTCCGTAGTGAAAAAAATTGAAGATAAATTGTCCAAAGGTCCCAAACAACTTATTTTGTTCATTAATGGTGGAAGAAGAAAGGGTTTTGGATTTTTTTTTTAATTTAATGCAGAAGGGTAAAATAGTCCAAAATTGTTTATATCTTTTAAAGCCTTTTAGAATTAGTATAGATTATAGTTTTCTGTTTGTCTCGATTTACATATTTAGAATTGAGTGATGAAGAAATAAAAAATTATACACTCGCAAATATTTAAAATATATTGCAGAGTAGTGGAAAGAGTTTTTAAGACTTTCAAACAATGCTTTTCCCTAAGATCATAGATGTTTCAATTCGCAATAATAAACTTATACATGATGAATTGCGTTATGATAAAAACACCCTGGTTGAAGAATTAAAAAAAAAAAATTTGTTTCTAATCTCACAACTGAGCAAAAAAAAAAAAAAGGCTTACGAAACAATAATGTAGCCCGAATGAGATTCTCAATGATTCATTTGTTAAGTAATTGTCTAACTTCAGTTAATTAATTATCAGTATTCCAATACAATGTAAATAGTATTGCCGGTTAAGCTTCCCAATGTTTTGAATTTTCTATAATATTTGGTAAATTGAATAAAATTATGAATGACATTTTCAATTAAAAAATACGCATCTTCATAACAAGATAAATTCACTTCAATTATTAGTAATAACAAATTTGAATACTGCATTAATTAATCAATATAAGATTCAGAGTATGTAAATATTACTAATTGCCTACAACAAAAAAAAAACAATAAATTTGCATAATATCATTAATGCAATCTGCATCTTTACAATTTAGAAAATCAACTTTGAAATTATAATATACAAATTAGTGGGTTATTTAATAAACTGTGCCAAAAATTAATTAATTATTTCATACGCTATGACTATTAATAAGAGTCATGATGAATCTTTCTCCACGTTGGATTATATCTGAAAAAACTAATTTTTAGTCATGGACAACTTTATATAGTATTGTCTAGAATTACAAATCATACGAGATTAAAAATGTTGAATTGTGATAGGGATGGAGTGTCAACCTATTCGACCACAAACGTGGTTTACTAAGAGACGTTTAAAAATCTGGATTAGCTATGTTGTTGTTTTTTAATATCAATATGTAATCAAATGTTATTTATTTCATACTTATTTGTTTTGAATATAATAAATAAACAATATACTTTTAAAATATTTTAAAATCACTATTATAAAAAACAACTGTTGTGCATCGCATGGGTGATAAACTAGTATATATATGTATATATAATGATAACCGTAAAAAATTTCACGCACACATTTTTCTACCATTTTTTCTTTCCAAATTTGGTAAGTTCCACCATAAATGCTACATAGGAGTTTGTTTTCTTTAATTGGCTTCATACATTTATTGTTTATTTATTTATTTATTTTCCTTTTTCTTGCAAAAAAAAGAAGTGTAACATTTAATATTATATACGATAAATACAACAACTTTTCAGATTCTTTAATTGGTTTCACACATTGATTGTTTATTTATTTATTTTTTCTCTTTTCTTGCAAAAAACGATTTGTAACATCTATATATCTATATTATAGAAGGATATCTATTGAAAATTTCACGCACACATTTTCCAACCATTTTTTCTTTCAAGATTTGGTATGTTCTGCCATAAATGCTGCATAGGAGTTTGTTTTCTTTAATTGGTTTCACACATTGATTGTATTTTTTATTTATTTTTTCTCTTTTTCTTGCAAAAAAACGAAATGTAACATTTAATATTATATAGGATAAATGCAACCATTATTCAGATTCTTTAATTGGTTTCACACATTGATTGTTTATTTATTTATTTTTTCTCTTTTCTTGCAAAAAACGAATTGTAACATTTAATATTATATATGATAAATACAACAATCTTTTAGATTCTTTAATTGCCTTCACACATTGATTGTTTATTATTATTTTTTTTCCTTTTTTCTGCAAAAAATGAAGTGTAAAATTTTATATTAAATGATAAATGTAACAACTTTTCAAAAACGCGTTGGACTCATAATCTTCATTTTTTTGGTATGAAACCGTCTTTTAGACTTCCATGTGGTATTCAAACAATTTATTTGTTTCCTATTTTTTGTTGAAATCATTTGTGTAAATTATTTGTACTTTTGAATTTTGCTTCTTTTATTTGTACTATGTTCGGATACTTTCTTAATATATATAAAAGGAGGATAGTCATCGTGAAAAGCCAATACAATTTCTCACCCAAAACGTCTCCCACATATTACAAAATAATAATATATATAAACAAATATTTAATTTAATTAATTAATTGCCCAATATTAGGTAATTAATAATCTGATTTAATGTGCAGCCCGGATGAGATTTTCAATGATTCATTTGTTAAGTAATTATCCAACTTCAATTAATTAATTATCAGTATTTCAATACAGTATAAATAGTATCGCTTGTTCAGCTTTTCAATGTTTTGAATTTTTTATGATACTCGGTAAAAATGAATAAAATTATGAATTGACATTTCCAATTAAAAAATACACATCTTCGAGAACAAGATAAATTCACTTCAAAACCATATCATCCAACCGGTATAAATGAAAACGTTGGAACACATAACCTCAGTTGTTCTGTATGTTTTCCTTCACTGACAAAAAAATACGCTCCACCAACTTTTTGCAAATTAATTTTTCACACGAATATGGCCGGACGGTGTAACTTCATCAGTGAATTACACTCTACGAAGACTCGATGGAGGTTAAAAGGTTTGGGTTATAAGAGCATCTCAAATGGTGGCTTCTATTTTGAATGTCCAGCTGATGTGGCGATGGTGGAGAGGACAAAACTAATGTGGCATCATTTATTGTAGAATGTTGTTCAACATGATGTTCACTTTTAGACAGCTTGCTAGACATCTTCTACATAAATGCTGCCACATTGTGTCTATCTTTCTCATCTATTTTTTTTTTTCTTTCATCATTCCACACTCTCTCTTCATTTCTTTTTTCTCTCTTACCACATAGACTTTTTAGAAGATGTTTGGCATTGGAGATACTCTAAGACAACTATATTTGGGTTGTGTTGGAGGATTATGTCTGATAGTGAGGTCAGTAACCCAAACAAGATACCTACGAAAAGATCATATGTATACAAGTGAGACGTTCATGAATTCGAGAATGAAACACTAGATGGAATTCAACTACACATACAATTAACAAGATTAGAAAAAATTGTGAAGCAAGTGAAGGAATGATTTGTGGTCTTAGAAGATTATTATGTTTATTGAACATTAATTTGTGGATTGATTTGATGATTTGATTGTAGTAGTTTGGAAAGTTTATTGAATCTTAAACTTATATTGGTTGGGGGGTATATTGGTTTGTTTTGATTATCTTATTAATTAAAGTCAAATTTTTGGGTTAATGATTTTTTTTTTTTGGCTTTTCGTCCACCATATATATTATTAAATGATTGTTGCCTAATCCGACAATAAACATGAAGCAAGTCATTAAATAGTAATAATACAATTAACTAATGTAAGCAACAAAACCAAAAAAAAAAAAAAAACTTATTTAAATATCTGTAGACAATTATTAGTAATAACAAATTTGAATGCTACATTAATTAAACAATATAAGATTTATAGTATGTAAATATTACTAATTGTCTACAAATAAAAAAACAATAAATTTGCAGAATATCATTAACGGAGTCTGCATATTTACAATTTAGAAAAGGGTTAATTTCATTGATGGTCATCGGAGTTTCATTGAAATTAAAAAACAATCGAAGTAACAAAGTTTTAGTGGTGGTCACTGAAGTTTATTACAGTGTGCACCGAAGGCCACTATGTGAAATTCTCCAATTAAGTTGATGACGTGTCATTGGTAAATGTCCACGTGACACACAATCGGATGACACGTGACACACAAAAATTATTGACATGTAGTCTTTACCCACTGACTATAATAAATTTGAACTTCAATGAATACCTCTAAAATATAAGGACTTAGCTAAAAATACTTCAAAATAAATCAGATTTCCATTTCCATTTCCCGATTCCATTTCCATTCATGCAAACATGTTCTTCATTCTCCAAACCCTAATTTCTCCCCCATTTTGGACGCCTTTGATGTTCTTTTATTGCACTTGAGGCCCTATTAGAAGTATTTTAATGTGATGTTTTGGTGGTTGCAGGTCCAAATTCCAGCCATTGGTTCTGAAACCATAGAAGTGCAGTGTTTGCCAGCATCCATTTCTTGTAAATGCTAATTGATGTGCAGAAGCAGAACCACCATATGCCGCCCGTTACGTGGATGTTTTCCAAAACCTAAATAATAGATTGTTCCTATGTTATAAACCAAATTCCTATCTGTAACTTGTATGTATAAAGGTACCTACTGGTAATGTATATCTTTTTACATGTGTGGAACGTACCTATACAAGTGACATTAAATTTTAATTTAAGGCGAGGGCTATTGCAAAATCAGCCGATTTGAGAATTTAGGGTTTGGAGAATGAATAACAGGTTTGCAGGAATGGAAATGGAAATGGAGATCTGATTTATTTTGAAGTATTTTCAGTTAGGTCTTTATATTTTAGAAGTATTCATTGAGGTCCAAATTTATTATAATTAGTAGGTAAAGTCTATATGTCAATAATTTTTGCCACATGTCATTCGATTGTGTGCCACATGGACATTTACCAATGACACGTCATCAACTTAATTGGAGAATTTCACAGAGTGACCTTCAGTGCACACTTTAGTAAACTTCTGACCACCGTTGAAACTTTATTACTTCAGTGACTGTTTTCTAATTTCAATGAAACTTCAGTGACCATAAGTGAAATTAACCCATTTAGAAAATCAAATTTCAAATTATAATATAAAAATTAGTGAGTTATTTAATGAGCTACATAAAAAATTAAGCCAGAAGCACTTCATAAAAAATTTAAAAAATGATAATCAAGCATTCCTTTAAATTCTGTTTGTTATATTTTTTTTTCCACGTTAACTAAGAAACAGTTTAAATTAGTTGCAATTTACAAAATATATATAAATACACAATATAACTGTTAAATAGAGATATGAAAACATATTTATTTGATTTAAACAAATGATAAGATTTAAACTGTTATTGTAACTGAAAAATCAATTTATCTAACAATATTTGTGTCGATTATTAAAAAAACTTATCTATGCATACCCGAAAATTATTTTTCAAATTATAATAGAAAATTACTCAATAAGTTTTAATATTATATTATATATTACATAATATTAAAGTATTGATATTATATTTTATAATAATAATAATAATATTATTATTATTTATATTTATGCAGAGTCAAAAAAATATAATTAAATCAAATGACAATTTTTTTAATATTTTATAATATTAAAATTTAATTAATTTAATTTAATTAATTGCCCAACTTTATATAATTAATAAAAAATATTCCATTACAATTTAATTAGGATGAGCTTTCCAATATTTTAATTTTATATGATACTCAGTTAAAATGAATAATATTAAGAATTAACATTTAAAAAAAAATGCACATCTTCCATGACAATATAAATTCACTTGAAAACAAAAAGTAGATGAGTTTATGTGTTTCAAGGTTTTAATCTATACCGGTTGAGGAATTTAAAAAAGTTATGTTTTCAAAAAAAAAAAAATGAAACATAAATGCACGAGAACTATTGGTAATAATGCAATAGTTTTTCAAAAATAGATTTATTTTCCCCACAAATTTTTTATGCTAAGTGGTAGGCTTGGGCGTCGGGTGGGTTGGTCCGGGTATTTCAATACCCGGAACCACCTGTTATAGTTCGGGTATTTCGTAAATGGAACGATTTGGTTTACAAAATTATTGAAACCAAACCCGAACCAGAAATTATTCACAAAATTCGGTTCGGGTTCGGTTCTACCTATTTTTTTTAAATCGTTAGTTGACAACATGTTTTGAAAAAAATTAAAAATTACAAACCCGTTAACATTAAATGATGTTAGATATTAAAACAATTTATGAAATATATAAACATTAACTGGAACAATAAACACCAAAATTGCAAACTCATAAATTAGGGTTAAAAAAATAAAAATTACCTCTCAAAATTGAGGATTCGTTTCGATTATAGAGGAGTTTCACCTTCGCCGTCTCATTGTGTATTGAGCAAGAGAGAGATGAGCGAAAGTGCGAGACAAACGACAATGTTTCTATTGAGTATCTCAGCAAATAGAAATTGAGATTTGGGTAATTAGAATTGAGTCGATTGAGTTTAAGTTTAAAATTGATGAGTTTTGTAGTTTTTGTTTGGATCTTGGACAGTTGGACTATTATCTTTGGTACCATGGTGTTGGATTGTGAGTCATTAGGTTATGATTAATAAATTGTAAATTTTTTTTATATAAAAAATAACAATTCAGTTCCAATCAGGTACCCACGGTCATAGTTCAAGAACCAAGAACCGACCTGAACTCGGTCGATTTTCGGTTCTCGGTTCTCGGTTCTCAGTTCTGGTTCCTTATTTTATTTTTTTAGAATCGGACCGGAACCTCCGGTCCTAATACGGTTTCGATTCGGGAGGTTTGGTTTCGGTTAAAATATCCACCCCTACTTAGTGGGTTAAATAGGTTGCGGTTTTCAAAAAAAAAAAAACATCAACACACGGAAAACATATAATCGTGTTATATTATCAAATGGTCTAATTTATTGATTAAAAATAATAAGTCGATTAAACTAATAAACTAGATATGATACTTTTAAAATAAAATTCATACGATTTAAAGTCCGCCTCAATTCGACCACAAACGTAGTTTTCAAAGAGGTGTTTCAAAATTTGGATTAGCTATGTTGTTGTTTTTTTCAATATCAATGACAAATCAAATGTTATTTATATGATTTTTTTATTTGAATGTAATAAATAAACAATATACTCTTAGAATATTTTAAAATTACTATCATAAAAAACAAGTGTCGTGCATCGTACGGGTGATATATAGTTTGATATATGAAAATGCAATTTGATAGTGTTGACTTGGTTGATAAATTGTTTTCAAAATGATGTAATTTTTCGTTTAATATTGTATTTTCTATTTATATTTAAGAGTACCGTTCTCCTACATTCAGTGGACAAGATGTAATTGTCCACTGGGTGATGTGGCGGCATGATATCACAAGATGAAATTATCCATTATCACAAGATGCGATCTCATGCCGCCATATCACCTAGTGGGCAATTACATCTTGCCCACTGGATGTAAGAGAACGATACTCTTAAACTTATTTAACTTTTGACAGATTTCTATTTAAAATCAAGTGATTATTAGGAGTTTAGATGTGTTGTCTTCTTAATTATCCATTCCTCTACTAGAATTTTGATACTTCATTATATCGATTGTACTTACAAACAAAACAATATTCTCACATACCATCATGCGACATATCAAGCCCATGTCTAATTAACTTTGTTTTAGTTCATACATAGCCTGATAGCCTGGTCGAAGAACTTCTATATGTGTTAAATGGAGTTGGTATGAAAGAGGAGAGCCACTTTTCTCCGAAATCTTATTAATATATAAAAGTAAGATAGCAGCTGAGAAAAATATTGCCAAGTTTTCCCTCCAAGATAATGAATAATACAATATTATAAAATATACAATAAAATAATAGTAATAAAAAATTTAATAATAATTGTGAGTTTACAGTTCGATGCATTGAATTGTAAATGATATAAATTTTTTTGGGTTTAGGTAAACACAATATTTTGTTGTTAATAACTTTGATATAATAATAATATTAATAAAAAAAATTAATGATAATCGAGGTGTTCACATTTTTCGATTCACCCCTCATATCCTACACGATTTTTTTTTTTTTTTTTTTGGGTTTGGGTATGCATTATATTTTGTTGTTATTACCTTTGCCAATTTTCCCTCCAAATGTTGAATTTTTATTAATAAAAAAAATAATAAAGAATACTAATATCAAATAATATTAATAAAAATTTATAATAATTGTGAGTTTACAGTTCCGATGCATCCGTCATATTTGAACTCCACGAATTAAAGTTTTTTGGTTTTAAGTAAGCACAATATTCTGTTGTTAATAACTATGCTAATTTTCCCTCAAAAAGTTGAATTTTAAATAATAAATAATAATGATATATTAACAATATTAATAAAAATTAATTCCAATTTAGGTATTCACAAATTTAGAGAGAGAGAGAGAGAGAGAGAGAGAGAGAGAACATATATAGGGTATTGCGCATTAATTGTGTTGATAGTGTCTGTACAAAATTGAATATCATTCTCAATTTACAAGTAAATTCATTGTACTAGCAGCAGCTCCAACTAAACCCGCATGCGTATCATACCCATGCCTCAGAATCTTAATATATTGGAGTAATTGTTGACATTTACAAATACAAATAGATGTTTAAATCGTAAGTGCATTCCCTAATAGTTTAAGCTAAATTCAAGTTATTTTCCATCATAACATGTATTACAAAACCCTTCTTGCTTTTCAATATGGGCGAAAGTTTTAACAGCGTCAAAGAAATAAACGCTACCAAGACACAATGGAATGAAGGTTAGGGTCGTGAGGCTATGGGAGATGTCGTGCTTTGACAACAAGGCGGAGATGTATATCATAGAAATGCTTCATGGATGAAGAGGTCTCATACGACAAGAAGGATTTAGATCGGGGGATTCTCGTAAATGATTCGTTGCCAACGCCCAAACTTTCCCATCCCCAGCCAAATACGATTGGGCATATCCTTCAAGAGATCAACTAATACGCATACTGCCGAAACACTAGGGTGGTCGTTGATCAGCTGACTGGGGCGTCCATTGGTGGAACTCAGCCGGAACCTCAATACTGTGTAGTGCCCCAAGAATTACTACGTCATTTGGTCTAGTTTAGTGATAGCGGTAGGTCAGCTTGGTTCGCTGTGGCTCTAATGCCGGCGATGAAGCAAACAAATAGGGGGTGATAACATTCAGACCTCTCTGAGACTAAGAGGGGCTGGTTACAGGAGGTATTCCTGTAAGCCTTGTAACATTAACCCAAAAACCAATCGTCACTGGTCTCGGCACATTCTTGTCGCCCTCTCTCCAGGAAAAAAACCTATGCCTTTATCAGTCTGGTTAGGCTTTCCGGAAGGTTTTCTGGTGAGCTGTTATCAGATTGATTGGTATGGTAAGATGGATGTTAGTTGAGAGCTGTAAGCCCGATTGGGGTTACGTAGAGAGACTTACTTATAGAGGATCTCTCTCGGCAGCTCGACGACGATGCTTCTTTCCTCGTTAAGCAGATTGAGTCAAAATATTGGATTCAATCGCTCTGCGAGTACTCTAAGTGGTACTACGAGGCGTTAATGGACTATGGACGGCCTATAGAGTGATCCACGACCACCCTTCCATCTTACTTTCTAAGAATCGGCTTTCTTGGCCATAGTATTTTCATTTGAAAGAAGGAGCGTCTCGTATCTCCAGCGGCAAAGGGATTCGAACCACTGTGAAACCTGTCAAATCACGGGGAAGCGAACTTTCTATCAAACAAAAAACAGCTTCCTCTCCGGAGAATAGCAAATAGCTAAAAGTTTAAAAAAGAAAAGACATTCTTCAACGAGTGAAATCGAAACAGCAAGCAGCCCCCTCGGCATACTATTCATCGAACATCACAGTAGAAGCCATACGTGGGGCGCAAAGAGCTTGTTCCCTGTCGTGATGTGATCCTACTCATCATTAAAAGAGGGGCCCTCTCAATCATATCGCAATTCGACATAACTTTTATAGATTCCACCAAGGCGATACGCGGGTTCGGGTCCTTCTATAAGTTGGATCCATTAGGTTCTTCAATTTGTTCAGACTCCTAAAGCGAGAAAACTAGATGAATATGACCACTTATGAAAAAAAAATAAGGGGGGGGGGAAGTAAAGCAAACAAAAAAGGAGCCTTCACTAGTCATAATGGGCTGGGCCCTTGTATCCGCATATGAAGGAAGCGTCACGTAGCATCTTTAGTTCGTGAGTTCTCGAGCTGCTATGCTTTAGCCTATCAACAAGGCAAAGCTGACTAATCGACTCGATCTTTATCGTAATCGTATAAAGGCCTCGCGTCAGATATTGGTTGCGTTGATCGGCGGCTTGCAACATCACATCTGGAACGACCGATCTATGAATCTATAGCTTTCCGCGTAGAAAGACGTCAAGAAAGCTTGAATAAGAATAGTTGATTCAATAGCTGCGGTTAGGCCTTTAGACTCTTCCTACTGTCAAGCTACTACAGGCTAAGACCCTCTCATAGCCATCTCTTTAGCATCCTAGCCCAAAGAATCCCATCATGGGTGAAAGCGCAATCACAACTGTCGAATCTCGTGCTTAAAGGGGTTCGCAGTACTTGCTTTATGCCTTTCCTTCTTACTTTCCTGAGCGAGGAAGGGAATCGCTACTTCGGATGCAAGGTTACCAGATTCATCTTCGGATTCTTCAAAGGATGTGGCCGATGTAGCATATGAAAGAGAAGAAGCTCTTGGTCTCAGCTGAGTGAAACTGTCCCTACCCCGCTAATTCCGAATGCAGTTTCCCAAGAGGTTGAATAGGGACGTACTTACGTACCTTTTTCCAGTAGCTCTAAATAAAAGAGTCCTCCTATGAGAAGCTTAGTAGAAATAAAAAAATCGGTTAAGGTCAAAGGGGGGAAGAAGAAATCTCTATTTCAGGCTTCCGCTTCCGTGCCTAAACGTTAAGGGTGCTTGTTGCCACTAGTAATTAAGCGTCTTTCCCTACGCTAAGTTAGAGCTATTAGAGTATAGTTTGAAACTTATCTGGGTAATTAGAGGCTTCTTCTTCTATTCCCAGTTCGGTCTTTGAGTAAGAATGAAACTTGTTGAAGTTACGTGGGAACAGACTCTTTCATGCTAATGAGTCAAAGGCAAAACAACTCTACTCTTTATCCTCTCCGAGGGCTAGGGTCAACGGCACATTTTATACTAGCCAGGGTAGCAAAGAGCTTTAAACACCTTTCCCTTCTTCTTTCTATATTCCCTTATGGTTTACTCTCCGAACAGTAAAGCGCGTAGGGTTAGGAGAATCCCGTGTACCGTGGGTACCCTCTCAGTAGTCTACGGAACTCACTAGGTGAAAGGTACGGTACGAGCAGAATACTTGGAGCAAATAGAGATAAAGAGAGTAAAGACGAGCTACATATTTTGAGTTCGATCTTTGTATACCAAGTCTTCCATTCGCCGGGAGTGCTCAATTCCCGCTAGGGGAGGGGTTACATGCTAACAAGTGGCGATACCCGCGAAAACCAAAGGACTATTCGCTCTTTGGGGTGGGCCTTTCGTACTCAAATCCGTACGGGGAAAGGACAATTATTCAGCGCACTAAAATCTAGTGGATGGGGTTTCATATTCATGAAAAGCCGGGGTTGAACCATGTTACGGAACTAAGACAACAATTCTTACTAATAATAAGAAAGAGTTAAGCGCCTCCAAGGCCTAGAAGCTTCTTTTAGTCTATATTTTCAAAGAGAGACGCGAACTTAGAAGTCAGAAAAAAAGACTTTGAGTTTCAGTTTCCATGGATATCCACGCCCGACTTCAAGTAATTGAGCAAGAGCTCCAAACCGTCGAAAACATGAAGCGCAGGTGGGAGCAACGGCTCGCGGCTTTTGGGGAACATCTGCCCCCTATTGATCCCGAAATCATACAGAATAGAATGATGAACATACGGAACAAAATTCGCTTTCTGGAGGATAGGAAACATAAAATCCAAGAACGCCAAGACCTAATTGTGCAGGCGGTCATCCGCGGGCGCCAAGGAGACTAAAAGAGTCCGGTGCCAAAAAGTAGTGTCTTGGTTTGCCTTTCTTTGTCTTTGGCTTTCTTTGTACTACTAGGCTAAGTGTCTTTGTTTTCCTTTCTTTGGTGTGTTTGCATGTATGGGCCAAAATCGAGTCGAAAGTGTTCAATGCTTATGTTAATATAATAATAAGTACTTGTTCGTAAGTGCTTCAAATGAATGTGAAAGTTGAAATAAGGTGTAAGTTAAGTGTACTGGAGATGTGCTTATTAAGCCTTTCCAGCTCTGAAGCTTCCTTCTTCCTTGAGTCTGCGCCGTCTGAAATACCAAACCCTAATGCTAGTTCAGTTCGTGTGTTTTACGTGAGCGCCTTTCACTAGTGTGCGTAGAAAAAACACACTAACTTGATCATAAAAGAAAGTAAAATTCTCACCATTATAAATTTTGCAACTTGTAGTCCACCGGGAGGCTAAATCCTCTCCTGAGTTTTCAATCTCTGTTTTTGCGCGAAAAAGAAGAAGAAAGGAAGGATGGAATTCCGGCTTGTTTGCCTAAATGACAAAGGTTACAAATATGGGGATCCAAATTAGAACTACAAGAGACTAGTTTATTCTTAGACAGCACATCGAGCACTTGTTTCCCAGGGTGACCAATATATATTATTCTCATTTATTGTTGTGATCACCTATATTATTTTTCAATATTATATTTTAATGTAAGTGTTTGAATTGTTATTATTTTTTTAAGAAAAACAAGCTTCAATGTACTTTGTGGGGGGACTATGCAGATGAGGTTAATATTTTACAATACGAACAATTGATGACCATAAAATTGACTATTATATAGTCTAACAATTAATTATATGTGTTTGCTCATGAATCATCTACTACTAAATATTATCCTACTGAAGTGGATACTATAGTGGAAAGGAAGATGTTGTTCAAGGTTCAGGTCAAATTTCAAAATGTTAGTGAGCATAACGAAGTATACATCGTTATGAGATATTGACTGACAATAGTGAGATAATATTAAAATATGTCTCAAGATGTTATATACAAAATCAGGTTAGTGTAGATTATGTTAATTTTTTATTGAATAATTTTCTTCCATGTTTAACGTTTACTTGATCGATCTAATTAAAAAATAATTATATTCAAAATTCGGAGTCCCTTTCACGACTTGAACACACTAATGCTGATGAGTTAAATGTTATTTTTATTTTAAATTTTGTTATTACTGACATATTATTTATGATAACATTGTGCAACTAATAATTCAACTAATTTTGTTTGATATGCAGGACTCTGTGTCTGACAGAGGTTAATACCCAAAATAAAAATCCTTTAAAACGATCTAATGCAATGATATTTGAAGATGGTGGTTCATCTAAAGATATATTAGATGACAATCCAACTACCTAGATGTCAAGTAACAAGATGAAAAGATTTGTCAAACAAGAAAAAGATTAATTGTTACGTGATCATTTAATTTTTATATTTTTCTACATTCCATGTAGGATGACTTCATTTGTGTTATCTATTTGTTTAACTGCTTTGTTGGTTTAATTCTATCAGACTCAATTTTATGTTTAATTAAATATGATTAACTAGTATATCACCCATGCGATGTACAACACTTATTTTTCACGATAGTGATTTTAAAATATTTTAAGAGTGTATTGTTTATTTATTACATTCAAATAAAAAAAGTATTATATAAATAATATTTGATTACTCATTGATATTGAAAAAAAAAAAAAACAACAACATAGCTAAATAACATTTGATTACTCATTGTTCTCACATTAGTTCCTCCATTTGCCAAATCGTCAAATATGGAGTAAATTGAAGAAGATGATATCTGACTTATATTTTGGGAACTACAACCCCCACCATTCAGCTTTTTACATTAATATTATTATTATTAGTAATCATACTAAATTTACAAAAGTAGCCAGTTAATAAACAAACATCTACAATAAATTAAAATCCAAAAAATTCACTCATACCTATTACGAAAATTATTGATTTCATCGATAAGAGCATTCACCAGGAGCTTGGTAATGTAATAGATGTTACAAATTCTAATCTCCCCGCAATCAATTATCACAAATATACAGATTAAATACTATTATAAAATAAAGATTCCAAAAACTAATTATAAATTTGAAGAATAATAATATCAATATAACATCGGTATCGTTTGGCCGACACATTTGAAGTATAACTATGACAGGTTCTAGTTTTTCACTTTCTAGGAAGCTATTAACCTTATCAACATAATCTCCCCACAGAGTGCATGAATGCTTATTTTTTCTAAAAATGGATAACCAATGATATACATAAGCTTATATAGATAAAATTAATCATATTTGTTATCTAACAATGAAATTTAAGGACGTATACGTACTCAAGATCCTCAATAACAATGTCAATTAGTTTATTTGTTCTTCCACATGATTCTTGAATCTTAGCATTATCTTTGCCGACAATCTCTCCAATAATGTCTGCATTAAATTGAGGGAAAATGTTAATTATGATTAAATTAAAAAAATCAGAGTATCAAAGCAATTATCCATACCAAATAATTCGTTTTCATCAACTTCTACTGCAACCAAAATTACCAAATCGCTTGAACACGTAATTGCTTGAAGGAAATTTTTGTTAGTAAATTCAACAACAGTTGTCATTGGCATAAAAATTCATTTTGTACTTGTGTCTTGTAGTCCAGAACTTCATGTTGTTGTATCCGACAACAAAGTTGAACACAATGTATAGTTTACCCTCACATATCAATATTTTGAACATCGGTATCAAATAACGTTTGACCGTTGCTGGAAATCTACCACCCTGTCATTTTTAAGGTAAGAGATTATTGAACTGACACTTGAAAATCTATTATTTTACTGGAATTATATATTTGTTTCTTTGCATCCAAGTCTTGAAAATTTATTTGGACTATTATTTTATTGATTATACATTTTCTCCTTTCCATTCAAGTCCAAATAAGTTTTTGATATTACTATTTTGTCAATCTAACGATTGATAACCAAATTAAATATTTTATTTTTAATTCTATCATTGAATGATAAATATGTTTTCTTTTTTAATAGATAACCTTTTATGTTGATTTATTTGACAATAAAACTTCAATCAGTAAATGTTACGCTTATCGCTCATTAAATCAAAATACGCTTCCAACTTATTATTCTAGGCTTTTTGCACAAATGGTCCTCGACTTTTGCACTTTATTGAGGTTGAGGACCTATCGTTTTATTTTTTGACAGTTTAGCCCCTATTTGAATATTTTTTGTGACAATGGTCCTTTTCATCAATTTCTATCGCCCAATTCTCATTGGAAAAATTTGATGTTGGAAAATAAAGAAAAATTTGCAGCAAAAAGTTCCTTAATCTTTTAAAAAGTATTGAAAAGTCCTATAACCTTCTAATCCTAAAACATATGACCTCAAACCTTTTTGACAATTTTACCCCAACTTGAATAAATTAAAAATAACTCCTAAACCTTTTCAAAAATACAAATAAGTCCTAAATCTTTTTTTTTAATAGATTTACAATTAAAATAATAAAAAATGTGTTATCAAGTCCCAAAACTGTTAATTTTGTTCACCAAAATGATATTTAAAATGTGTTTGATTAAAATCATAAATCATATTTTTTAGTAAAAATTGTTGAAATGTGTGGTTGAAAAGTTGTGGGACCATAAAATGTGTGGTTAAAATTAATTGTTGACTTTGACTTTAGTTTTTTAGCAAAATCAAAATTGAAAACAAACGGGCTCTTAGAGTCTCTATAGTTTTTGTCCAGTGGTCCGTTAATTAACAAAAAAATTATACCCATGATCAAAATTTGACCAATTTAAAATTTTAATTTATTTTTCATACCAATTACTAAATAATAATTTTAAAAAAAATTTCATCACAATCTTCAGCCCACCCTACCCTTTTTTTAATTAATATGAAAAATAAATTAAAATTTTAAATTGGTCAAATTTTGATCATGTGTATAATTTTTTTTGTTAATTAACGGACCACTCGACAAAACTCAGAAACTCTAAGAGCCGTTTGTTTTCAATTTTGATTTTCTAAAAGGTTAAAGTCAAAGTTAACAATTAATTTTAACTACACATTTTATGGTCCTACAACTTTTCAACCACACTTTTCAACGACTTTTACTAAAAAATCTAATCTTTTAATCAAACACATTTTAAATGTCATTTTGGTGAACAAAATTAAATGTTTTGGGACTTGATGACACATTTTTATTATTTTAAGTGTAAATTTGTAAAAATAAAAATATTTAGGACTTATTTGTATTTTTGAAAAGGTTTAGAAGTTATTTTTAATAAATTTGTCAAAAAAGTTTGGAGTTATATGTGTTAGGATTAGAAGGTTATGGGACTTTTCGACACTTGTTGAAAGATTAGGGACTTTTGCTGCAAATTTTCCTTTACTTTTAAATCCAAAATTTTCCAACGTCATATTTAACGGAGAATTGGATGGAAATTGATGAAAAGGACCATTGCCGCCAAAAATATTTGAAATAGGGGCTAAATTGTCAAAAATGAAACAATAGGTCCTCAACTCGCAATAAGTGCAAAAGTCATGGACCATTTGTGCAAAAAAACCTATTATTCTATCTATTTTTAAAAGACATATATTTATAGCAAATTCATAACTTGGTAAATGTTTTGTTCTTTCTTCCTCCTTTTTTTCTTAAAGATGCTTTATTTTTTAAAGAAAAACAGTTGATAACATAATATAAAATTTATATAGAGTATATGAAAATGCATGTTCAGTATTACGAATCATAAAAAGAAAATAACATAAAAATCATGTAGTGTGTGTTAACACATCTTAATCTTGACTACTCTATAGAAGAGACATATATATATATATATATATATATATATATATATATATATATACACACACACACACACACACAATATTTAAATAATAAAAAGCATAAGTAGGTAAAACCATGCATCCGCGAAGACCATCTCTAGGTTGTTCGTTTGTGCTTTGTTGTCAAAGGAAGGAATCTCCAAAACCCTTACAACCCGAACCTTTAACCTCCATTGAGTCTTTGTAAAGTCTATTTCACTGATGAAGTTACACCGTCCGGCCATATTCAAGTGAAGAATTGATTTGCAAGAAGCTGGTAGAGCGTATTTTTTTGTCAATGTAGGAAAAAAGACAACAACTGAGGTTATGTGTTCCAACGTCTTCATTTATACTGGTTGAATGAGATGAGTTTGAAGTAATTTATCTTATTGTGGAAGATGTTTATTTAAAATTGAAAATGTCAATTCATAATTTTATTCATTTTTATCGAGTATCATAGAAAATTCAAAACATTGGGAATGTGCTATTTACACTGCATTGAAATACTGATAATTAATTAATTGAAGTTGGGCAATTACTTAATAAATGAATCATTATGAATCATATCCGGGATGCACATTAAATTTGATTATTAAATACCTGAAATTGGACAATTAATTAATTAAATTAAATATGTGGGAGACGTTTTGGGCGAGGATAACATGTTAACTTTTATTGATAACTATCCTTCTTTTATATATATTAAGATTACGATATTATTTATTTGATGCTTTTGTAGTTGATTCAATTATAATCAATAATCTTTCATTTATTTTTATTAAGCACACTTTTACAAAACACAACTGTCGTGCATCGCATCGTGCATCGCACTAGTAAACACTAGTAATTGTACATATAATTACTTTTGAAAATAGTAGACATTTAAAAAATAAAAATAAAAAAATACTTGCAAGATATTACTTTTGGGAATGGTGCCTCACCAACCACCCTAGTTGCCTATCCTGTGAGCTTGCACATGTGTTTGGGAGTAATTATAATAGCATCTCTATTACTTTTTAAACGTGACATATAAACATAGATAAACGGAGTTATAAAAAATTCTCTCCAATGCATGTTGACGAGGACTTCATCTTGCTGATGTGGCACACAAAAAAAATAAACTCCGTCTAGAAGTCCGTCTAAATTTTAGAAGATTTCTAGATGAAGTGACTTAACAAATTTAAATCCAATTCAACATTTTATTAAAAAAAGTCGAACGAGAAAAATAAAAATTGAAGACCCGCTAATTTTTTTAAAAAAATTAATGCCACATAAGCAATAATATTAATTTTAGACAGAACACATTGAAATTTAATTTTTAATTTGACCTTCTATTTAATAGATGTAGTATCACATAGACCAGGAAGTCCATCTATTTTACCTATCATGTAGATTTCAATAGACAGAGTGCATTGGAGATGCTCTAAGTTAGTCAAATATTATTTTTATCCATACATTCTCTAGCACCTACAACTTTTATGTACACATTTCATAAGTCACATACAATTTTTTTACCAAACAGACACTATAGTCGTCCTCATAATTTTCTACTTTAACATAAAGTCTTCTCCGACTTCACCTTTAACACAAATCTTTTTCTTCTATCTTGATTTCATTCCTTTATAGCTTCCAACATGCTATCACAATATTATCTAGTTAGAGATGGCAACGTGCCATAAAGGGTGCAGCTCGACCTTTGTCACAGCCGAGCGAGCTCAAATTTCGTCTAAAAATTGGGTTTGGACCGGCCCATGGTTTGTGGGCCACACGGGCCGAGCCATGGGCCGATCCGCGGACCCATGTGAAATTTATTTTTTTATAAGTTAAAAAAAAAAAAGAAATAAGTTTAAGATAAAATTTAAAATTCAAACCCTCATCATTTTTTTCGAGCTTGGGACATGCTATTATTAGCGTAGGCGGAGTTAAAATTGTACACGAATAAGTTGTTACGTGTACAATTTTTTGTAAATTTAAATATCAACACTTAAAAGTTAAAATGAATAAAATAAAATTAATTCATATACTTACATTTTATGTATTCAGTTCGTCCATCTCTTCGACCAATATTAGGCTTACTTTATCTTGGATTCGAAGTTCTGCATCCTCCCAATCTTTCAAACACATTAATGATTAAACTCTATAATATATTTAGTTTAAGTCTTGATCTCAAATAATTAAGAATCCTACCACATGTACTAAAAGTAGACTCCGATGCTACAGTTGATACTAGAGGTGTTAGTAGATCACGTGCTATAATAGAAACAATTGGGTATTGACGCTCATTTTGTCTCCATCACCTAAGTATATCGAAATTATTCCTCTCATCTTTATCTAACAAATTAAGCATGTCGTAACCAAAATATCAAGCTAACTCTAACGGTACATCTCTAATATTAGTTTCGTTTTTGCAGGCACGGGAATGAGAAGAAAAGAAGAAGAACTAGCATTTTGAGTTCTCTTAAAAATAAGGAAACTCCAATAATAATTAGGATTACGGTTATTTGAAGAAGAAGAGTTTGGTGTATGAGGTCTTCTAACGTTCCTAACGATTTTTTCGGCACAAAATTTGAACATTTCACATAATATTTTTTTTTAAATTACCATAAGTTAATGGATTACTGTAACTTAAATTATTAGAAATTTTGGAAATAGTATGTTTAGTTCCTTGTAAATTTACTCTAGAGTCCATAAATGACGTTAACGGAAACAACACAAGCAGATCTTCTTAATATTTTTAACCTTCATTTCCATTGCTTCAACAATATAAGAAAAAATTGCATACGTCTTATATCTATTAAAATTATTTGCAATAAAATAAAATAATTTAAAACTAATGGACTAGTAGGGTAGTATACACCACCATATATCGTTTGTGGAGTCGTAAAATACTTTCAAAAATTTCGAACATGAAATGCAATTTGCCAATCATATGGTTGCAAATCGTATTGTTGGGATTTTTACATATAATTAATCAAATACTTGTGTGAATGTCGGATATTATAATAACCACCTTGGATAATAAACAATATTCATAACCTTCACATGATTCAAACATTAAATAAGTAGAGTTCCACATTTTGTATGTATGTCTTTACATATACACGCGCACTAACTTGAAATGATCCCAATATCGAGCCTTTTGTTTTGCAGATTTTTCGTTTAGTAGTCGATTGAGTAGTGTTGGTCGTTTCTAACTCTTCGTCGATATCATCTAAATCGATATTTGGTTGATGTTCCCAACCCCAAAATTATCACTAAATTCAAGAATTTGAACATTATTTAAACCACTAAAATCATCTTGAATTTGGTTTTCGACAAACTCGGCACTTTCTTGAAAATTGTATTGATTCATGAAGAATTATAGATAATAGAAATATAGAAGTAGAAAATAGAAATGTAGAATGTATATAACTAAAATTGTAGGAATGTAGAAGATTAGAAATGTGAAAATTCAACAATAAATTGCATAATAAAAGAACTTATATTGACAATATAATTATTTCAGATTGTTGTATGAATGTAAGTTGAGAGATTTGTGAAGAATATGGAAAGTTTATGGGGGTATTTATAGGGAAAAAAATTATAGCCATTGGAAAAAAATAAAAAATAAAAATTGGAGGACCAATTTGCAACGGTTTGAAATATGACCGTTGTAGTGCAACGGTCATATTTCTGACCATTGCTAATTGCAACTTTTGGTCCCATTTGGACCAAGGACCACAGGATGGTCCGTGGACCGACCACGAGTCGAATCCACGGGCGGCCTGTGGACTTCACAGGCTAAGCCAAGCTCGGCCCATGTTTCATATCTTGATTCGTACCGACAAAGCTGGGCCACTCACGAACCGAACTTTGAAGGGCCGGGTTGACGGGTCCACGGGCGGCCCGGCCTTTTTGCCATCTCTATCTAGCGGTTAGGATTAGATCAATAAATAAATGATGAAAAATAAAGAATACAAGAATTTACACAAGGTTCGCCTCAATGTGAGACTACGTCATGTATCTTCACCACCGTAGTAATTCACTATGATGAATGGTGATTAATTGTTTACAAGAGATCAACCTTATATATAACAACCCAATGAAATTTCCTAATTATAATGAAATTCTATCGTTTTTCATAATTGAAAATCGTATCCCTTCCACATATATACTAAGAATTTTGTGAATAATTGTTCCACCTAATTTCGATAGTTAGGTGATGATTTAATATAGAAATTCTGATTGTGCAACCATAATAAAATATGATAATCTATTTGTTCGTTTTTCAAGATTGAAGACCAACTCAATATTGAAACAATAGGTCAGAGACCCGTGGTGCAATTTTTGCAATTATCATCCGAATCACTGAATCAGGTTATCACACACATGGTGATCAGAAGGGTAAGAAATAGATCAAAGTTAATGTCAAATTGTCAATGGTTTTGACTATTAAAAATTTAAATGCACTAAATTATTCAGTAGATAATTACATTCAGTAGATAAAACAGAAATAAATGAAACGGATTGACAAAGAAAGATTCACGCATACTATTTTGAGAAAACTCTGCACAATGTTTTTTAATATTACTATGTGCTTGTACAACTATGAAAAAAAATGCAACTTTCATCTCCAAATTCATCTTTGATCTCAAAATCTTGACGAAGATAAAGATGAAGATGATTTTTTTTTTTTATACAAATTTAATTGAAATTATATAATGTAGTAGAATAATATTTAAAAAAAGAGAATTATTTTTCAACTATGATAATTTTGTTAATTTTTAAATTTCATTAAATGTTAATTGCAAATTCTTGTAAAGAGAAGTTCAAAATTTTGACTTTTCTAAAACAGTTTTTTAATCGATATTTTCAGTCAAAAATACGTATTGACTTTAGCTAAACAATCAAAATATAACCAAAAGTACTTTTATTTTTTAAAAAGTATTTTTGAGCTTCTAAAAAATCCTTCCAAACACACATATAAACATAACAATCATGCCAAGCATGACCACGAACCCCATAAGGCCTCCTTCACTTGCAGCACCGTCACCATTTGCAACAACAAAATATCGAACCATGTTGATCGAACAAAGATGGATATTTTGAGAGGACCGGACATATAATATGCATCTATATATATGGGGAGTTGCTTGTAAAGAATCATGGAGTCATTTTTATTTTCAATTTATTTGCATAGCCCACAACAAAGTTCCACGTAGTTTGAAATTTTAATGTGGTCCACAGATCATTAACTTATCCGAAAGTTGAAGACACGATTTTTTGGTAGAATTTTAGTAGTTTATGATATCGACAAAAATTAGATTAGTTTGTTTACAAGTGGATAATCTAAAATTAAGATTGGTCAAAGAATACCAGAAAATTAAGCATAAAAAGATTGTTGATTCATATACAAATATCGAAAATTTGGACTAGTAGATTCGAAATACCAAATACTGAGAATTGAAGAAATTAAAGAACTTCAATAGTCGTTTTTTATTCATAAATAAAAATCATCTGAAAAACCCTATCGACTAAAATGACAAAAAACTGTAACGAAATTTTTAATTAAATAATAAAATAGAAGAAAGAGAAAATAAATAAAATAAAGCAATTAAATAAGAAGCTTCAATCAACTGCACTTTCTCTGTGTTGATGAAGATTTACTCTCGAATATTGCCTTATTGTCTCATCGGTTGACGTTTCATAACGATATTCTATTCTTCTTGGTCGTGTCAAGCATTCAAATTGTTGGTTGTATCCCGCATCTCATTAATTCTAACATTAGACACCTCAATCACCTCCACCTCTACCTCCACAACCAATTTATCTAACCGGCTCCACCGCCGCCTCCACAACCCCCGCCTCCACACCCTCCGCCTCCATCTCCACCTCCATCTCCACCTCCACAACCAGCACAACCAACACATGCCTCACCGCAATTAGCACAATCAGCATCTCCACCTCCACGACTCTTCTTCTTCTTCTTAGGGTCATGAGCGCTGTCTGCACAACCTAAGATTATCATTGAAATAACTGACAAAGACATAACAATCATGCCAAGCATGAACATGAACCCCAAACCACCATAGAAAAGATCTCCTTCACTAGCAGCATAGCCACCATTTGCAACAACAAAATGTCGAACCATGTTGATCGAACAAAGATAGATATTTTGAGAGGATTGAACACCATATAATGCATCTCTCACTATATATAGAGTCGATTGTAAAGAATCATGGGTTCATTTTAATTTTCAATTTAATTACTTGTATAGCAAGCAGAAACGTTTACCATTCTTTGTCGATTTTAGTCTCTAAAGTCGACCTGAAAATTCTATGCAAAACATTAGTATTTTTCAGGGAAACTTCTCTGCACTATATGGATACCTATGTATCATGACCAAATCCAGCTGGTCCCACTTCACCCACATTATTTTTAATATTAGTCAACTCTAGATTAATTAGGTTAAACTGTATTTTATGATAACATATTCGAGTTGCTTAATTAATTGTGGTATTAACATATAATGATAATTTATTAATTCCTTGGTCGATAAATTGTTTTCAAAATGATGTAATTTTTCGTTTAATATTGTATTTCCTATTTATATTTAATGACGTTAATGGTGAACTAAAACATGAATATACACGTCTACACAAAATTTCATTTCATTTTTCTTAATTAAACTTATTTAACTTTTGACGATTTTTTATTTAAAATCGAGTGATTATTAAGAGATCAGATCTATTGTCTCCATTTGGTTTCATTGCCTTCTCAATTACCTATTTCTCTACTAGAATTTTAATACTTCGTTATATCGATTTTACTTACCAACACAAAACAATATTCTCACCTACCATCATGCGACATATCAAGCCCATGTCTAATTATCCTTGTTTTAGTTCATACATAGCCTGATCAAAGAACTTCTCTCTGTGTTAAATGGAGTTGGTATGAAAAAGGAGAGCCGCTTTTCTACCGAAATAATTGTACATATTACTTTTGGTTATAGTGCGCGTAGACATTTAATAAATAAAATAAAATAAAAATAGACTTGCAAGATACTACTTTTGAGCACTATTCCAAAAAATCAGTCTAAATTTCACCTAAGCTCTGCCTAGACGTGAAACTTGCCTCCACGCCTAAGCCACACAACAACACACTTTCCTCGCTTGCCTTTTCTCGCTCTTGTTTAGGCATCGCCTAAGCTCGAAAAGTTGAAACTCGGCTTCCACACTTTACGCTTTTTAAAACGTTACTTTTGAGAATTGTGCCTCACCAACCACCCCATTGCCTATCCTAGAGCTTGCAGACATGTTTGGGAGTTGTTGGAAAAATACTTTTATTTTAATTTGGCTTATTTAGAGCAAGAGTTTTTCCAAAAAAATCATTTTTTTTTCTATTTTGACTTTTCAACCCTTTTTACACTACAAAAAAGTTGAAAAGTCAAAAAGAACAAAAAACCCATTTTTTTCCCCAAAAAACTCTACCGAACAAGCCCTTAAATTATATTGCTCATTTTTAATGTTGAAAGTAGAGGCAAGCAACGTACGTTAGAATTTTATTCCACATCTGTGGGCTGCGGATTTTATTTTGTTTCCTTACATAATATAATTTGATAACGTAAATACTTTCTTTCTACAAATCTAGAATATCTTTTTGTATCTTTTCTATTAATTTTCTTTCTACTCTTATTGCAAATTTTTAGGTAAGAAATAATTTCTAATTTGATTATTACTTTTCTTATAAGTAAGAGTACAAATCAATAAAGAATTAAATTTTGAAAAATATTTTTGTGCTCTTGTTCTTTAAGCTCCAAATCGGCCGACTCTATTGATAAAAAATGACATCAAGTCGATTGATTAAGTTTCAAAGCAAAAAGTTTTCTTTAAATTCATTGAAGAATCAAAAACAAATTGGTGCTCGAGGAACAATTCCATATCTTGATTATCGACTTAGCGTGAAGATAAGGACAATGGTTCTTAATCTAAGTGGTGGTTGCGATCAAGTACAATAGGGAAGTGGCGATAAATTAAGTCAAGACCGGTGAGTTTGATTCCACTTCATCAACAAGTCAAAAGGAGAAGTATCAAAAGAGAGTTGATGTATATTCTTTTGATTGTTATTGTGTTATTTTTGCAAAATTACAAAAACTGGATAATATTGTATTTTTAATCAAGATTATCAGTGTATTGTTTTTACCCATAACATGGGGGTCCGTGGATGTTTCCCTTCAGGGTTTACCACGTTACATCTTGTGTGCGTGTTTAATTATTTAAATTTTGCACTTAACAAACTGCTATTAAATGAACACTGTTAGGACCTGCGTGTGTGAGTTAGAACTGTTATTATTGTCACTCATTAGTTCCAACTATGCTATGTCCACTACTTGTTTAATTGAGATTAAAATTATTTTTTAATTTAATTAATCTAGGTTTTAAAACTTTTAGGAATATTTTTAAGTTGGTCAAATATTATTTTTATCCATATATATTCTGTAGGACCTATAACTTTTATGTGCACACTGCTTATAATATATATAAAAATTTACCGAACAAGTACCATAGTCGTCCTCACAATTTTCTACTTTAACACGAAATCTTCTCTCACTTCACCTCGAAGTTCTAACACAAATCTTTTTCTTCTATCTCAATTTCACTCCTTTATAGTTTCTAACATGCTGTCACAACACTATCTAGCTTCCATGAGTCATCCAAAACTTTCTTTAACTCCTTGTCTTGCAACCATTTTCTATTTATAACTTTAATAGGATACATTCACAATAGCAGTTATCGTCGTAAATAATAACTTACGACGGACACCTCGTCTCGTAAATAGTATCTTTATTACAACAAAAGAGAAGGCCTAGTATTCATTGTGTTTTACTTCCTTTCATAGGGTTAAAACACAATTTAATGCATGAAAAAGAAGGAGAATAAATACAGAAAAAAGATATGTTAGGAGGGAATTAAACATAACAATAAATACGTATTACTTAAAAATATTGTGTATGATTTCATTTACATGAAAATAAGCTTTTCACGAAACATATACCAATCACTTAACAAGCACTATCATGGTTGATAAAACTTAAATTACCTAACAACCACCACCACCTCCACCACAACCGCCGCCGCCGCCGCCACCACCTCCACCTCCACATGCTGCCCCATCGACTGCTGCTCCACCTCCCAAAAAACGACTACGTTTCTTCTCATCAGGGTCTTTAGCGCAGTCCGCACAACCAAAAATTAGCATCGACATAATGGACAAAGACATAGCAATCATGCCAAGCATGAATATGAACCCCAAACCCTCTAACATAAGACCTCCTTCACTTGCAATACTTCCACCATTCGCAACATCATAGTATCGAGCCATTTTGATCCAAAAGAGATGATATTTTGAAAGAACTAGGACTATATATATATATATATATATATATATATATATATATATATATATATATATATATATATATAGAGAGAGAGAGAGAGAGAGAGAGAGAGAGAGAGAGAGAGTTGTATAGAAAGCAACAACAATTTGTGACTATTAAAAATTTAATTGCACTAAATTATTCAGTAGATAATACATAAATAAATCAAACGGATTGACAAAGAAAGATTCAAGCATACTATAATTTGTGTGTTGTTTTCACAATCATAGTATTTTGAGAAAATTCTGCACAATATTTTTTAATATTACTATGCGCTTGTCCAACTATGAAAAAAATGCAACTTTCGTCTCCAAATTCATCTATAATTTGAACCCAAAATGCTGACGAAGATAAAGATGATGTTGATTTATTTTTTCAAATTTAATTGAAATTATATAATGTAGTAGAATAATATTTAAAAAGGGTCAAATTTGACATAATTGAGACCAAGTTGGGTGCATTTAGATAGAAGTTGGGAGTAGAATAATAATTTAAAAAATGGTCAAATTTGACATAATTGAGACCAAGTTGGGTGCATTTAGATAGAAGTTGGGATCGATTTGAATATTTTTCCAGAAAGAAATTCTTTTAAAACATATAGTCAATGAACTGGAAGTGAGTACATTTGGTATATGTTCGATATGTAATATTACATAGGACTGAACAATATAATAAATAAAATATTAACTTCTTTTTTTTCATTTTAATATTGAATCATGCTACCAAACTAAACATTGTCATTATAGTGTATGTTTTGAGTTATGCAGGTAGAATTGCAACGTTTTATGACAACAAATAACAAGGTAGACACCAATTTATACACAAACCATAAAGAGATTGAGACACACACACGCATATATATATATATATATATATATATATATATATATATATATATATGTAACATCCTGTGTTTTTATTTATATCTTAAAAAAAAAATCTTATCACGGTATCAAACACTAAACAAACTTTACCAGGGTTCACAAAGCATCCCTTTAACTAATTTATCTAACAACCACCTCCACCTGCGCTACCACCATATTGTAGCACCGGGCGTTGTTTCTTTGCTCTACCTATGGAACGCCTCTCTTGAGGGTCATTGGCATAGTCCGTGCAACCAAAGATTAGCATAGACATAACAATCATGCGAAGCATGAACATGAACCCTAAACCCTCAAACATAAAACCTCATTCACTTGCAGACTCGCCACCATTTTCATAAGCGAAGTACACGATAAGTGCGTTTTATGCACTTATTTTGACCTTTGAATTAATCATTTATGCCGTCATATAATTGTTTTTCTACTTACTCTAATTTATTATTGTTCTATTTCGGTTTTTGGACGCGTTTGTGAACAATTGGAGAAGATTGGGTGAAAAGAGCAATAAATTAGAAGATATCTCATAAGTTCGAGGACTCAATTGCACTCAACCCAAAGTTGAGGACCAAAGCTGAGTTGATGTAAAGTTGAAGGACTAAATGGGATGTTATGAAAAGTTGGAGGACCGAAATGACCAAGACCTAAAGTTGAAGGACCGAATAGAGCGGATGTTGAAACAAAAAGGACCAAAGTGCAAGATTGGAAAAGTAACAAAGTCGGGCGATCGCCCAGATTAATCTTTGAGCAGAGCAGAAGCGAGACTAAATTGCCTACACAGGCGATCGCCGAGGAATGCACTAAGCGATCGCCCGGTGTATATTTTGAATCTGAATTTTTGTTTTATTTTCATTCCGCTTTTTGAGTCTCAATTCAACTAGGAAACGTTTTGGACGAATTTTTAGGTCTTCTTGGGATATTTTGTGGCACAATGAAGGTAGTATAAATATGAGATATATTCTCATAACAAGGGTAGGATTTTTGGGGAGCCGAATCAAGAGAAGGCGGAAGAGAACAAGAGAAGACAACTCTTTGACGATCAAGACCTTTTCGAAGATTTCTTCTCCTAAGATCCATGCCGGGTTTTATTAATTCTTGTTTTTCTAGATTAATCATGTTCTTCTAATTTTCTTTAGCCAAGGTAAACGATGAAACTTTGTTTTAATTAAGTGATTATTACATTATTCGTTTAATTCCTTTTAGAGCTTTAACGTTCATGGTTCGTTCTTGATTAGATTAATTAAATAATATTTCTTTCATCTTAAATATCATGTATTTTTGATAGTTAGATATTGATTTAATTAATCCATGCTTGAATCTTAAATATGTTATATTAATTGCTTTTTGATTTTCGTCATCTTTTATTGAATTGGGATACATAGAATGCTTAGAGATTATTTGATTCTTTGTTTTCTTTCACTTGATCTTGATACTGAAAACGCTTAAGTAATTTATGTTTGAAGCATAAAGGGAGCCTATTTTGATTTTCTTTTACGGACTTAATTGATAAATCTTTAGGGACGACAATAGATTGATTTCGTGTTGTCGTATGTTTTTGAAAATTAATTAATAATTGGATAATTGCTAAGTTAGACAATGGTGGATTTCAAACTTTGGTATTTTACACAACTTGAATTATCAATTCATCTTTTATCATATTTCTTTAATCTTTTAGTTAAACTATTTCAACAAAAATCTCTTCGACTCAACTAGCCTAGAATAATAGTTAATTAGGATTAAATTATACTTTCTCCATAGCAGTCTATGTGGGATCGACCTCGTTACTACTTATCTATATTCCAATAGATTCGTACACTTGCGAGTTAATTAAAATTTGACATCAAGTTTTTGGCACCGTTGCCGGGGACTGCGTCTGAAGGTTAATCTAATCTTAGTTAATTTTATTCTTGACTAGTTATAATTTAGGATTTTATTTTATTTTCGTTTTTATTTAAAACAAAAATTCAAAAATCAAAAATCTTCATTGTGCATGCTTGGTCGTAGATCTTTAGAACTTAAGCCAGAACATCTAGATAGTGAAATTGAAAGGACTTTTCACCAGAAAAAGCGAGCCACTAATCTAGATAAAATTGAAGGAACCGAAGCAATAGTAGCTATGGGGATGAAATTGAGGAGAGACCTTCGGGGACTATTTTAGTCCATTAGCTAATTTGAGCACCTCATGCATACAATACCCTCAGGTCACAGCTAGGAATTTTGAGCTTAAACCGAGTGTGCTTAAGCTGTTTCCCATCTTTCTATGGTTTAGATAGTGAAGAACCTTATAATCATTTGGTGATTTTTATCTTTGTATGTGAGACATTTAAATATGAGAATGTTTCCCGACAATGTTAAACTTCGTCTATTTCTCTTTTCTCTGAAAGATAGATCTAGATCATGGTTTAATACGTTACCTGCTAATAGTATTACTTCTTGGGAACAAATGGTTGCTAAATTTTTGAATAAATACTTTCCTGTTCACAAAACTAATGCTATTCGCAGGGAAATTTCAGAGTTCGTGCAAAGAGACGAAGAACCATTCTATGAAACTTGGGAGAGATTCAACGGGCTTCTTATGAAATGTCCACATCATGGGTATGAAAAATGGCATTTATGCCAATACTTTTTGGAGGGCTTGCTATCGCATATTCAAGAATGGTTGATGGCCACAAGCGGTGGAGAGCTTATGTCTAAGAATGCTACAGAGATCTGGACCTTCTTTCAAAAGCAGGCTGACAATTCACAGCAGCGGAGCCGATCCTCTAGAACTGAACCAAAGAAAAGAGGTATCTATGAGATTCGCAGCAGTGAACCTAGCGCAGAAATCAAAGAAGTCAAATGCATGATAGAGGACATCTCTCGCAAATTGACCTCATTGATGACCAATAGTCCTGAGTAACCGTAAGCGGTCTTGAAAGGGGCTAATGCCCTCAACATGGTGAGGAAACAGACCTTACAATCCTTATTCAAACACTTACAATCCAGATTGAGGACCACCCCAATTTTTCTTGGTCACAAGGTAGTCAACAAGATAAACGCGGCCAGTCAAGCCCTCGGCTGACCTACCAGACGTATAGTTCATCCAAAACTTTTCACGGCCCTAAACCATGGGAGGAAGCAATTCAAAACTTGACAAAAGCTACACAAGCTGCTTTAAAGCATCAGAATCACACCATCATCGAGTTCAAGAAGGAAGTGCACACTAGCCGAACTCACAGGCACAATCTATCTCCAATACGGAGAACATGATGGGGCAACAGCGGCTTCATCAAGACAACGGTGGCAACAACCATTGAGAAAGGTAAATTCCCTAGTTAGCCATTTCCTAATCCTAAAGGGTGCACAATATTGGGATGATTCAAGCAACCAACATGAAGAAGCTAAAGCCATCATGACTTTGAGACGGGGCAAACTGTTTGACAACAAAGTGGATCTTTCAAAGCAAAACACATCTCAACCGGTTTCTCCAGGTAATACCTCAACTGATGATTCAGTCAAGAAGCTCCCAAAGAAGACAATGAGCCATCTTACATCTCAAAACCCCATTTCCTCGAGAGGTCGACAAAGGTAAAGCAAGGTAATTCTATCAATGACATGATGGACATCTTCAAGCAGGTAAGCATAAATATCCCCTTACTTGATGCTATTAAGCAAGTTCCTACATATGCTAAATTTTTGAAAGACCTATGTACTAAAAAGAGACAATTACATGTACGTAAGAAGGCATTTTTAAGCGAGCAATGTGAGCTCGATAATTCAAAGCAATACCCCTCCTAAATTTAAAGATCCAGGTTGTCCTACTATCTCATGCATCATAGAAAACCACAAAATTGAGAAGGCATTGTTAGATTTAGGAGCTAGTGTCAATCTTCTCCCATACTCTGTGTACATGCAACTTGGACTAGGCGAGTTAAAACCAACATCTGTTATTTTACAACTTGCTGATAGATCTGTGAAAGTACCTCGTAGCATTGTTGAGGATGTTTTGATACAGGTTGATAAGTTTTATTTTCCTGTTGATTTTATTGTACTTGATACTCAACCTGTACGAGACTCCACCAAGCATATTCCTGTGATTTTTGGTCGTCCTTTTCTAGCAACATCTAATGCTGTAATTAATTGCAGGAATAGAGTCATGCAGGTGTCCTTTGGCAACATGACAATTGAATTGAATGTCTTCAATGTCAACAAGCAACCACATAACAACAAGGATATTGCTGATGTTGATATGATAGAAGCATTGGTTGATGACTCTTGTATTCCAACTAATTTTGATGATGCTTTAATGATGTGTCTAACTCATTTTGATGTTGATAGTGCTATAAATGAGGTAAATACTTTGCTTGAGTCAACACCTGTCATGGATACAAGTAAGTGGAGACAGAAAATTGAACCACTTCCAATAAGTGAGAAGAAGAACATCCCATCAGTTCAACAACCGCCGAAATTAGAGCTCAAAGCATTGCCTGATACTTTGCAGTATGTATTCTTAGGAGAGGCCGACACTTTACCTGTGATTATCTCCTCTGCCCTTGATGATGCACAAAAGGTAAGTTGTTAGGTCTTTTAACTAAACATAAAGAGGCGCTAGGATGGATCATTGTCGATATCATAGGTATAAATCCTATAGATTGCATGCACTATATTCATCTTGAGGAGAATTCTAGGTCCACTAGAAAGATGCAACGTAGGTTAAATCCTAACATGAAAGATGTAGTGAGAGCGAGGTACTTAAGTTGTTAGATCTTTGGAATTATCTATCCTATTTTCGATAGCAAATGGGTAAGTCCCGTGCATGTTGTCCCCAAAAAAATCAGGTATCGCTGTGGTTACTAATGCAAACAATGAATTGGTTCCAACTAGAGTAACTCTGAGGATGACGCGCGTGTGCATTGACTATAGAAAATTGAACTTAGTCACTAGAAAAGATCACTTTCCTCTCCCATTCATTGACCAAATGCTTGATAGACTAGCGGGGACACGATTATTATTGCTTCTTAGATGGTTATTCTGGTTATAATCAAATTCCCATAGCTCCAGAAGATCAAGAGAAAACTACTTTCACTTGTCCTTTTGGAACCTTTGCATATAGAAGAATGCCGTTTGGTTTGTGTAATGCACCTGCTACCTTTCAAAGATGCATGCTTAGTATATTTTCTGACATGGTTGAGAGGTTTCTTGAGGTGTTTATGGATGATTTTTCTGTGTATGGTGACTCGTTTGATGATTGTTTGCGCTATCTAACTTTAGTTTTGCAGAGATGTGAGGAAAAGAATTTAGTACTAAATTGGAAAAAATGTCACTTCATGGTGAAACAAGGTATTGTTCTTGGCCACATTATTTCTAGCAATGGTATTGAAGTTGACAAGGCCAAGGTTGATCTTATCTCCAATCTTCCACCTCCAAAATCAATGAAAGAAGTAAGATCTTTCCTTGGGCATCTTTGGTTTTTATAGCGTTTGATTCAAGATTTTAGTAAGATTTTAGTAAAATCTCTAGACCCTTATGCAATTTACTTGTTAAGGATGTACCTTTTGTCTTTAATGATTCGTGCTTAGAAGCTTTTGAACATCTTAAGAAAGTGTTGACCACTGCACCTGTTATTTGACCACCTGTTTGGACTTTGCTTTTTGAACTTATGTGTGATGCATCTGATTATGTTGTAGGAGCAGTTTTAGGACGGAGATTAGATCGGTTACCTTCTGTTATTTACTATACTAGTAGAACTCTTAACGATGCACAATTGAATTATTCTACTACAGAGAAAGAAATGCTAGCAGTTGTGTTTGCATTAGATAAATTTCGATCTTATCTTGTAGGGTGTAAAGTAATTATCTTTTCTGACCATGCTGCCCTCAAATTTCTTCTCACTAAGAAAGATGCTAAACCAAGATTGATTAGGTGGGTCTTGCTTTTGCAAGAATTTGATATTGAATTTAGGGACAAAAGGGTTACGAAAATGTTGTGGGTGACCATTTATCTCAAATTGTGCTTGACTGCATGCGGGATAAACTACCATTAAATGAGTTGTTTCGGATGAAAAACTCATGAATATTGATGTTGTGCCTTGGTTTTCGATATTGTTAATTATCTTGTTACTGAGCAAACTTCGAACATTGAACTAAAACAGGATAGAACTAAGTTCCTAGTGAAGTGAGGAATTTCTTTTGGGATGATCCTTATTTGTTTAAATCTTGTCTTGATCAAATTATAAGGAGATGTGTCCCGGAAGGTGAATTCTCTGATGTTATATCATTCTATCATGACCACACTTGTGGAGGCCATTTCAGTGCTAAAAAGACTACTTCCAAAATTTTGTAATGTGGTTTTTACTGGCCTACTCTTTTTCGTGACACCCATGTTTTTTGTTCTTCATATGATAGGTGTCAGCGCATGGGAAGCATTTCAAAAAGAAACATGATGCCGCTTAATCCTATTCTCATAGTTGAGATCTTTGATGTATGGGGGATTGATTTCATGGGACCTTTCCCTCCATCATTTGGTTATCTTTACATATTAGTAGGTGTCGATTATGTTTCCAAGTGAGTCGAGGCAATTCCTTGTAAAACCAATGATCACAAACGCGTAGTAGAATTTTGAAAAGCAATATTTTCTCTCGCTTTGGCACTCCACGAGCCATTATGAGTGATGGGGATCTCACTTTTGCAATAAACATTTTCAAACCCTTCTAGCAAAATACTCCATCACACATAAGGTTGCCACCCATATCATCCACAAACTAGTGGTCGGGGTTGAGGTCTCAAATCTAGAAATAAAGCATATTTTGGAGAAAGCAGTTCGACACGATAAGAAAGATTGGTCTCTACGACTCATTCGATGCATTATGGGCATATGGGACGCTTTTTAAAACACCCATTGGCATGTCCCCTTATAGATTGGTGTATGGAAAGCCTGTCACCTTAGGTTGAGTTAGAGCATCGTGCTTATTGGGCCATTAAAAATTCAATTTTGATATGCGAGAAGCGGTCAAACACAAAGTGCGGTAGCCGAACTTGAGGAAATTGAAGCGATGCTTATGAGAATGCTAAGATTTACAAGCACGAGAATGAAGGTTTTTCATGACAAGCACATAGTCCAAAAAATCATTGATCCCAGTCGGAAAGTACTCTTATATAACTCTGCTTTGCATTTATTTCGGGTAAACCACGTTCCGGATGGTCGGGTCCTTTTATTGTTCGCATTGTTTATTCCCATGGAGCTGTTGAGGTTGAAAACCCAAAAAATGGTGATGTTTTTAAAGTTAATGGCCAACGATTAAAACCGTACTTGGAGTTTCACTCTCGCGAGGGAGAGGAAGAAATTGATTTGGGTGATCTTACCCTTCCCTCTTAAAATCGCGCTTTTGTTTAAAAGAAAAAAAAATACAAAAAAAAAAAAAAACCATGTTTTTGTTTGTTGTTTTCTCTATTTTTCTTTTTTAGGACTGCTTTTGTACGACTGATCCTGAGGTGCCCAAGGTGTTCAACGTCATTCAGCCAGCCGGTTCCCTCTTCTCCACATTTTGCTCTGGGGAGTAACTGTTCTTTTCCCTCTCACTCTTTGCTTTGTTTTGTTCTTACATTGAGGACACTTTAAGGTCTTTGTTTGGAGGTGGGTTATAAAGTATCATGTTACTTTTAAAAAAATAATAAAAAAAATAAAATAAAATTTAGTGGTTTATTTGTCTAGTTGCTGTTGAATATCCTACCGCCAATGATGATATCTGTTCAAAATTGAGCACATTTTTAATAGAATATTAGACAACACTTGAACTTGTTCTTTTATCTGAATACTTATCCATGTTAGACCTGATTAAGGAAGCACATAGTCACTATTGACTTATCATTTATTAGAAACATGACTTGAGTGTTTGGGTTGATATTATTGATTGAGTATCATGATAAAAAAAAAAAAAATTCCGTTCCTAAATCCATAAGCTAGTGACCAAACTGTTTTGAGAACAATTTGGGGGTGTTAAAGTTACTACTTGTATCCTGAGAATTTTGATGGTTTGAGTTTTCTGGGTCTCATCTTTGGTTGAATAGGTTATAGTCAAGAAATCTAAACTGAGCACTACTCATTGCTAATAAAATAAAATAAAATATCTAACTCGAGCAATTAAGCCTGTTAGGGTATCTTAAAATCTGGTGCCCTATAGTCATCTCGACTTGGGAGTCATCAACCCAAAGCTCGCTACATGAGTCATATATATATATATATATATATATATATATATATATATATATATATATATATATATATACATCTTCACTTCTCTATTAGCCCGTGGGACTCGAGCAATTAAGTTTGTTAGGGTATTTCAAAACTTGGTGCCCTATGGTCATCGACTTGGGAGTTATCGACCAAAAGCTCGCTACAAGGACCAAACTGGAGATGATGTAAAGTTGAAGGACTAAATGGGATGTTATGAAAAGTTGGAGGACCTGAAATGACCAAGACCTAAAGTTGAAGGACCGAATAGAGCAGATGTTGAAACAAAAAAAGACCAAAGTGCAAGATTGGAAAAGTATAAGTCGGGCGATCGCCAGATTAATCTTCAGGCGAGTGCCCAAAGAACCGAAGCCGAAGCGAGACTAAATTGCCTACAGGCGATCGCCTTGATGTATATTTTGAATGCGAATTTTTGTTTTATTTTCTTTCCTTTTTGAGACCAAATTCAACTAGGAAACGTTTTGGACGAATTTTAGGTCTTCTTGGGATATTTTGTGGCACAATGAAGGTAGTATAAATATGAGATATATTCTCATAACAAGGGTGGGATTTTTGGGGAGCCGAATCAAGAGAAGACGGAAGAGAACAAGAGAAGACAACTCTTTGACAATCAAGACCTTTTCGAAGATTTCTTCTCCTAAGATCCATGCCGGGTTTTATTAATTCTTGTTTTTCTAGATTAATCATGTTCTTCTAATTTTCTTTAGCCAAGGTAAACGATGAAACCTTGTTTTAATAAAGTGATTATTCTGTTATTCGTTTAATTCCTTTTAGAGCTTTAACGTTCATGGTTCGTTCTTGATTAGATTAATTAAATATAATTTCTTTCATCTTAAATATCATGCATTTTTGATAGTTAGATATTGATTTAATTAATCCATACTTTATGCTTAAATATGTTATATTAATTACTTTTGATTTTTCGTCATCTTTTATTCGAATTGGGATACATAGAATGCTTAGAGATTATTTGATTCTTTGTTTTCTTTCAATTGATCTTGATACGAAAAACGCTTAAGTAATTTATGTTTGAAGCATAAGGGAGCCTATTTTGATTTTCTTCTTACGGACTTAATTGATAAATCTTTAGGGACGACAATAGATTGATTTCGTGTTGTCGTATATTTTGGAAATTAATTAATAATTGGATAATTGCTAAGTTAGACAATGGTGGATTCCGAAACTTTGGTATTTTACACAACTTGAATTATCAATTCATCTTTTTATCATATTTCTTTAGTCTTTTAGTTAAACTATTTCAACAAAAATCTTTTCGACTCAACTAGCCTAGAATAATAGTTAATTAGGATTAAATTATATTTTCTCCATAGCAGTCTATGTGGGATCGACCTCGTTACTACTTATCTATATTCCAATAGATTCGTACACTTGCGAGTTAATTAAAATTTGACATCAGTACCGAGCCATTTTGATCCAACAAATGATGATACTTTGAAAGAACTAGGCACTATATATTATAGTGTCTATCACTTGTTTGCTATTCACATTTCAACCAACACGACGTAGTTTTGATATTTTACTATTCTTAGTTTTGTCCAAATCTCACCATTTTTGTAATAGTTGCAATTATTTACTTTTGTGTGTTTGGTGGAATCCCATGTTTTGGTTACACGTTCATGATGTTTTGCTAAACTTCATATTTTTCTAAACTGCAGTTTCTGTTGTCCAACTCTAAAATTTACTGCACCTTATATATTAAGTATTTTTACATAACTTCAGTTGGAGACGATAGCCCTATGAGTTACCTAACCATTGGCTTTGGTTTCACATAATTTCATGTTATATAACTCAAGTTATGGACAATTTTGTAAACTGCGAGAGTATGAATTCGAGAAACTGCCTAAGATGTTTCGGTGACATTTTAGTAAGCCAAAACATGCCGTCGGACTATCAAATTTTGATATGTGGTAGCTACATGAGTATTCTATGTTTTTTAAAAATTTCATATTGTTCGGTGATCGTTTTCTATGTCAAAGAAATTTTTGTTACTCCATTTACTAATTCCAATAGGCTCAATCATATTTCTTCACCCGGTCATAGAGTAACAAAAATTTCTTTGACATAGAAAACGATCCCCGAACAATATGAAATTTTCAGAAAACATAGAATACTCATGTAGCTACCACATATCAAAATTTGATAGTCGACGACATGCATGTTTCGCATACTAAAATGCTCACCGAAACATCTTAAACATTCTCGGATTCATCTTGTCACGGTTTACAAAATTGTCCATAACTTGAGTTATATAACATGAAATTATGTGAAACCAAAGTCAATGGTTAGGTAACTCATAGGGCTATCGTCTCCAACTGGAATTATGTAAAAATCTTAATATATAAGGTGTAGCAGATTTTTGAGTTGAACAACAAAAACTGCAGTTTAGAGAAATATGAAGTTTAGCAAAACATTTCAAGTTCACATCATTAACGTGTAACCAAAACATGAGAATCCACCAAACACACAAAAGTCAAGAATTGCGGCTATTACAAAAATTGTGAGATTTGGACAAAACTAAGAATAGTAAAATACCAAAACTACGTCGTATTGGTTGAAAGGTGAATAGTAAATATGTGATAGACATATGTGATAGACATAGCATTTTTTTTTTTTGGATTATGATTATAGTAATCTAATTGCTATAATACACACAATTGCTTTAAAATAATATTATACTTGTCTGAAGCAACATTGATTCACTTCAGATTCTTCTAATTTCAAAATTGAAGCAAAACCTACATGATCCACTAGGCCGGCCTTCTTTTAAGTGAAGACTCTCAGGCTTCATAAATTTCATGTTCTTTGCAATAGAATTTCATAAGGAAAGGAAAGGCACTGTATATTGTGGTTGTCGAGTTACTCGACAATCAACAAATTTCAACTATTATATTTAAACTTAATTAAAAATAATACAATCTATACACTGTAAGAGGAAAAGGAAAAAAAAAAAAAAAATTATTGTCGAGTAAAATATATATGTAAAAGAAATTTTTTCTGAAGTTCACACTCGACAAGAAAAAAATCTTGTCAAGTGAAAAAAATTAGAAATGGAAAAGCCCATCTAAAAAATAAAAAAAATATTTTCATGAACAGTAACTCGACAAACTGTCGAGTTGAATAATAACTCGACAAAGTTTGTCGAATTACTCTTCACGCAAATTTTTTTTTTTTTTTTGGAATGTGGAATTTTCTATTTCCTTTGTCTTTTTATAATTTTTTTCACTTGACAAGATTTTGTTTCAAATATTTAGCAATTATTTTTACCATTTTTCTAATTTTTTTCACCACATAACTCGACAACCAACAAATTTCAACTATTATATTTAAACTTAATTAAAAATAATACAATTGTAAGAGGAAAAGAAAAAAAAATTATTGTCGAGTAAAATATATATGTAAAAAAAAAAAAAATTTGAAGTTCACACTCGACAAGAAAAAAATCTTGTCAAGTGAAAAAAAAATTAGAAATGGAAAAGCCCACATAAAAAAAAATTGCAAGTTACTGTTCACGCAAATTTTTTTTTTTTTTTTGTATGTTGACTTTTCCATTTCCTTTGTCTTTTTATAATTTTTTTCACTTAACAATATTTTTTTTCAAATATTTAGCAAAATTTTTTACCATTTTTCTAATTTTTTTCACCATATAACTCGATAACCAACAAATTTCAACTATTATATTTAAACTTAATTAAAAATAATACAATCTATACATTGTAAGAGGAAAAGAAAAAAAAAAAAAAAAATATTGTCGAGTAAAATTTATATGTAAAAGAAATTTTTCTCAAGTTCACACTCGATAAGAAAAAATCTTTCTAGAGAAAAAATCTTGAAGTGAAAAAATTAGAAATGAAAAAAACCCAAAAAAAAAAAAAAAAAAAGCATGATTACTATTCAAAATTTTTTTTTTTTTTTATGTGGTTTTTCCATTTCCTTTATCTTTTATAATTTTTTTCAAGTGACAAGATTTTTTTTTCAAATATTTAGCAAAATTTTTTACCATTTTTCTAATTTTTTTTCACCATATAACTCGACAACCAATAAATTTCAACTATTATATTTAAACTTAATTAAAAATAATACAATCTATGCACTATAAGAGGAAAAGGAAAAAAAAAAAAAAAAAATTATTGTCGTGTAAAATATATATGTAAAAGAAATTTTTTTTTAAGTTCACACACGACAAGAAAAAAATATTGTTAAGTGAAAAAAATTAGAAATGGAAAAGCCCGCCTAAAAAAAAATGAGTTTGTCCTCTTCTCTGTTCTCACACCGAGAGTTCACACATATCACACACATTTCTTTTTCAATTGGTCAAGATCTGACATTTTGGTGAGTAACATGGATATTAATTTTTTTTATTTTGGTTTAATGTTTCAGATTGAACTAATTTTTATTTAGTTGACGTTTATTTGCTTGATTTTGTAGATTTCACTTTTTCTTGAAAATATTTGGGCCTATCTTAGATTTCAACTTCGACTTCCTTCATTTTTTCTTGATTGAGCGTCGGAACTAGGATTCTTGATGTACAGAGAGAGGAGAAATTTTTTGGACTTATTTTGGTTTGCTGTTATAGAGTTGAATTTAACATTTCTTGAAAATATATTTTGTCGGTCTTTTTTGCCTTGAATATGTTGAATAAGTGCTAGAAATAGGGTTATTGATCTACAAGAAGAGAAAAATTTCGTGAGTTTTTTTTATTTGATGCTATAGGGTTGATAAGTTTCAAGAAAAATGCCAAAACACATGTGCTTTAGGAAAACATTTGACTTGAGCAGAGTGTGGTCTCACGTTAATGTGAAGATTTACCAATATTGAAAGGAGTTATGAGCCTGCTTTTTCTTTCATTTGTACAGACCCATATCTGGAATAAAACTTCAAAGTCAAAGCATGTATGGTTTTCTATTTTCTTCCATAAATTTTGACAGATTTTGTAGTAACATTGACTTATTGTGTGTGTTTCATGAATTTTGGTGTGAAATGTCAACCGGTTTTTGTTAAACATATGAGAAAGCTTGTATGTGTATTTTAATTTGTTTTGTTCAGTACATTTTTACATATTTTGTGGAAAGCTTAAATATTTGTGTATTGTTTCTGGATGCTAGGGTGAATTGCTTTAAATTTGTATAATTTAATATATGAATGTTTCTTAATCTTTGCATCGGTTGGTTTATTTTTTATGTCAGTTCTGGGTTCAAATTGGTTGGTTCAATATTTACTGTGTAGTTGATATTATGAATTTTAAGATTCTTTGGGATATTTTGCCTTTTTTTTTTGTGAAAGAATGATTGTATTTTCGGGCATATGATCAACTATGTCAGATTGTTGGGTTCTGTTTACTGTAGGACAAAAAACTCAAAATCTAAATATATTTGACTAAAGAACTACTATAAATTCTAATTTTCGTTTGGTACAAATGAATACTAGGAGAGAGAATGAAAATTCTAACTTTTTTTTGTTTAGTTGGGTGGTTGTTTGAGATTTATTGATAGATTTATGCTACCTAAACAACATATTTATATATTTATTTGTGATATATATGTTCCCTTTTTTAATTACACTCACATTGCTACCTTTTAAAGTGTTAAGTTTTTGTTCCACGAGGGATTTTCCCCTTGAGGGTTGTTTATTGCTGTATATGATTTCAAGACAAATAGAATGCAATTAAGATTTTCCAATTACCAATGCATTGTTTGTTTAAATGTTAAATGAATTTGCTAATAAAAATGGATTGTGGAAGGTGGGGTGGAGACTGTAGAAGTAGAATAATTGTCTTCTCTCACTTATTGTGAATCTGTCTTTTTATTGGAGAAACGAAAACGAATTAAGATTTATTCTCGATAAACTTAAAGTCGACTGCTAATAGTATATTATTCCATCAGTTATATTCAAGAGTTAAAGTAAGTGCAATCTCAAAACTTATAGCATATTTTCAGATAAGAATTATTAGTTGAGTTGTGGAAAAAAAAAAAATTCACTTTCAATGGACAATTCATAGCTAAAACACTGCTCTAACTCACCGATTCCATCTATTCAATTATTTAGTTTTTTGACGATTAATCTAGAAATTTGATTTTGGTCATGATATTAAAATGCTTCACTTATTATTTACATTTTAATAGAGTTGTATTTGGAGAATTTTGTTGACGTGGATATGTTCATTATTGGTTATATTTGTTGTCTTTTGTGGAAATAAATATTTTCTATTAGAAAAGTACTGATGTGATTGACTGTTTTTCTTTTATTTTGTCGACATTACCATAAATGTTTGGAAATATATGAGTTCATTAGCATTTGAAATATATGAGTTCATAAGCATTTAAAAATTTCTTCATTTTGGTCCATTCATTATCTCATTAATAGTAATTCATGTACAACATAGTTTTGAGAAAAAAAAAGATCAGATCGAGAGCACTTTCTCAACTATGTTGAAATGGATTTCTAATGTGTGTGTGTATTTGGAGATGCTTTATTAGTTTTTACTTGTGCCTAATTTTTTATTTTTGTTTTCTCATTGTTGCAGCCTATGACTTGTTCTCACCAATTCAATTGCAGGGCGTTGAGGTTGATTAGTTACCTAGAGGCTCAACAATGTCATCATCTGAATCAACTTGTAGCCCTTTGTTATAGCCTTAACTTACCTGCAAGGTATGCAGGGTCAAGTAATGATCGAGTTACTTTCTTTCCTAATATTAGTTGATCTAAGGATTTGCTCTTTTTACACGGGTATTTATTATATCCTATATAGCATGTAGTTTTGCACGTATTGCATGTACTAAACTTGATTTCCTATGTTGATTTTCATAGAAATAGTTGGACATGCTCAACAATGTATGTGGGGAACTCCTTTGCTGAAATGCACAATTGATACGTCCTTTGATGACGCTACAAATGACTTAACTGGTAAACTTTGTGCATTTCTTAGTTTACTTCTGGATTATGTTTGATTGGATAGTAAGGAGTGATTATTGATTCAACCATTTAATGTCTGGCTGAAAATTGTTGATTTTTCACATAAAGTAGAAACTACGAACTTATATCAGATTAAGTAATAAATGATAATGTGTCACACACGTTCTCACTTATTTCTAAAAATGTATATTGTTTGCCTTTTGACAAACTTTTTTTTTGGACGGATAGTGCAACTGTTACTTGTCATGAACACATCATGGATGTAATGTGTACTTTTTTGTATCACCGGGCTTGTATTAGAGGAAGATTTTCTTACAAATTCATGTGTAGCATTATAAATTTTAGGAGACAGATGGTGAGAATGGGTGTTAATTGTCTTTTAACTTTCTTGGTTAAGGCCACCAATATGGAGGACTGAATGTTCAAAATATGTGTTGCAGGATGTGAAATCATCTTTGTGCTCAATCCATGCTTATCAATAAAACATAGCAGAAAGAAAGTCCTGGACAAAGGAAAAAATGTGGTAGATTCATTTCAGTCTTCAAATCCACTAGCAGTTAGCCATCTGCATTCACCAAAAGCAAAGGGAGCACTTTTCCCATCATATGAATCACAGGCTTCAAACAAAAAACAAAAAAAAGTCGAGCATTAACTTTTATTATTATTATTTTTTTATTTGGGTGTGTGTTTTTCGAGCCAACAATCAAAATGGGACTATTTTGATCTTTCTTAATTTTTTCACTCCCCCCAACAATCAAAACAGCTCATTTTCACCTTTTTAATTTTTTTTTAAAAAAACAAACACAACCCCCCCCCAACAATCATAGCCCATTTTGACCTTTTAAAATTTTTTTTTCTTTTTTATATATTTGGGTGTGTATTTGACATACACACACCCCCAACAATTAAAATGGGCTTTTTAGCCCATTTTAACCTAACTTAAAAAAAAAAAAAAAAAATTGTGTGTTTGTCGAGCGTATTTGGACCTTTATTTATTAATTTTTTGGTGTGTTTTTTTTTTTAGAGTTTAGTAGCAAATAGATTTTCATTTAATTTTTTACTATTTTATTTTATTTTTTCTTATAAGCAAATTGAACACAATTCTCTCTAAATATTTTACATTTTTTAAATTTGTTTAAATATTTTAATTTCATATATTTTTTTTGTCATTTCAATTATATTTAAAACTTAAAATTCCGTGCAACGCACGTGACTAAGACTACTATATATATATTTGTTACTGTCATTTATAATTATCTACAGTCTACTTGACACCATTTTTCTGTAAAATTTTAGTAGTTTACGGTATTAACATAATTAGATTAATTAATTTGTAGGTACAAGTGGACAAATAAGACAAAATTAATTAAGATTAGTCAACTATTTGTTTCATCATCTGCTTATTTGGTGAAACAGTAGTTAGAAAAAAAGAGAAGTCAAAATTTCATACATGTTGAAACTTATTTGAAAGAGGAAGAAAGAAATTGAGAAGATCAGAGTGAAGATATGATGAGATGATATGAAAAAATCGGCTGGACACAAAGTGGATTACTCTCTGATTGGATTAGGGATTCTTAATGGGGGATTGACCAATTCTATTACTCTATTTGGATTGGCTCATTTTCATTGGGAGCTTCTTATGGAAATTTATTTCTATTTTTATTGAACCTAGAGTAATAGATTATTAGAGAAAATGTATAAAAAAACAATTTAAAATATATGTGAAGAATCTGTGGGGTCAATTAACCCCACATGATACTGTGTGGGTCCTCCCCTGTTTATTCGGGCATCTCGTAAATTTTTGATTGCTTAGCTTGAATTTGTGCTCTTTTGCTTGTGTTTTAGATTTGTAGGATGGGTGGTTCTAGGGTGTGTTTGGAGAAAAAATGATTTTGAAATTTTTGAATGGCATTTTTTAGCATTTATTTAGAATAATTTGTAAAAGGTAAAATAAAAAAAACAAGATTAGTAAAAATTTGAATGAAAATTAAGTGTAAAAGAAAAAAAAAATAAGAAAAATAAATTAAAGATTTTTTTTTTAAGTTGTGGGGATATCCCAACGATTTTAAAACAATAGGGACCTTTTGTGCAATTATTCCTTTTAAAAAAAAGTTACTGTTCATGGCAATCAAGAGCACTATTCACATTTTTTTTTTTTTTAAATTGAGTCAAAGAAAAAAAAAAGTTACTGTTCATGGCAATCAATTGATTGACGAGCACTGATCACATAAATTTTTTTTTTTTTTTAAATTGTGTCAAAGAAAAAAAAATGTTACTGTTCATGGCAATCAATGCAATCAATTGATTGGCGAGCACTGTTCACATAAATTTTTTTTTTTTTTTTTTAGATTGTGTCAAAGAAAATTGGCTAAAAAAAAATTGTTACTGTTCATGGCAATCAATTGATTGCCGAGATTGCTCGGCAATCAAATGAGCACTGTTCACATTTTGTTTTGGTTTTTTTTTTTGTTTTTTTTTTAATTGTGTCAAAAAAAAATTGGCTTAAAAAAAAAAGTAAAATATCATATCGGCAATCAATTGATTGCCGAGCACTGTTCACATTTGAATTTTTTTTTTAAAATGTGTCAAAGAAAATGGGCTTAAAAAATTGGTGAACAGTAAAATAAAGATCATTGCTGAGTTGCTCGGCAATGAACAATTCATTCCGAGAATTTTATCATTGATTTTTTTTTTTTTTAATGTGGCAACATTATAAAAAATAAAAACATTCAATTTGCTTATTTGCTTAAGATAAAATAAAAAAGATTAATAAAAAAATTGAATGAAAATGTGTAAAAAAAATAAAAACATTCAATTTCCCACCAAGATTTTACAGCATGGATTTTGAAATTCTTGAATGGCATTTTTTAGCATTTATTTAGAATAATTTGTAAAAGGTAAAATAAAAAAACAAGATTAGTAAAAAATTGAATGAAAATTAAGTGTAAAAGAAAAAAAAAATAAGAAAAATAAATTAAAGATTTTTTTTAAGTTGTTGGCATATCCCAACGATTTTAAAACAATAGGACCTTTTGTGCAATTATTCCTTTAAAAAAAATCTGTTCATCAATCTCGGCAATCAATTTGATTGCCGAGATGCCGCCAACTTCTCCAACTACACTCTCAACTCATCACCACCGACCTCCACCATCACCGCCGCTCAACTCTCCTCTCCCTCCTCCAACTCAACCTCTCAAACCCCTCAACCTTCCCACATGCAACCACCCTTTTCCACCAAATCCAAGAACCCAAAAACTGTTCTCTCAAATGGAATCACATGATCAGGCACACCTCAAATACCAACCCGTTAAAGGCACTATCTTTATTCCAAGAAATGCTATTCACCCGTGCAAAAAATTCCAATGAGAAATCCCATTTACAATTTCACAATGATCCTTGTATTTATGCTTCTTTGATTAAAGCTTGTAACAACGTTCAGGCTTTTGTTGAGGGTAAGTCAATACACTGTTATGTTGTGAAGCTTGGCATGGATTGTAATGTGAATATATTGAACAGTCTTGTGAGTTTTTACATGGGTTCTATTAATTTAATGAATTATGCCGATGTTCTGTTTGATAGAAGATATCTGGGTATGTTAAAAGGAGGGATATTGATGTGGGTTTGACGTTGTTTATTAAAATGTTGAGGGCCTCTTTTGGTTTGAATGTAGTGCCTAATTATGTTAGTTATGTGATTTTGATATCTGGCTGTGTTGATTTTGGAGATCTCAGTATTGGAAATGCACTTTACTGCTGTTGTTGCAAAATAGGATTGGATTTGAATTTGAGATATGCAATGTGCTTATTGATTCGTATGCTAAGTTAGGATGCATTTATGATGCTTTGAGAGTGTTTAGAGACATGCCTCTGAAGGATTTGATTTCATGGAATACTATGATTTCCATGTATGCTAACAATGGTGATTGTATGGAAGCTTTAGCATTGTTGAAAGAGATGAGAAATAAGAACATGGAAGCTGATAGAGTGTCCTTTAGTATATGTATAAATGATTGAAGCATGGAAAAAGTTTTGATTTTTTGTTATTGATTCATTCTTCTTACTGTATTTTTTAAAAAGTCTGCAATCTATGATCAATTACTGGTAAACATACTATGCACACAAAAGTCAAGAATTGCGGCTATTACAAAAATGGTGAGATTTGGACAAAACTAAGAATAGTAAAATACCAAAACTACGTCGTGTTGGACGAAAAACACTACAGTAAAAAATTAAGACACTTATATAATTGTAAAGATATATGCAAATACATATGTGTTAATTAAGAATATTGTGTAGGTAATATGTATGGTTTTATTTATATGAAAAGATGCTTTTCACCAAATATATATTTGTCCTGGTTGATAAAACTCAAATTACCTAACCACCACCACCACCACCACCGCCATGCGCCGCCCGCCGCCGCGCACCGTCTCCACAACCTCCGTCCGCCGCCGCTTTGTTGCGTCGCCTCCACCACCGACCATCTTTGCTCCACTTCCATGTGCTTTGCTCCATCCGCTCCATGTCCATGTCTTTGCTACATGTGCTAAATGTGTTTGCTCTACCTCCTCCCCGCTCAACTACGACTCTTCTCATCAGGATCATCAGCACAGTCCACACAACCAAAAATTATCATCGAAATAATGGACAAAGACATAACAATCATGCCAAGCATGAATATGAACCCCCAACCATCAAACATAAGACCTCCTTCACTTGGAGCACTTCCACCATTCGTAGTATCGAGCCATTTTGATACAAAAGAGATGAACATACGCATCTACACACACACACACACACACACACACAGAGAGAGATATTTGCAATCATGATGTCATTTTCATTTCCAATTTACTAGTTTAGAAAGCAACAACACTGACCATTCTCTATCACTACAAAAAATCGTGGCTTCAAAAACGAATTTTTCGTTGCTTCCACGATATCCGTGCCTAATAGTCGCTACCAACGGACTATTTGCAACAGAAATTATTTCTGTTGCTATTTTAAGGGTCGCTGAAAGTTACCAACAGAATTTCCGTTGGTGATCTTCACAAACGGAATTTCCGTTGGTAATAGTGTTTGTCATTACCAACGGAAATTCCGTTGGTAATGTCCCAACGCTTTACCTACGGAATATCCGTTGGTAATGACACACACTATTAACAATAGAATATCCGTTGGTAATGTCCAAACCCTTTACCTACGGAATGGACATTACCAGCGGATATTTCGTTGGTAATAGTGTGTGTCATTACCAACGGATATTTCGTAGGTAAAGCGTTGGGACATTACGAACGGAATTTCCGTTGGTAATAACATGCGCTTTTACCAACGGATTCCGTTGGTAACTTTTAGCGTCCCTCAAAATAGCAACAGAAATGACAAAAACTATTACCAACGGAAATTCCGTAGGTAATATCCCAAGTCTTTACCTACGAAAATTTCGTAGGTAATAATGCAAAATTTTAATAATTAAAAAATAATAATTTTATATACTTGGTGGACCCCTGACCCGACTTTCCAATTATGGGCTTGAAACTTGACCCACTAAAGGCCCGACCCAAACCGCTAAGCTTTGTTAAGCATTTTGATTATTTTATTAATTTAGAATGGATGTAATGTAATTTGAACCTTTGACTTAAGAGTTGTGAAGTTACAGCCAAACCATTGGAGACAAATGAATTCTTGTAATTGTTTTTGTTTTTATAATATATATTAGTTCAATGAGCAACATTTTCTATAATTTCTTATAAAGTAAAAAATAAATATTAGTGAAAAATCAAATTCCACATTGTGTTAACACTTAAACATAAAATATCACATTGCTTGAAAAAAATTTATAGCTGTACAAACTGTATGAAATGATGATAAACATGATTTGCTTTCACATTTAAACACGAAATGTCCAACAAAAGTAATGTCGTACAATAGGTAAGCTACTCCACCTATATTTTCTTCGTATGAGATTATAGTTTAAATCTTTTTTATTATTGTAATTGCATATATAATTTCGTTGTAGAAAATTCGAATGTTAAATGAGTGCTTGTTAAATCGCTTTTTTTCAGCTCCAAAATTCATTTTGCATTAAATTTGGTGGGCCATAACTGAATTCCTCTTACACACTTTTTGACTTACATTGCAATTTGACAAAATTTCAAATTGCCCTCAATCAATTAATTGTTATTTGAAAGTTAAAAGGGCAATTTGGTTATTTCATCTCAAATTCTTTTGAAAATCAAAAACTCATGCTCAAAAATGGATTTTGGAGATGAAAATGCCTCACCGAACATGCTCGAATGAAACTTAATTTACGACTAATCCTTAAGTGATTAACATTCAATTCCATATAGTTGAATCTTTTTTTATTTTCAAATTTTGATTTACATTACTCGTGAAAAATATGCGGGTAACAAGATTTACTCTTCACCAACATTTTCTGTAGCTCAATGGTTGAAATAGTAATATTACATATGGATTATCTATGGGTAATAAGTTGAAAGATTTTTTCGACTTATGAATTACTCTTCACATAAATTTCTTTTATTTGAATAGATGAATTGTGTTTTTTGGTCTTCAAAATTGATTTATATCACCTACATAATTTCCATAGGTAATAAGAATCACTCTTCACCAACGGATATTCCGTAGGTGAAATGTCGAAATATTTTTTGGTTTTCAAAATTAATTAATATCACCAACGGATTTTTCGTAGATAATATGATTCACCATTCACCAACGGATATTCCATAGGTGAAAGGTCGATAATATTTTTTGGTTTTCAAAATTAATTAATATCACCAACGAAATTTTCGTAGGTAATATAATTTACTCTTCACCAACGGATATTTTTTGGTTTTCAAAATTAATTAATATCAATAACAGAATTTTCGTAGGTAATATACGAAATTTTCGTAGGTAATATGATTCACTCTTCACCAACGGATATTCTGTTGGGGAAAGGTCGAAATATTTTTTGGTTTTCAAAATTAATTAATATCACCAGCGAAATTTTCGTAGGTAATATGATTCACTCTCCACCAGCGGATATTTCGTTGGTGAAAGATCAAAATATTTTTTGGTTTTCAAAATTAATTAATATCACCAACGGAATTTTTGTAGGTAATATGATTCACTCTTCACCAACGGATATTCCATTGGTGAAAAGTCGAAATATTTTTTGGTTTTCAAAATTAATTAATATCACCAACAGATTTTCCATAGGTAATATGATTCATTCTTTACCAACGGATATTCCGTTGGTGAAAGGTCGAAATATTTTTTAGTTTTCAAAATTAATTAATATCACCTACAGAATTTCCGTAGGTAAGATGATTCACTCTTCACCAATGGATATTCCGTTGGTGAAAGGTGAACATTTGTTGGTGAAAAAATATTACCTTTGTCAACGGAAAAGTCGTCGCTGATTACCGTAGGTGAAAGATCATCACTTTTACCAACGGATAATCCATTGATGATTACCAACGGAAATAATCTGTTAGTAAATTTTTGTTGGTGAAAAGGCAATTTTTAGTAGTGTATGCCTTCTAGATCCCCTCAGTGAACTTGAAAAGTCTATAGAAAACACTAGTATTTTACAGGGAAACTTCTATGTAATATCTGGAACCAATTCCTTTGCTTGGATTGTACACTTTTTCATAATTGAAAATCGCATCCCTTCCACTTACTAAGAATTTTGTATGTTGTGCACATAGGTAATCATGTCCCATATCGTTAAATTCAGGTTTGACTTGTAAATTTATAACCACTTGGATACTATTGTTTTACAAGCTAAGGTTGAATTTTACGTGTAACAATATTATTCATACAAAATTTCAAATAATTGATCCATTCCTCAAATAATAATACAAAATTAATAAATGCATTTTACTTGTTAATACATATCGTGTTCAAATAATAATTATATATAACACTATTAGAAGGGTTTAAATTTGTGTCCATCGACTACATAGCTTAGTTTTAGATAAAATAGATATAGATTCTATTTTTATGCAATAACTTCTTGTAAGTTTTTTAAAGACTATAACTTATAAAAAAATATTAGATTCTCATAAAAATGAGTTCAATAATTGCGGTTTGAAAAAAAAAATCAGGGGTGCTGTGATAAGTACAATTTTGTACTTATCTGAGCTCACAAAAAGGGACGATTATGAGTACTCTTATTTGTTTTCAGTTTAATGGCATGTTGTTTTCTTATTATTTTAGGAAATAATCAAATTCAAGTGTCAATCTGAAGAAAAGACAAAAAGAGAGCAAATAGAAGAAAAATGGACTCAATTGAACAGACAAAGAGACTTGAGGGACTTGGCATGCAAATATCAAAGAAAGAAAACTGGATCTGTGTCCAAGTTAACCATGTGATCGCATGGTTAACCATGGCTGCGATCACAAGGTCACAAGATTTTCTGCACAATGTAAAATGACAAAACCATGCGATCGCATGGGTATTTCGCACAGTATTTAGTTGTTTTCTGATTGGATTATGACTCTACCAAGTCCATATTAATTCAACTACATAATTCACGTCTTGGAGTATAAAAGCTAGAACAACGGGAGACGAATTTTAGAAACAAGATACAAAGGAAGAATCGAAGATCAAGACAAGGGATTGAAGATTCTTCAACCGGGATCACGGGTTTTATTTATTTTTTCTTCTTTTTCTGTCGAAACATGATTGATACAATTCTTTCATTAATTAACGAAATCATGTCCGGCTAATTTACTTATTGCTATGATGAACGATGAAACCTCATATTTTTAATTAATTAGAAGTTTTTCCGTTTTAGCAGTTAATTGCTTCTTGATTGATTATTCTTTATTTAGTATTTTTAATATTTTAATATCAACTTGTAAATAAGTACTTGTTTGGTTTAAATTTTAATCTACTAAAAAATTATAATTAAAAGTCAACAATTAATTTTAACTATACATTTCATGAAATTTATTACTTTTATAAACTTTTCAACTTTACACTTTATCACATTTTTATTAAAATTTACTAAAAAAATCGATTATAAACAATATAAGTCTTTCCTCCAAAGAAAAATATGAAGAAAAACAGTGTCGGCAACATTATATAAAGATAAATAGGGCGCGAGAACATTAGTGTTACCATTGCGCCATGGGCCATGAGCACATGGCCACAATTATTGACAATTTAAGGCTGTAGCCTATACGTTTCATTCTTGACACGCAACACTCATGTTTCTTTACAAAATTATGTGGGCCTCTATAAAGTTCCCTTTCGACTACCACATATTTATGGTATTTTTCATACAGTCAATATTGTGAACAACGTGTTCGTTTCGTACAACATTTTGTACATTATAAATGGTATGTCTTACTGGCTATGTAAATAAAAAATAGATAAAATTGTATATCTTAAAAAATATGTATATAAAAATAATTTTTGATCAATTTATAAGTACTGATAAACACACACAAACAAAAAACCATACTTACAATAACAATTTTCAAATTTTGTACACCAATAATCCTCAGAGATCAAAATTGACGACCAATAATTCCTTCAAACAGCGAAAACAACACAAATCAGAAAATCGTTAATACAAAAAAACAATTCGATAGTTTTACTGCAATTATAAACGATGCTTACAAAAAAAAAAACTAAGTCTTGCGGCTTCGTTGATGAAGAGATGAAACCCTAGAAAAATGTGAAACGCGCTCAAATTCCCTTTTATTTTTTACGTTAATTAATTTCCGTTCCTTTGAGAAACTCAAACTCTCGTGAATGCTACAATCAATTCCTTTATGTTTGTTTAAGTTTATTTTCTTTGCACTCGATGAACTCAAAGCCATGGACTACGATATAGCAAAAAGTCTTCTTTATTGTAGTGTCGTTATGATTACAAATCAAGGATAACACACCACTTAATATATAAAAAAAAAAAAAAAAGAATAGAAACAAGAAAAAGAAATATTAGGACGGAATTAAAATAACAGTAAACTGCTTACAACGTTGTACATATATAATATATACTAGTTTTGGCTACGTGCAATGCACGTATGTAAAAAATGCAGAGAGAAGTTTTAGAATTATTCATACAATCATTTTTAAAATAAAAAAAAATATGAAAATGGTTAATATAACATGTATAAAAAAATATTTGAAATTAAAATGTTTATTTTACAAAAAAAAAAAAAATGGGTTGCCGAGATGCCCGATAACCAATTATATAACTGAAAGGAGTAGGTGTGGTTTTGTTATATAACGAAATTCTGAACATAAATATACACTTAAATATGTTAAAGAATTTGTAAAATTAATGTGTTAAATAAATGAATAAGATGATGATAACAATTCATTGCCGAGAATTTTATTGTTCATGTTTTTTTTTTTTAATGCGGCAACATTATAAAAAATAAAAACATTAAATTTGCTTAAGATAAAAAAAAAAGAATAATAAAAAAATTGAATGAAAAGGTGTAAAAAAAAATAAAAACATTCAATTTGCCACCAAGATTTCACAGTGTGTGGATTTTGAAATTCTTGAATGGCATTTTTTAGCATTTATTTAGAATAATTTGTAAAAGGTAAAATAAAAAAACAAGATTAGTAAAAAATTGAATGAAAATTAAGTGTAAAAGGAAAAAAAAAATAAGAAAAATAAATTAAAGATTTTTTTTTAAGTTGTGGGGATATCCCAACGATTTTAAAACAATAGGGACCTTTTGTGCAATTATTCTTTAAAAAAAAAAATTTACTGTTCATGGCAATCAAGAGCACTATTCAACAAATTTTTTTTTTTTTTTTTAAATTGTGTCAAAGAAAAAAAAAATGTTACTGTTCATGGCAATCAATTGATTGCCAAGCACTGTTCACATAAATTTTTTTTTTTTTTTAAAATTGTGTCAGAAAAAAAAATGTTACTGTTCATGGCAATCAATTGATTGCCAAGCACTGTTCACATAAAAAAAAAAATTTTTAGATTGTGTCAAAGAAAATTGGCTAAAAAAAAAATGTTACTGTTCATGGCAATCAATTGATTGCCATCTCGGCAATCAAATGAGCACTGTTCACATTTTGTTTTTTTTTTTTTTTTTTTTTTTTTTAATTGGGTCAAAAAAAATTGGCTTAAAAAAAAGTAAAATACTATTATTGGCAATCAATTGATTGCCGAGCACTGTTCACATTTGATTTTTTTTTTTTTTTAAATGTGTCAAAGAAAATGGGCTTAAAAAAATTGGTGAACAGTAAAATAAAGATCATTGCCGAGTTGCTCGGCAATTAACAATTCATTGCCGAGAATTTTACTGTTGACGATTTTTTTTTTTAATGTGGCAACATTATAAAAAATAAAAACATTCAATTTGCTTATTTGCTTAAGATAAAATAAAAAAGATTAATAAAAAAGATTGAATGAAAAGGTGTAAAAAAAATAAAAACATTTAATTTCCCACCAAGATTTTACAGCGTGGATTTTGAAATTCTTGAATGGCATTTTTTTGCATTTATTTAGAATAATTTGTAAAAGGTAAAATAAAAAAACAAGATTAGTAAAAAATTGAATGAAAATTAAGTGTAAAAGAAAAAAATAAGAAAAATAAATTAAAGATTTTTTTTTTAAGTTGTTGGCATATCCCAACGATTTTAAAACAATAGGGACCTTTTGTGCAATTATTCCTTTAAAAAAAATACTGTTCATCAATCTCGGCAATCAATTTGATTGCCGAGCCATCTCGGCAATCAATTGATTGCCGCCAACTTCTCCAACTCCACTCTCAACTCATCACCACCGGCCTCCACCATCACCGCCGCTCAACTCTCCTCTCCCTCCTCCAACTCTACCTCTCAAACCCCTCAACCTTCCCACATGCAACCACCATTTTCCACCAAATCCAAGAACCCAAAAACTGCTCTCTCAAATGGAATCACATGATCCGGCACACCTCAAATACCAACCCGTTAAAGGCACTATCTTTATTCCAAGAAATGTTATTCACCCGTGCAAAAAATTCTAATGAGAAATCCCATTTACAATTTCACAATGATCGTTGTATTTATGCTTCTTTGATTAAAGCTTGTAACAACGCTCAGGCTTTTGTTGAGGGTAAGTCAATACACTGTTATGTTGTGAAGCTTGGCATGGATTGTAATGTGAATATATTGAGCAGTCTTGTGAGTTTTACATGGGTTACATTAATTTAATGAATTATGCCGATGTTACGCTTTGATAGAAGATATCCGGGTATGTTAAAAGGAGGGATCTTGATGTGGGTTTGACGTTGTTTATTAAAATGTTGAGGGCCTCTTTTGGTTTGAATGTAGTGCCTAATTATGTTAGTTATGTGATTTTGATATCTCATTTGTGTTGATTTTGGAGATCTCGGTGATTGGAAATGCACTTCTTCGTTGTTGTTGCAAAATAGGATTGGATTTGAATTTGAGATATGCAATGTGCTTATTGATTCGTATGCTAAGTTAGGATGCATTTATGATGCTTTGAGAGTGTTTAGAGACATGCCTCGGAAGGATTTGATTTCATGGAATACTATGATTTCCATGTATGCTAACAATGGTAATTGTATGGAAGCTTTAGCATTGTTGAAAGAGATGAGAAATAAGAACATGGAAGCTGATAGAGTGTCCTTTAGTATATGTATAAATGATTGAAGCATGGAAAAAGTTTTGATTTTTGGTTATTGATTCATTCTTCTTACTGTATTTTTAAAAAAATCTGCAATCTATGATCAATTACTAGTAAACATACTATGCACACAAAAGTCAAGAATTGCGGCTATTACAAAAATGGTGAGATTTGGACAAAACTAAGAATAGTAAAATACCAAAACTACATCGTGTTGGACGAAAAACGCTACAGTAAAAAATTAAGACACTTATATAATTGTAAGGATATATGCAAATACATATATGTTAATTAAGAATATTGTGTAGGTAATATGTATGGTTTTATTTATATGAAAAGATGCTTTTCACCAAATATATATTTGTCCTGGTTCATAAAACTCAAATTACCTAACCACCACCACCACCACAACCTCCGCCGCCACCGTCTCCACAACCTCCTCCGCCGCCGCCTGTTGCGTCGCCTCCACCACCTGACCATGCTGCTCCACCTCCATGTGCTGCTCCATCTGCTCCATGTCCATGTGCTGCTACATGTGCTAAATGTGCTACTCTACCTCCTCCTGCTCGACTACGACTCTTCTCATCAGGATCATCAGCACAGTCCACACAACCAAAAATTAGCATCGAAATAATGGACAAAGACATAACAATCATGCCAAGCATGAATATGAACCCCCAACCATCAAACATAAGACCTCCTTCACTTGGAGCACTTCCACCATTCGTAACATCGTAGTATCGAGCCATTTTGATACAAAAGAGACGAACATACGCATCTACACACACACACACACACACACACACACACACACACAGAGATATTTGCAATCATGATGTCATTTTCATTTCCAATTTACTAGTTTAGAAAGCAACAACACTGACCATTCTCTATCACTACAAAAAATCGTGGCTTCAAAAACGAATTTTTCGTTGCTGAAGCCACGATATCCGTGCCTAATAGTCGCTACCAACGGACTATTTGCAACGGAAATTATTTCTGTTGCTATTTTAAGGGTCGCTGAAAGTTACCAACGGAATTTCCGTTGGTGAGTGTTTGTCATTACCAACGGAAATTCCGTTGGTAATGTCCCAACGCTTTACCTACGGAATATCCATTGGTGTCCAAACCCTTTACCTACGGAATGGACATTACCAGCGGATATTCCGTTGGTAATAGTGTGTGTCATTACCAACGGATATTCCGTAGGTAAAGCGTTGGGATATTACGAACGGAATTTCCGTTGGTAATAACATGCGCTTTTACCAACGGATTCCGTTGGTAACTTTTAGCGTCCCTCAAAATAGCAACAGAAATGACAAAAACTATTACCAACGGAAATTCCGTAGGTAATGTCCCAAGTCTTTACCTACGGAAATTTCGTAGGTAATAATGCAAAATTTTAATAATTAAAAAATAATAATTTTATATACTTGGTGGACCCCTGACCCGACTTACCAATTATGGGCTTGAAACTCGACCCACCAAAGGCCCGACCCAAACCGCTAAGCTTTGTTAAGCATTTTGATTATTTTATTAATTTAGAATGGATATAATGTAATTTGAACATTTGACTTAAGAGTTGTGAAGTTACAGCCAAACCATTGGAGACAAATGAATTCTTGTAATTGTTTTTGTTTTTATAATATATATTAGTTCAATGAGCAACATTTTATATAATTTCTTATAAAGTAAAAAATAAATATTAGTGAAAAATCAAATTCCACATTGTGTTAACACTTAAACATAAAATATCACATTGCTTGAAAAAAATTTATAACTGTACAAACTGTATGAAATGATGATAAACATGATTTGCTTTCACATTTAAACACGAAATGTCCAACAAAAGTAATGTCGTACAATAGGTAAGCTACTCCACCTATATTTTCTTCGTATGAGATTATAGTTTGAATCTTTTTTATTATTGTAATTGCATATATAATTTCGTTGTAGAAAATTCGAATGTTAAATGAGTGCTTGTTCGGCTGCCTTTTTTTCAGCTCCAAAATTCATTTTGCATTAAATTTGGTGGGCCATGACTGAATTCCTCTTACACACTTTTTGACTTACATTGCAATTTGACAAAATTTCAAATTGCCCTCAATCAATTAATTGTTATTTGAAAATTAAAAGGGCAATTTGGTCATTTCATCTCAAATTCTTTTGAAAAGTCAAAAAATTCATGCTCAAAAATGGATTTTGGAGATGAAAATGCCTACCGAACATGCTCTGAATGAAACTTAATTTACGACTAATCCTTAAGTGATTAACATTCAATTCCATATAGTTGAATCTTTTTTTATTTTCAAAATTTGATTTACATTACTCGTGAAAAATATGCGGGTAACAAGATTTACTCTTCACCAACATTTTCTGTAGCTCAATGGTTGAAATAGTAATATTACATATGGATTATCTATGGGTAATAAGTTGAAAGATTTTTCGACTTATGAATTACTCTTCACATAAATTTCTTTTATTTGAATAGATGAATTGTGTTTTTGGTCTTCAAAATTGATTTATATCACCTACATAATTTCCATAGGTAATAAGAATCACTCTTCACCAACGGATATTCCGTAGGTGAAATGTCGAAAATATTTTTGGTTTTCAAAATTAATTAATATCACCAACGGATTTTTTCGTAGATAATATGATTCACCATTCACCAGCGGATATTCCATAGGTGAAAGGTCGATAATATTTTTGGTTTTCAAAATTAATTAATATCACCAACGAAATTTTCGTAGGTAATATGATTTACTCTTCACCAATGGATATTCCGTAGGTGAAACGTCAAAATATTTTTTGGTTTTCAAAATTAATTGATATCAATAACAGAATTTTCGTAGGTAATATACGAAATTTTCGTAGGTAATATGATTCATTCTCCACCAACGGATATTCTGTTGGGGAAAGTTTGAAATATTTTTTGGTTTTCAAAATTAATTAATATCACCAACGAAATTTTCGTAGGTAATATGATTCACTCTCCACCAGCGGATATTTCGTTGGTGAAAGATCAAAATATTTTTTGGTTTTCAAAATTAATTAATATCACCAACGGAATTTTCGTAGGTAATATGATTCACTCTTCACCAACGAATATTCCATTGGTGAAAAGTCAAAATATTTTTTGGTTTTCAAAATTAATTAATATCACCAACAGATTTTCCATAGGTAATATGATTCACTCTTTACCAACGGATATTCCGTTGGTGAAAGGTTGAAATATTTTTTAGTTTTCAAAATTAATTAATATCACCTACAGAATTTTCGTAGGTAATATGATTCACTCTTCACCAATGGATATTCCGTTGGTGAAAGGTGAACATTTGTTGGTGAAAAACTATTACCTTTGTCAACGGAAAAGTCGTCGCTGATTACCGTAAGTGAAAGATCATTACTTTTACCAACGGATAATCCATTGATGATTATCAACGGAAATAATCTGTTAGTAAATTTTTGTTGGTGAAAAGACAATTTTTAGTAGTGTATGCCTTCTAGATCCCCTCATTGAACTTGAAAAGTCTATAGAAAACACTAGTATTTTACAGGGAAACTTCTACGTAATATCTGGAGCCAATTCCTTTGCTTGGATTGTACACTTTTTCATAATTGAAAATCGTATCCCTTCCACATACTAAGAATTTTGTATGTTGTGCACATACGTAACCGTGTCTCATATCATTAAATTCAGGTTTGACTTGTAAACTTATAACCACTTGGACATCACCGTTTTACAAGCTAAGGTTGAATTTTACGTGTAACAATATTATCCATACAAGTTTATGTTATCATTATCAACATAAACTTGACTAGTATGTATGTGAACAAGTGGACAAATATGCTTGTTTTGTGTTTCTTGGTGCAAGTTTCAACATGTATGCAATTTGACTAGTCTAATTTCTAACACATGTTTCGTCTAGTTTAAGAATCACCCTTGTTCTCCTCCCCACTAGTGTGGAGGAGAACGGGCCTGGTTTAAGAATACCAAACAAAGATGGAAAATTTTCCCCCACAGGCCTGTGTTTGTCGAGCGTATTTGGACCTTTTATTAATTTTTTGGTGTGTTTTTTTTTTTAGAGTTTAGTAGCAAATAGATTTTCATTTAATTTTTTACTATTTTATTTTATTTTTTCTTATAAGCAAATTGAACACAATTCTCTCTAAATATTTTACATTTTTCAAATTTGTTTAAATATTTTAATTTCATATATTTTTTTTGTCATTTTAATTATATTTAAAACTTAAAATTCCGTGCAACGCACGTGACTAAGACTACTATATACATATTTGTTACTGTCATTTATAATTATCCACAGTCAACTTGACACCATTTTTCTGTAAAATTTTAGTAGTTTACGGTATTAACATAATTAGATTAATTAATTTGTAGGTACAAGTGGACAAATAAGACAAAATTAATTAAGATTAGTCAATTATTTGTTTCATCATCTGCTTAATTGGTGAATCAGTTGTTAGAAAAAAAAGAGAAGTCAAAATTTCATACATGTTGAAACTTATTTGAAAGAGGAAGAAAGAAATTGAGAAGATCAGAGTGAAGATATGATGAGATGATATGAAGAAATCGGCTGGACACAAAGTGGAGTACTCTCTGTTTGGATTAGGGATTCTTAATGAGGGATTGACCAATTCTATTACTCTATTTGGATTGGCTCATTTTCATTCGGGGCTTCTTAATGAAAATTTATTTCTATTTTTATTGAACCTAGAGTAATGGATTATTAGAGAAAATATATAAAAAAAATTTAAAATATATGTGAAAAATCTGTGGGGTCAGTTAACCCCACATGATTCCATGTTGGTCCTCCCCTGTTTATTCGGGCCTCTGATCTCGTAAATTTTTGATTGCTTAGCTTGAATTTGTGCTGTTTTGCTTGTGTTTTAGATTTGTAGGATGGGTGGTTCTAGGGTGTGTTTGGAGAAAAAATGAAGAAAAGTGTCTATTTGGAGTAGGGATCGGAAGCTGTGAAAAGAAGGAGCTGGAAGGGGACGAAAAATGAAACGAAGGTAGGCAGTGCGGGCAGCCTACATGAGAAACCATAATGCGCACGCACACCTTTAATTCACTCCAATGCGTGCACCCGCTTTTAAGGATATATGTGATATTTCTTGGTCACGAAATTTCAAGGGTATACTTAAAGTTAGGTATTAAGGGGGATACAATCTTAGAGAGAAAACACCATTACATATACAAATTATAGGATTCAAGCCAAGGGTTAAAAATTGAAGATTGAAGAGCGAGATTTTAGTGTGAAGATTAAGGAACGAGCTTCAAGATTCAACACAGAATTTTCAATAGTTATACCTTTTGTCCATTAATTCTTGGTGATATACTTAATTTCATACAAGTCAATGTATTCATATAATTGGATGATGAGTAGCTAATTTCCTTTGAGGCAAATAATATAACTTAGTTTGATTGTTTAATTTCAGTTTTCAAGTTGACTCTAATTATAATTTTATGTTGAAATTTAACGTTGATTTAATTACTTTTCATTAATCTGGCCATTTTATGAATTATTTGTGAATTTATATATGTTGAAACCGAGAGGTAAAATACCAATTAGTATTAATGCTCAAAACCATAAATTTACATAAACATGATATAGATATACTTCTATAAATTTGTGCGGTCTTTAATTGAATTTTTTTACTATTAAATGCACTTGGATATGTTGAAATTTGCATAACGATTAATTAAATTTACTTATTTAAGTAGCTTTAATTTTACTAAAAAAAAATTATCAAATATTTTAGATAGATTTGATCGTCAACACTAATAAAATAATTATCATAACGCAATAGGCAAAATTAAACTGGATAATTATGGTGAAATTGTGAGTCATAACACTTTAAAATCATAAAGTTCTCTCAAATCTTAGATTGCCGATCACATTAATAATTAATTCTTAGTTTAAATTTAGTTTAGTAAAAAACATAATCCGTTGTTATTTTTAGTACCGGTTCAAATAATTAGCTAGGATTAATTATGATAATTAGCAATACATTCTTCGTAGGAGCGATAGCCGATTTACTATTATACTACTTATCGCAATATCGTACACTTGCGATTTTTGTGAACAGTACTCTTGAAGAACTTGCCATCATTGGTTCTTCGATCTTAAATGGAGTTGCTACAAAAATTTGAAAAATTTATCACTTCTTTGCCAAAATCGAGGTACATCCCACATGCTACAACCAATTCTTTTTGTTTGTTTAAGTTTTTTCTTTGCACTCAATGAACTCAAAGCCACGGACTACCATATAGCAAAAAGTCTCCTTTAATATTGTAGTGTCGTTATGATTACAAATCAAGGATAAAACACCACTTAATATATATAAAACAAAACAAAAAAGAGAATAAAAACAAGAAAAAGAAATATTAGGACGGAATTAAAAATAACAATAAACTGCTTACAACGTTGTACATATATAATAATATAATATATATATGCAAATACATACGTATTAATTAAGAATATTGTGTAGGTAATATGTATGGTTTTATCTATACTACTTTTAAAAGAGACTTAAATGGAGAAATATTTTTGGACCATTTTACCCTTATAATTTTTAAAAATTCCATATTCACCTTTAGTCATTAATGTATAATTATTTTTTAATATTTATTTATTACTCTTTTATTGTTCATCCTTATTTTACATTAAATTTTCAACAATTTACTAAATATACAATTAAATTTTTTTAACATTTAATCTATTATATTTAATATGAAGGTGAAAAGATTATCTCAATTTTTTTTTTTTTTTTTTTTTTTGCTTTAAGTAGATAAATAGGAATGAGAAATGAGTAAAAATAAAAATGAATGAAAAAAATTGCAACTTAGTTTATTACCGCATTGTTGACGCCCCGAACTGCACGCACTCCACGTGCTAACAGATCTCGGTCACTCCACTGCCGGCTTCGTATGTTGTTACGCACTAGGACGACGATCGTTAGGCACCAAGATCTCCAGGAGAAAAGGGTCCGGCGATCGTTGGCACTCCGACGATCAAGTCAGCTGCGGTATATGGGAGATACACGGGGCGGGAACAAAAAAGTGTGGGAGAGACAAGCAAAGAGATTTGAGCGCGAGTTTAGGGTGGAATTCTTAAGCATAAAAAGTGTGTACCTTGGAACAACCGGAGACGTTGTATTTATAGCGCAAGAATTCTAATTGATTTGGAAGACAAATCAATTCGGTCTTCAATCGGATCCTCCTTCCTTATGTGATAAAGATACCCGAGATTGCCTTCCTTCCTTGAGTTTATCACGTTGCATGATTTTAGAAGATCATGATTGTGTTTCCTTGTGGAGATTCGTGCGCCCAATCCAACGCAATCTTTCTTTAATTACTTCTCGGTTGCCCGGCATATCGAGTTGCTCATTGGTTACGAATGATGCGTGGCCCCGACGAGGCCCTATGGTTCGCATGCGGGCGCGAAGCCCTCCACATGACTCATGGATTTGGTGCCGAAGGCCAGGCGCGTGTGGGCCCTTCCAAGGCCCTAGCAGGCCCGGATATGGTTCTTGACAGATTATGAACCTGGGCCCTACTGCGGGCTTGGATGGGGCCTGTCACGACAGGGCAACCATGTCGTAATCGTGTGGTAACAATAGCCCCCAAGTCCAAGCCTATTATTTATAATGGGCGTGGGACTTTGAGGATATCCACAAGTTGATGTGCCTCGCAAGAAGCGGAATCTTGATGCGCTTCAGCGGAAATATATTCTCAAGGTGGTTCGTGGGAAGTAATTCGACCTACCCCAATATATAGTCCCCAAGTCCCAAGTCGAACATTCATGACGGTGAGGGCTTGAGGGGTCGATTCGTGTGCTTGGCGTTGGGGGGAGAGAGGCGCTCTAAATTTGAAAATCATTCCCCTAGCATTGATGCGCGCAGACACCGGTGGAACCGGGAAGGTTGGCGTCTTCAATGTCTCTGGGAGGTAAAAAACCGCCGTCGCCATTCAGATTCCCTTCATATTTACGTGTGCGTGCCCTTATCGTGTTTGTGATGCCCACGTTTTACATACTTGTTTCGGGCCTCGTCGATGTTTAGTGTCGCCACGAAGTCATTAGTACAAGTATGAGGTCGCAAATAATGCCCACAGTGGCGCGGGGTGGTTCGCGTGTCATGATCGAATTTTATTTGCCATCGAATGAATCCTAGTTGCGCACATTCGCGCGTTATTTGTTTATCCGGCGATTTGATAGGGTTAGCCGCGAACCATACTTCCACCATTGTCGGGTTAATTGTACTTGCTTGCTTTACGCGTAAAATGTTTACCAATGAGTTGATAGAGTTGGCGCGGACCACACTCTCTCATTGCCGTGTTCTTTGTACTTGCTTTCTTACGCCGTATAATGTTTACCCAATGAGTTAATAGAGTAACCACACTCTCTCCTTTGCCGTGTTCTTTGTACTTGCTTTCTTACTGGCGTAAAATGTTTACCCAATGAGTTAATAGAGTTGGACGCGAACCACACTCCCTCGTTGCCGTGTTCTTTGTACTTGCTTTCTTCGCCGCGTAACATGTTTACCCAATGAGTTAATAGAGTTGGCCGCGAACCACACTCCCTCGCTGCCGTGTTTTTGTACTTGCTTTTTCGCGTAAAATATTTACCCAATGAGTTAATAGAGTTGGACGCGAACCACCCTCCTCGCATTGCCGTGTTCTTTGTACTTGCTTTCTTACGCGTAAAATGTTTACCCAATGAGTTAATAGAGTTGGACATGAACCCACTCCCTCATTGCCGTGTTCTTTGTACTTACTTTCTTACACGTAAAATGTTTACCCAATGAGTTAATAGAGTTGGCCATGAACCACTCCCTCATTTGCCGTGTTCTTTGTACTTGCTTTCTTATGCGTAAAATGTTTACCCAATGAGTTAATAGAGTTGGCGCGAACCACACTCCATCGCTGCCGTGTTCTTTGTACTTGCTTTCTTCGCGCGTAAAATGTTTACCCAATGAGTTAATAGAGTTGGCGCGAACCACACTCCCTCATTGCCGTGTTCTTTGTACTTGCTTTCTTACGGCGTAAAATGTTTACCCAATGAGTTAATAGAGTTGGCCGCGAACCACACTCCCTCATTGCCGTGTTCTTTGTACTTACTTTCTTCGCGTAAAATGTTTACCCAATGAGTTAATAGAGTTGGCCATGAACCACACTCCATCATTGCCGTGTTCTTTGTACTTGCTTTCTTACGCGTAAAATGTTTACCCAATGAGTTAATAGAGTTGGCCGCGAACCACACTCCTCGCCTGCCGTGTTCTTTTGTACTTGCTTTCTTACGCGTAAAATGTTTACCCAATGAGTTAATAGAGTTGGACGCGAACCACACTCCTCATTGCCGTGTTCTTTGTACTTACTTTCTTACGCGTAAAATGTTTACCCAATGAGTTAATAGAGTTGTCCATGAACCACACCCTCTCGCTGCCGTGTTCTTTGTACTTGCTTTCTACGCGTAAAATGTTTACCCAACGAGTTAATAGAGTTGGCGCGAAACCACACCCTCGCCGTGTTCTTTGTACTTGCTTTCTTACGCGTAAAATGTTTACCCAGCGAGTTAATAGAGTTGGCCGCGAACCACACTCCCTCGCTGCCGATTTGATTGTATTTGATTAATAGCGCGTAAAATGTTTACCCAGTGGGTTGATAGAGTTGGCCACGAACCACACCCCCGCCACGAGTCGATTACACTTGCTTACTTACGCGTAAAATATTTATCCAATGAGTTGGTAGAGTTGGTCACGAACCACTCCCTCGCCGGGTTAATTGTACTTGCTTTCACGCGTAAAATGTTTACCCAATGAGTTAATAGAGTTGGCCGCGAACCACACCCTCGTTGCCGTGTTCTTTGTACTTGCTTTCTTACGGCGTAAAATGTTTACCCAATGAGTTAATAGAGTTGGTCGCGAACCACACTCCATCATTGCCGTGTTCTTTGTACTTGCTTTCTTACGCCTAAAATGTTTACCAATGAGTTAATAGAGTTGGCCGCGAACCACTCCCTCGCTGCCGTGTTCTTTGTACTTGCTTTCTTACGCGTAAAATGTTTACCCAGCGAGTTAATAGAGTTGGCCGCGAACCACACTCCTCGCTGCCGTGTTCTTTGTACTTACTTTCTTACGCGTAAAATGTTTACCCAGCGAGTTAATAGAGTTGGTCATGAACCACACTCCTTCGCTGCCGTGTTCTTTGTACTTGCTTTCTTACGCGTAAAATGTTTACCAATGAGTTAATAGAGTTGGTCGCGAACCACACTCCCCGCATTGCCGTGTTCTTTGTACTTACTTTCTTACGCGTAAAATGTTTACCCAATGAGTTAATAGAGTTGGCCATGAACCACACTCCTCATTTGCCGTGTTCTTTGTACTTACTTTCTTACGCGTAAAATGTTTACCGGTGAGTTAATAGAGTTGGCCGCGAACCACACTCCCCTCATTGCCGTGTTCTTTTGTACTTGCTTTCTTCTGGCGTAAAATGTTTACCCAACGAGTTAATAGAGTTGGCCGCGAAACCACACTCCCTCGCTGCCGTGTTCTTTGTACTTGCTTTCTTACGCGTAAAATGTTTACCCAGCGAGTTAATAGAGTTGGCCGCGAACCACACTCCCTCGCTGCCGATTTGATTGTTTTTGATTAATAGCGCGTAAAATGTTTACCCAGTAGGTTGATAGAGTTGGCCACGAACCACACTCCCCCGCTGCCGAGTCGATTACACTTGCTTACTTACGCGTAAAATATTTATCCAGCGAGTTGGTAGAGTTCGCCGCGAACCACACTCCCTCATTGCCGGGTTAATTTTACTTGCTTTCTTACTGGCGTAAAATGTTTACCCCGATGAGTTAATAGAGTTGGACGCGAACCACACTCCCTCCTCGCTGCCGTGTTCTTTGTACTTGCTTTCTTACGGCGTAAAATGTTTACCCAATGAGTTAATAGAGTTGGCCGCATGAACCACACTCCATCACGCCGTGTTCTTTGTACTTGCTTTACGCGTAAAATGTTTACCCAATGAGTTAATAGAGTTGGCCATGAACCACACACCCTCCTCGCTGCCGTGTTCTTTGTACTTGCTTTCTTCGCGTAAAATGTTTACCCAATGAGTTAATAGAGTTGGCCGCGAACCACACTCCCTCATTTGCCGTGTTCTTTGTACTTTCTTTCTTACGCGTAAAATGTTTACCCAGCGAGTTAATAGAGTTGGCCACGAACCACACTCCCTCGCTGCCGTGTTCTTTGTACTTGCTTTCTTACGCGTAAAATGTTTACCCAGCGAGTTAATAGAGTTGGCCGCGAACCACACTCCCTCGCTGCCGTGTTCTTTGTACTTGCTTTCTTACGCGTAAAATGTTTACCCAGCGAGTTAATAGAGTTGGCCGCGAACCACACTCCCTCATTGCCGATTTGATTGTATTTGATTAATAGCGCGTAAAATGTTTACCCAGTAGGTTGATAGAGTTGGCCGCGAACCACACTCCCCCGCCACCGAGTCGATTACACTTGCTTACTTACGCGTAAAATATTTATCCAGCGAGTTGGTAGAGTTGGCCGCGAACCACACTCCCTCGCTGCCGGGTTAATTGTACTTGCTTTCTTACGCGTAAAATGTTTACCCAGCGAGTTAATAGAGTTGGCCGCGAACCACACCCCCCTCATTGCCGTGTTCTTTGTACTTGCTTTCTTACGCCGTAAAATATTTATCCAATGAGTTGGTAGAGTTGGCCGTGAACCACACTCCCTCGCTGCCGGTTTGATTGTTACTCTTCGCATGTGGAGCACTTTGGATTCATAAAGGACGAATATTATAAAATGGCGTTTGCATTTCTTGGCGTCTGGCAAAGAATTGTAAAGAAGACCAAAACAATGCTAAAAGCGGTATTATCGGTGATATGGCCTCGGATGGGCGATGTTCAAGGGTGTCTTGCCTCTCATCCCTCAGGATCTTCCAGTCTATAAGTTCCGGGACGGATTTCTTCGATGACCTTGTAAGGTCCTTCCCAGGTGGGCCCTAGAGTTCCGGTCCTGCTTCCTTATTAGCTTGGAATATCTTTTTGAGGACAAAATCATTGACACGAAAACTTACGCTCGACCTTGGAGTTATAATATCGGACCATCTTGGTTGGTAAGCCATGGCGAAGTTGCGACTCGTGTGTCTCTCATCTAGCGTGTCGAGGCCGCTTTTGTAAATCCTCGTTGGCCACCTCGTTGAAGTGCGTGTGTGCAGGCGAGGGTATTCCTATCTCGGCGGGATCATTGCCTCTGCCCCATATGCCATGGAGAGCGGGGTTTCGCTTTGTGTGCCGCGTGCGGGGAGGTGGTTGATGGGACCACGGGGTCTCGGGTAGTTCTTGCCCATCCCGCTTTTGTCGACTCTAGTTTTCGCTTAAGGGTGTGCTTAATGATTTTATTCATGGCTTCCTGGCCGTTGGATTGTGGGTAATAAGGGTGGAGAAATCCGCCGGATGCCAAGATTCTCACGATTCGCGTTAAACTTCATCCCAACAAATTGCGTCGTGAGTAGTGGAGCGACGAGAATGGGGAAAGGTGAAGTGGCGGACAATATTTTTCCATACAAATTTCCGGCATTCTCCTCTCGTGATTTTGGCCGAGGCTCGGCTTCACACCACTTGGTGAAGGGCCGAGGACTAGTGATCGGAGTAAGGTTACGGCGGGAGCTTGAGCGCTGCGAACTTCTCGACATCTGTCGCATCTCTTGCGAAATTGTGGGAATCTTTCTTCATGGTCGCCCAATAGTACCCTTGCTTCAAAGCTTTACGTGCAAGGCCATCCCTCTCGAGTGATTGCCGCAGATCCTTCGTGTATTTCTTTCATCACGTACACTTTGCTTCCTCTTGCGTTAGGCAGTAAGAGGGGTGGTGAATCTCCTTTTATATAGAATTCGCCGCCTGTGTCTGAATTTTATGCCCTGCATGGAGCTTCTGTGCCTCAATTTGTCTTGGGTGACACCGACTAATTAGATATTCGGTAATCTCCTTCATCCATTTCGGAGAATCGAGATGGTTAGGACGGAGGGTGTGATGGCGTCCTCGGTTGAAGGTCGGTTAAGGCGATAGCCCAAGAATAACTAACCAAGAGGGGTGAATTGGTTTTCTCAAACTTTTTCGAAAAATATTCTTTAAAATAAAATTTAAGAAATAAAAATTGATTCACTCAAATATAAGCACAATATAAGTAAATAAAAGAGAAGAGAGAGTGCAAACGATTTTTATGGAGGTTCGATCCAACCAATGATCTCGTCCCCGTTACCAAGCTCTCCAACACGAGCACGGCCTTTCCACTATTTTGATTGACTTATGGTGCAATCCAAACCCTTACAATGTACCCGGTGACTTACAAACAAGGAGCACCGATCCTTATACAATATTGAGCTTTTGCGGGACCTCAATATGACCCAGTATATGAAGAAATTGATTTGAGTATTTCTCTCTAGATGAATGATAGATACAAGTTTAGTTCTAAGAGAGACTAACACTTTAATGAATAGCAATGAATAAGGAAAGCTCAAGTGTTAGAAGAAAACTTTGTTGAGAAAGATGAATCAAAGGTTTGATTTAATCAAACAAAGTTTTCAATATGAGATATTGAAGATATAAATACAATGAAGCTTTGGATGAAGTTTTTCAATATGATTCTCTCTATAAATGCTCTTGTAAGTGTTGTCTAATGATAGTAAATGAAGTGGTATTTATAGAGATGAATTTTTCGTCACTTTCGACCAAACGGATGACCAACCGGATGACCAAGCGGTCGACCGGTCGATTAGTCGAACTAGCCGAATGAACCGCAAAAGTCGAAGCGGACACTTTTTGAAAAAGGACAGCCAACCGGTCGACCGGTTCATCCAAGCGATCGACCGTTTGAACTCTCTGTTCAAACGGATGATCAAGCGGATGACCGTTTGCGGTTTTAAAAAAAACTTGATTTTGACTTTGATAAAAGTATTTTATGCAATGATAATGACATATGTTTTGTGCATAAAAATATTTGAGCTTTCGTTCATTTAATTGCTAAGGATTAAAGAGTTAATACCTTTACAATTTTATCTAAAAATCTATTCTTCAATCTTGATCTTGAATCTTGAGATGCTTGAACTCTTGAATTGATTTTGACTTTGAACTTGTCATTGCATGAGAGTTCGATTTGTAGCGCTTTGAATTTTTCTTGAAAAGAAAATGTTAGAAAGCATAACCAATTTGTTTGTAATAATCAAAACATTAAGGTTTAAAGTTAACCATAGGTCAACAATTTCCCCCTTTTGATTATGACAAACAATGTGAGAATATATGATAATAGTATACAATAAAGCATATATATTCCCCCTTTCTTTTCAAGTAAACATGATTTGATGAATTTGTATCACATTATATCATTTTCATTTGATTTGCCAAATTTTATCATATAAGTCATTGCATGCAAAATTCATCACATCAATTCATCATATCACATATTTCCATCACATATTTCATCACATCAATTCATCATATCACATATTTATTTTCCCCCTTTTGGCATAAACAAAAGGCAAAAGATAAAACATTAAGGTTTAAAATACTTTCCCCTAAATGAAACCAAATATGCCATTCATTGATAAACTTAAATTTCAAAGAAAAACAAGCATAGTTTTATAAATGAAAACTTAGTACATAGGCGTCGTTTCCAAAACATAGCTAACAAAGCAACAAGAAATAAATAAACTTCGTTTCTAAAACATAGCGACAAAAACAAAAGTAAATAAACTAAGGCTCGGGCGGTGTGGAGGAAGCACGGCATCGAGTCGGGCGTGAAGATCTCGAGCAACGCCCGTCGTGTGTCAACAATCGAGTCTTTGGAGAGTCCCCATGGTGTGGTGCGAGACCCTCAAGCGAAGAAGTAAGGGAGTCGATCCGTCCATGCGAGAAGGTGAATTGGTCTTCGTTGTGGCGAAGTGGAGGACGACGGCCTTTGTGATCTTTGCAGCGGAGGGGACGGAGGGCATCCTCGTCAATATCTTCCCCTCGAAAGGTAGAGTAGAGGACCCGACTCCTCATCAAATCCCTTCGACTTTGCCACCCATTGACCGTTCTCCTTTACAATTTTCATTCTTTTTAGTGTAAGAATGTTGATGGTGTCGGTGGCTTTTGGAAGGAGGTCACCGTATCACGGAAGGAGATATCGAAATGTTGAAAGATTTTGGTGAGGATCATGCCATAGGGAAGAGCCTTAGAACTCTTGCCGCTAAGGACGTAGTGCATGTGTTGGATCATGATGTAAGAAAAATCGAGCTTACGCCCTCGGAGAATGGAGTCGAGCATAAAAGCATCAAAATGGTTCACCTCATCTAAATGACCCTTTCGAGGGACAATTATGTGGGCGATGATATTATGTAGGACACGACAAGGAAGGGTAAGTTGATTTGAGGTAAGGCAAGCGGCGGCGTCAAAGTGCTGCGGTGACATTACAACATGCTTGACGGGATTATACTCGTCGGTGTGGAGAATTGTCTTGGTGGTATACGACGCATACCACCATTTTCAAGATGGAGAATGGTACGAATAAGATCTTGAGTGATCTTAATTCGTTTGTCCCGAACGAAAGATGAAATACCGACCCGGGGAAAAACCATGTTTTTGTAAAATTCTTTGATAATGGGAGGTAAGCGGTTTCATTGAGAGTGAGAAGAGGAACCCACCCCATACCCATGAAGAGATTTTCAATGTTAAAAGATGGTGCCGTGTGTGTGAAAGAGGCAAGATCGACATTCTTACCAATAAGAACGGGACTTCGTTCGATGCGCTTGGATTGAGGATCTTCTTCCCGGAGGAGGAGGAGGATGGAGATGGTTGCCTTTCTCTCCTAGGTCGTTTGGCTGCCATTTTCACCCGAGGCATGGTTTGGAGACGGATTTGGAGCCTAGGGTTGGAGGTCGACCGCGTGAGGGGTTTATCGCGATTTGGTGGATGAAAATTGGGGATTTTGAAGATTTAGGCGTGAAATGATATGGGTTTTGAGATTTGGAATGTAAATTGGAAAGATTTTGGGAAGATTGGAAGATTTGAGGAAGATTTGGAGAGAAAACCGTGGTTCGCGGGAAGTTGAAATGAAGAAATTTGAAAATTTCTAACTTAAAACCCCGATTTCGCTTATACGGACGACCGGAAGACTCAGACGGTCGACCGGTTGGACTGAATTTTGATGTTCAAACTTTCTGTTCAACCGGATGATCAGACGGATGATATACGGTCGTCCGGTTTAAATCATACGGACGTCCGTTTGATATAGGCGATCAACCGGTTAAACTTTTAAATTTGGCAAAATTCTCTCGCTCATACGGATGATCAAAGCGGAGTTTGAGCGAGGGGATCATCCGTTTCATATTAAGCGGTCGTCCGGTTTATTAAGCGGTCGACCGGTTAAAAGATTCACCAAAAATAATGAAATTTTTCTTTTGGCGAGATAATTTTAAAAGATGTTTGTCACATATAAAGCAATTAATCATAGAAAACATAAAGATTCACCCACATATTTCACTTTCATCAATTATACCTAAATTTCGTCGAATGTATGAAAATCGTTCAAGAGCTAATGGTTTTGTGAGAATATCGCCAATTGTTTTTCGGTGTTAACAAACTCAAAGTTATATCTCCCTTTTGTGCATGGTCTCGTAAAAGTGATGTCTAATCTCGATGTGTTTGGTGCGAGAATGCAAAGCGGGATTTTTGATAAGTTGATCGCACTAGTATTATCACACATAATAGGAATTTTGTCAAATGAGATGTGATAATCATTTAGAGTTTGCTTCATCCATAGGATTTGAGCACAACAACTAGCGGCGGAGATATACTCGGCTTCGGCGGTTGACAAGGCAACGGAATTTTGTTTCTTACTAAACCATGAAACTAAGGCAAAGCCTAGAAAATGGCACGTTCCACTAGTACTTTTACGATCAATTGTGCAACCGGCCCAATCGGCATCCGAATAGCTAAGTAAATCAAAATGAGTTTCTTTGGGATACCAAAGACCTAAAGATCTAGTTCCACTAAGATAACGAAAAATGCGTTTTACGGCACTAAGATGGGAATTCTTAGGATTAGATTGATATCTAGCACATAAGCAAACACTAAACATAATATCGGGTCTACTAGCGGTTAAATAAAGAAGGATCCGATCATACCTCGATATTTTGTTACATCAACGGAAGTACCTTGCTCGTCTTTATCTAGTTTGATTGATGAGCTCATTGGAGTATTCATTGGCTTCAAGTCTTCCATTTCAACTTTTTGAGCATATCCAAAATATACTTGGTTTGACTAATGAATATTCCATCATTGGTTTGTTTGATTTGAAGACCAAGAAAGAACTTGAGTTCACCCATCATGCTCATCTCAAATTCCCTACTCATGCACTTAGAAAATTCTTCACATAGGGAAATGTTAGTAGCACCAAAATGATATCGTCAACATAAATTTGAACAACTATCATATCATTCTTTTTGGTTTTATAAATAGTGTAGTATCCGCTTTACCCATTAAAAAACCATTTGATAAGAGAAATTTACTCAATCTCTCATACCATGCTCTAGGAGCTTGTTTTAAACCGTAAAGATCTTTTCTAAGTTTGAAAACTTTGTCCGGATACTTATGATTTTTAAAACGTGGTGGTTGCTCAACAAAAACTTCTTCTTGAATGACTCCATTCAAGAATGCACTTTGACATCCATTTGAAATAAAGTAAAAATCTTATGACAAGCAAAAGCAAGAAGCATGCGAATTGATTCTAATCTAGCAACTTGGGGCAAAAGTTTCTTGAAATCAATGCCTTCTTCTTGATTGTAACCTTGAGCCACTAATCTAGCTTTATTTACGCACAATTATACCATTTTCATCTCGTTTGTTTGAAAAACCCATTTTGTGCCAATTACGGTTTGTGAATTTGGTCTAGCAACTAAATCCCAAACATGATTTCTTTCAAATTGATTTAGTTCATCTTGCATAGCTAGGATCCAAAATTCATCAAACTCGACTTCTTTAAAGTTCTTTGGCTCAATTTGAGAAAGAAATGCACAATTGTTATGAAAATTTCTAGAAGAATTTCTTGTGCTTACCCTTTTGTGGATCACCAATGATGAGATCTTTTGGGTGAGATGGGACAAACCTCCATTCTTTTGGTAATGATGAAGTGTTGGGATCTTCATGAGGTTCTTCATCATTTTGTTGCATACTTGTTTCCTCCTCATGTTGACTTTCAATGTTATTTGGATTCCCTTTGTCTTGATTTTGAACACTTAGTTGTTCAAATGGGATTTCCAAATCTTCATCATCAATAACTTTTTCTTGTATAGAGGAGTTAGTTTCATCAAAAACAACATGCATGGATTCTTCAACTACTAAAGTTCTTTTGTTGAAAACTCTAAAAGCTTTACTAGTAGATGAATATCCAAGAAAAAATTCAATATCGGATTTTGGATCAAATTTTCCCAAATTTTCTTTTGTGTTTAAAATAAAGCACTTGCAACCAAAAACTTTAAAATATCCAATATTAGAATTCTATTTTCCAAAGCTCATATGGAGTTTTGGTTTTCTTTCGACTTACCAAAACTCTATTTAAGATATAACATGAAGTGTTTACGGCTTGACCCAAAAGTATTTTGGTAAATTGTTTTCATTCAACATGGTTGAGCCATTTCTTGCAATGTTCGATTCTTCCTTTCTACTACACCATTTTGTTGAGGAGTTCTAGGAGCGAAAAATTATGTTCATATCCATTGGATTTGCAAAACTCATCAAAGGCTATATTTTCAAATTCTCCACCATCATCACTCCTAATTGTGGTAATGGTGTATCCTTTTCATTTTGGACTCTTTTGCAAAAATGTTTAAATGCATTTAAGGCTTCATCTTTTAAATTCAAGAAAATGACCCAAGTAAATCTTGAAAAATCATCAACAATAACAAATGCATAATGTTTTCCACTTAAACTAGCGGTTCTAGATGGTCCAAATAGGTCCATGTGGAGAAGTTGCAAAGGTCTTGAAGTAGAAGAGTGTTGTTTAAGTTTGAAAGAACTCTTTACTTGTTTTCCAAATTGACAAGCATCACAAATTTTATCTTTTTCAAACTTTATACTTGGCAACCCTTTCACAAAGTTATTTTTGGAGATTTTTGAAAGTAAGTCCATGCTAACATGACCTAATCTCCTATGCCATAACCAAGAATCATCCTTTATACTTGAAAATATTTTATTTCCTTTTCAAGTTCAAATTCAATAGATATGATGTAAACATCTTTGCTTCGCTCCCCATGAACAATACCTCTTTAGATATAGCATCCTCAATGAGGCAATTAGAAGAATCAAATTTAATGAGATAACCTTTATCACACAATTGACTTATACTAAGTAGGTTATGTTTGAGGTTATCAACTAATAAAACATTTTCAATAGAGGAGAAGAACGATTACCAATATTTCCAATGCCTATGATTTTTCCTTTGGCATTGTCTCCAAAAAATCACGTGACCTCCATCTTTTCTTTTGAAATTTGATAGTAATGATCGATCTCCGTCATATGTTTTGAACAACCACTATCCAAGAACCAATTGCTCTTGACCTTTTGTGGTACCTACAAAAATAATTTTAATTTTTGACTTTTGGTACCCACATAAGTTTAGGTCCTTGATAGTTAGTACTTGTGGATTCTTTTATCCACTTATGTTTCTTTTCAAAGTATAGTTTCTTTTTAGTCAAACAATTGTAAGCAACATGACCATCTTTCTTGCAAAACTACATGTGATGTTTTGTTGAGAAAAGTTGGATGATTTTACAAAAATGGTTTCAAGGGATTTTTGTTTCAAGAGAGGTCTATATCCAATTCCTCCTTTGTTAAACACACATTTTGCTCTCAAGCATTAATTCAAAGTTTTTCTTTCCTTGGGTGAATTTGTGAATAATGCTTGTTAAATCAACCACTTTTTCTTTCAATAAAACATTTTCTTTAATCAAGGACTTATGATCATCCTTTTCTTTTCAAAGTCCTTTTGTGCAATAAAAAGCTTCTTGACTACCTTTTTCAACAAATAGTGTTTATTGTTAAGAATGGAGTATTTTGACATAAGTTTCTCAAATTCTTCAAGAATTTCATCATAAGAGGTAGATAAGTCAATGTAAGAATCATTGTTGTTTGTACTTACCTCATCCTCAATGGCCATGAAGCACATATTAGCGATTTCTTCTTGAATTTCTTCATCTTCTTGATCATCTTCATCACTATCATCCCATGTAGCTTGAAGTGCCTTCTTTTGTTGAACTTCTTCTTGTTTGGGCATTCGGTCCTCTTGTGACCGGGTTTGTCACAATCATAGCATATGATCTTTTGTTCTTTTCTTCACTTTTGTCTTCTTTCTTTTGAAATCGCCTATTGTTTGAAATCCTCTCCATTTCTTGACAAGAAGAACTAAGTCATCAAGTTCTTCATCACTCAAGTTTGTGTTGGATGAACCTTCATCATTTGTTGATTTCAAGGCAATTTGCTTCTTTGGAAGCTCCTTCATCTCTTCTTTGCTTCTCCTTGTTTTCTCCTTTGTTTCGGCATTGTTGAGCTCATATGTCATCAATGTTCCATATAGCTCCTCCAATGGATAAGTGTTGATATCTTTTGTATTCTCTATCAACATCCTCAAGGAGTTCCAATCTTCCGATAAAGACCTAAGCATTTTGCTCACAAGTTCACCGTTAGTAAACTTTCGATCAAAGCCCTTAAGGCCATTAATAATATCGGTGAAGCGAGTAATCATATCAACAATAAGTTCATCTTGTTTCATAAAGAAATTTTCGAAATCTTTTGTCAAAAGATTTATTTTGGTTTCTTTAACCTTGTTGGTACCTAAATGAGTTATCTCTAATGCATGCCAAATATCATATGCGGAATCACATGTGCTAATCTGATTAAACTCATTTTTGTCTAAAGCACAATAAAGTAAATTTTTGGCTCTAGCATTCAAAGACAATTTTCTTTTGTCCTCTTCATCATATTCTTCTCTAGGCTTAGAAATAGTTTGGTCCGGTTTATCATCAACTTTGATAATTTTTAGGCACATATGGACCAAACTCGATGACTTCCCAAATGTTATAATCAATTGATTGAATATAAATCATCATTCTAGTTTTCCAATAATTGTAGTGGGAGCCATTAAAGAAGGAGGGACGATTTGTAGAGTGACCTTCAAGGTTTTGAAAATTTTGGTTAGCCATTTCTCAAGATTGTGTAATCAAAAAAAAATGAGCACCTTGCTTTGATACCAATTGATAGCCCAAGAATAACTAACCAAGAGGGGGTGAATTGGTTTTCTCAAACTTTTGAAAAATATTCTTAAAATGAAATTTAAGAAATAAAATTGATTCACTCAAATATAAGCACAATATAAGTAAATAAAAGAGAAGTGAGAGTGCAAACGATTTTTATGGAGGTTCGATCCAACCAATGATCTCGTCCCCGTTACCAAGCTCTCCAACACGAGCACGGCCTTTCCACTATTTTGATTGACTTATGGTGCAATCCAAACCCTTACAATGTACCCGGTGACTTACAAACAAAGAGCACCGATCCTTATACAATATTGAGCTTTTGCACGGGACCTCAATATGACCCAAGTATATGAAGAAATTGATTTGAGTATTTCTCTCTAGATGAATGATAGATACAAGTTTAGTTCTAAGAGAGACTAACACTTTAATGAATAGCAATGAATAAGGAAAGCTCAAGTGTTAGAAGAAAACTTTGTTGAGAAAGATGAATCAAAGGTTTGATTTAATCAAACAAAGTTTTCAATATGAGATATTGAAGATATAAATACAATGAAGCTTTGGATGAAGTTTTTCAATATGATTCTCTCTATAAATACTCTTGTAAGTGTTGTCTAATGATAGTAAATGAAGTGGTATTTATAGAGATGAATTTTCGTCACTTTCGACCAAGCGGATGACCAACCGGATGACCAAGCGGTCGACCGGTCGATTGGTCGAACTAGCCGTTGAACCGCAAAAAGTCGAAGCGGACACTTTTTGAAAAAAGGACAGCCAATCGGTCGATTCCGGTTCATCCAAGCGGTCGACCGTTTGAAACTCTGTTCAAACGGATGATCAAACGGATGACCGTTTCTGCAGCTTTTTTAAAAAACTTGATTTTTGACTTTGATAAAAGTATTTTATGCAATGATAATGACATATGTTTTGTGCATAAAAATATTTGAGCTTTCGTTCATTTAATTGCTAAGGATTAAAGAGTTAATACCTTTACAATTTTATCTAAAAATCTATTCTTCAATCTTGATCTTGAATCTTGAGATGCTTGAACTCTTGAATTGATTTTGACTTTGAACTTGTCATTGCATGAGAGTTCGATTTGTAGCGCTTTGAATTTTGCTTGAAAAGAAAATGTTAGAAAGCATAACCAATTTGTTTGTAATAATCAAAACATTAAGGTTTAAAGTTAACCATAGGTCAACATAAGCTTCTCAACCGGGATGGCCTTCATTGGGTGAGTCCCCACCGCTTGCCGACTTTGAGAGGCGTCGGCATAGCCATTTTACTGCTCGTGGGATCCGGAGAAGTTCGTATTCTTCAAGTGGGACAATTGGTCTTTAGCTTTTGTTAAGTAGGACACCATGGATTGTTCACGTGCCACGAAGGTCCCATTAACCCGACTTACGACAAGTCGTGAATCGCTATGAATTTGGAGCTTCATTGCCTTCATCTCCCATGCTAGTCTCAAGCACGCTAGTAGTAGGGCCTCGTGATTCTGCTTGCATTGTTGGAGGCTTTAAATTCCAAAAGCGGAAGCGTGCAGTTGAGATTATGGCCATCCGGGCCGATTAGCGAGGATCCGGCCCGGCCCACCTCCTCCTCAGGATCCATCGACATATAACTTCCATGTCGGTACCTCCAAGTGGTCGGGCTTCAAGCGGACCATCGGGGATATGAGCGAATTCAGCCACATCGGCTAAAGCTTGTCCTTTTATCGAAGGTCGTGGCTTATGGCGATGTCGAATTGACTAAGTTCTACCGACCATTTCATCAATCGTCCCAAGTATCGGGTTTACGAGTATTTACCGTAGGGGAGGTTCGTCAAGACATCTATCTTGTGGGATGGAAGTATGGTCGAAGCTTCCGGAGGCTTCAAGGCGTAGCACGTGATCGATGGGTCGATCCCGACCATGTCGTTGTGTTTCCATGCGAAGACGTCTGCGTTCTCTCTGAGGCCTTGACTCTTCCTTCGTCTTTTCCTCGAGCTTCTCTCCCCCACCGCAACATCGGGTTGGTTCAGGGCTTACGGAAATGTTTCCAGCTCCTCGGTGGGAAGCGAGAGAATCCAGAAGGCTATGATTCGGGATCTAGACCTTCGTCCGATGATCAATTCTTCATCCAATCCTTCGCCGTCAACACGCCGATTACGAGTGCGTGGTCATTACCATTGGGAGGCGCCTGCGCGTTCGGCGACCTCACGCAATTCGTCCATGTCATGGGGCGGCGGCGGACCAATGAACCAGGTGCGAAGGGCTTCTCCGATGCACGACTACGCTTAAGTCCTGCTTGGAGGGCCGATCATCCAGCAGCCTTGCTGCCTCCATCCCAAGGCGTCATCCAACCTGTGTCCCGATTCCCGGTCTCACCGTCTGTTTACGCCGATATTCGGGTGCCATGTTCTTTCGGGTAGAAGACACGTTTACCACAAACACTTGGTCGTGTAAGGTTTTTCGGTTCCCACAGACGGCGCCAATCTGGTTGACGTCTCGAACTCGCACGATCCAGCGTGCCAACAGATCTCCGGTCGCTACCCTCCGCCACTCGTATGTTACACGCACACTAGGACGACCGTTAGGCACCAAGATCTCCGGAGAAAAAGGTCAGGCAATCGTTGACACTCCGACGATCAAGTCAACTGCCGGTATATGGGAGATACACGGGACGGGAACAAAAAGGGTGTGGGAGAACAAGCAGTAGATTTGAGCGAGTTTAGGGTGGGATTCTTAAGCATAAAAGTGCGTACCTTGGAACAACCGGAGACGTTGTATTTATAGCGCAAGAATTCTAATTGATTTGGAAGACAAATCAATTCGATCTTCAATCGGATCCTCCTTCCTTATGTGATAAAGATACCCGAGATTGCCTTCCTTCCTTGAGTTTATCACGTTGCATGATTTTAGGAGATCATGATTGTGTTTCCTTGTGGAGATTCGTGCGCCCAATCCAACGCAATCTTTCTTTAATTACTTCTCCGGTTGCCCCAAGATATCGAAAGTTGCTCATTGGTTACGAATGATGCGTGGCTGGACGAGGCCCTATGGTTCGCATGCGGGTGCCGAGGCCCTCCACATGACTCGCGTGGATTTCATTGCCGCCAAGGCCCAATGACGGGCCCTTCAAGGCCCTAGCGAGGCCCCAGATAGGGTTCTTGACAGATTATGGGACTTGGCCCCATCGGGCTTGGATGGGGCTTGTGTCGACGCGTGGCGATCATGTCATAATCGTGTGGTAACACGCATTAAAATTCAAATTATAGTTGTCAAAACTGTAATGAAGATAAAAAGATTATTTTTAATACTTTAGATTACAGTAATTACGAACATGTTTGGTTCAATTCTTTTTTTTTTAATTCTTTTTTTCTCAAATTCATTTTCAACTACATATTTTTGTGGGACCTACAACTTTTATCAATTTTTTAACCACATATTTTACCAATTTTTTCAAAATCTTTAAACCCCGCCAAACGTATACTATAGTTTAGAACTAACATATATATATATATATATATATATATATATATATATTCTTCTCATCTTACTTCTATCCGTCAATAATATTCTTACAACATAGACAAGTATTGACACCTCTTTAATTTTTGTTTCTTACTCATATTTATGACATTTTATTTACGTCGTCAAATCAAACACATCTAATAAAAAGAGAACATACACAAAGAATATTGTTCACAAGAAATTTTTACTCCAATAAATGTACAATATTATGTAGTCAATCATTACATTTTCTCATAGTAAAATTAGTAATTATTAATTTTATTCTTTGTAAAATGCAGCCCTAAAGATCATTAATGATTTGATATAAATAATTGGTCAATCATCAAAGTTTAAATCACCAAAAGATCTTAATTGGATTCAAGTTATTGTGGTATTATCACCATATAAAACTCATCTCTAATTGTAATTGTATTTAAATGAATGCAATTATCTTTTAATATTTATTTGTTATTATTTTATTGTTCATTATTATCATACATTAAATTTTTAATAATTTATTAAATATACATTTAAAATTTGTAAATATTTAATATATTAAATTAAATATGAAGGTGAAAAGGCGATCTCAATTTTTTTTTACCTTACGTAGATGAAAGAAATGAGAAATGGATTTTGAAAAAAATGAATGGAAAAACTGTAACTTTTTTTATTACCGGATTAAAATTCAAATCATAGAGATGAAAATAATGTTTTGAATACATTGGATTACAATGATTATAATTGATAACTAATATATGATTTTTTTAAATTTTAATTTAATTAATAATACATCATATGTGTTTAATAAAAAGAGAACATACACAAAGAATATTGTTTACAAGGAGTAATTACTCCAATAAATGTACAATATTATAGAGTCAATCATTACATTCTCTCTAATAAAATTATTGATTATTATTATTTTTTGTAAAATACAATCCTGAAGATCCCTATTAATATATCATTAATTCATACGATTTGATATCAATGGTTTGTCAATCATTAAAGTTTAAATCACCAAAAACTCTTCACTGAATTCAAGTTACTATACATATTACTACTATATAAAACTCATCTTTGATTACAATTGTACTTCTATAAATGTAAATAAAATACCAACATCGAACAATACAAAACAACATGTTATTAACAACTATATTTTTTTTTTATCTTTATTGCAATTGCTACTTTAACATTTTAATATTTAACAATTAAAAAATAAAAAATTAGAAAATATTAAAAATTAATTCTAAAAGGTCCTAAAAGGGAGAAACAATTTTGGACAATTTTACCCTCATATATAGCAATTTTGGACTATTATACCCTCCTACATTAAATTAAAAAATTCAAAACCCTTTCATCTCCCGGACTATTTTACCCTCCTCTATTAAATTAAAAAATTCAAAACCCTTTCATCTCCCACCATTATTGAACAAATAAGTTTTAAAAATATTTTCTTTAAATTGTGAGAATAGATTTGGTCAGTTACAAGATGAATAGTTATTTACCTTCCACCAACAATGTATTCAACTTATTTTAAGCTTAATTTGAAGTTTAAGATTGCTTCATTTGAAGGTAATTATGTAGTTTGTGAAGTCGATAAAAAATTCATTTGAAGATTTGTGTATTGTGATTATGGTTTTTGTTACTTCACGTGAATAATCATTTCTTAGTGCTCTATTTTTTATTTTATTTTTATTTTTAACTTCAATAATTAATACGGATCTCATTTCTATTATTCCTATTTATGTTTTTGAATTGAATTGTTATCTATTGCTTAAACTAATTTTTCTTCACTATTTATGCTCATGCATAAGTCGCTTAAATTGTTAGAATATTTAGTTTTTGTAATATTACTTTACTTTTCTATTACCATTTGGATAAGTTCACGCGAAGACATGTGGGCACTGAATTGTGTAAATGAGAATGTCTAATTTTTTTAATTTTCTAATGTAAATGTTATTTTGTTTTATTTTATATACTTATTGATAAATCTACCTATAATTGCTAGGTGCTACGAGCCCAAATTACATGTGATATTTTGAGTAAAAGTCTCTTCATAGTTGAAGAGTTGTATTAAATTACAAAGATTTCTTATAAGTCATTTGTCATTTTATAAAGCAAGAAGATTCAATTGGTTTGAGTGCTCGATATATTTAAGAACGTACACTATCTTTGAATCTTTTTGTTTGCATTCTTTAATTGATATTATTTGACCATTTTACAAATCTTAAACAATAGAGCTTCATGCTATCACTGGTTACATAATTGTAAAAAGTACATTGTTTGTTTTGTTATGCATCTAAATTGAAATGAATATATTGATTAGTAGTTAAAATAAATATTAATTATTATTACATACGAACGTGGCTAATTTGACGATTGAATATTGTAACAAACGGTATATATTGCACCATATTTTTAATATCAAATTTTTGTATGTTAATACAGTATTAAATTGAATATAATTATTTGAATAGAAATTTAACTTACAATACCGTTACTAAATTACATACAACGCACGTATTACATACTAGTTTATATGAAAAGATGCTTTTCACCAAATATATATATGTCCTGGTTGATAAAACTCAAATTATCTAACAACCACCACCTCCACCACAACCACCACCTCCACCACAACCACCACCACCACCACCACCACCACCACCACCACCACCACCACCACCACCACCACCACCACCATCACCTCCACCACAACCACCACCACCACCACCACCACCGTTGCCGCCACCTTTTTTGCCACCTCTGCCGTCGCCGTCGCCGCCACCTTCGCCTTCAGCACAATCCGCACAACCAAAGATTAACATCGACATAATTGACAAAGACATAACAATCATGCCAAGCATGAATATGAACCCCACACCATCAAACATAAGACCTCCTCCGCTTGTAGCACTTTCACCATTCGCAACGAAGTATCGAGCCATTTTGATACAAAAAAGATGATATTTTGAAAGAACTGAGCACTGCATATAAACATGCATCTATATATACAGAGAGGAGAGAGAGAGAGTTGCAATCATGATGTCATTTTCATTTCCAATTGACCACTCTATGCCTTAAAGTTCCCCCCATTCATCTTGAAAAGTCTATAGAAAACACTAGTATTTTACAGGGAAACTTCTATGTAATATCTGGAGCCAATTCCTTTGCTTGGATTGTACACTTTTTCATAATTGAAAATCGTATTCCTTCCACATACTAAGAATTTTGTATGTTGTGCACATACGTTACCGTGTCTCATATCGTTAAATCCAGATTTGACTTGTAAACTGCTTATAGCCACTGGAACACCATCGTTTTACAAGCTAAGGTTGAATTTTACGTGTAACAATATTATCTATACAAGTTTATGTTATCATCATAAACTTGGCTAGTATGTATGTGAACAAGTGGACAAATATGCTTGTTTTGTGTTTCTTGGTACAAGTTTCAACATGCATGCAATTTGACTAGTCTAATTTCTAACACATGTTTCGTCTAGTCTAAGAATACCAAACAAAGATGGAAAATTTTCCACCAATCAATCACGTAACACATGCAAAAATGTCATCAATTTGTCATAAAATAGCTTCGGAAATACTGGAAAGAAGCTAACAACATGCAGCAAAGCTGTTACATAGTTTATATCATGTTGGTCTTATTGTATTGGTTTCATTTTTTAGACCTCAATTTCCAACCCAAGTTAAGTGAACACGTTATAAGTAGTTGAGTTTCTCCATAAATACACATTTATTCTCAAGTACTGGGTGCCCAATGAGATCGCAAACACTTCTAATCACGCAAGTTAATCCACTTTTTGAGTAATGAAGTAGTAAGTGTTGACCGAATTAGATACGAGTATCATAATTCCATTTTCAGTGTCATTTTTATGGACCTCTTAATTAGCCAAATAGAGATAACGGGAACTCATTTCTTGAAATATTGGGAAAACTCTAGTTGAGCCTGTTTCGATCTATTTTACACCAATAATTGTACTTTTGAAAAAAAAAAATATAGTGCTTTATTACACCACTAAAAAAAATCGATAAATGCAAAAAAAAAAATATCATACATAGAAAGAAACTGCGCGCATTGTCCTTCATTTTTTGAAATGGGAACACTCTAGTTGAGCCTGGTTCGATCTATTTTCTACCAATAATTGTATTTCAGATATTATATAGAAAAAAATATCGTGTTTTATTACACCACTCAAAGAAAATAGAGAAAGTCAAAATAAAATATACATAGAAAGAGACCGCAATGCTTTATTTCTTGAAATGTGAAGACTTTAGTTGAGCGTGTCTCGATCTATTTTACACCAATAATTATATTTTTGGAGAAATATATCATGCTTTACTACACTGCTCAAACGAAATCAATAAATACAAAATAAACCATACATAGAAAGAAATCGTGATGTCCTTTATTTTTTGAAATGGGAAAACTCTAGTTGAACCTCAGCAATAATTGTACTTCTGAAAAAATATATCATGCTTTATTACAACACTCGACCAAATCGATAACTACAATTTAAAACATACATAGGACGAGAGTGCATTGTCCTTTGTTTTTTGAAATGGGAAAATTCTAACTGAACCTGATTCTATCCATTTTATACCAATAATTCTACTTCAAAGATTGCATAGAGAAGTATATCATCATTTATTACACTACTCAAACAAAATAGATACAGTCGAATAAAATATACATATATAATTGAGAACCAATAATTGTACTTATAGAGAAGTATATCGTGCTTTACTTCACCACTCAAATAAAATCGATAAAAGACAAAATAAAGCATACATAAAAAGAGACCACAAAGAACTTCGCCTTGTGAATTCTATAAAAATTGGAAGATAAACGACTATTATAACTTATAATATATTTCATTTTATTGAATATAATTGTGCAAATTAAAACATAATCAATTAAAAATAAACAACAATAGAAAATGAACAGATATAATAGAAATAATAAAAAAGAAAGTATATCTAATCCTTCTCATTTTCTTTGATTTCATTCGTATTACGAAGTAAAACACAAAACGCCATAATCAATATAATAGCGTAAGAATGTGTCTCGTATTGTTAAACAATGAGTTATAAATCAATCATGTTTACTAATAATAGGAGTACAAGTAATTAAACTTTAATTGAACTAGACACTGCAAGAAAAATGACTCGGAAGTTCAGTTTTTTCGTAAATTTTATTCTCAAAAATGGGTGAACTAGGTACAAAACAATTTCGATATGAAATTTGTAGAATTTTTTCACTTTGTTTTGACTTTGTTTCATACATATTTTAATAATTCAAAATTTTCCTAATTTTATATTTTAAAATTTACAAAATGATGATGTTCGTGTGCTTGATGTGTCAAGGACATGTTTCTTGCGTCTTGGCACTGTAAAAAAATATAAACAATATTGAACACGTGCTCAAGGCATGTTTATGAAGTGTCACTTAGTTAGAAAGAAAAAAATGTAAATAAATAGGACAATTTGGGTTCACAAAGATCTGGACTTTATCGAAAGAAAAAAAAATGAGAAGGAAAAAAGGGCATGTCAAGTGACATGTCGATCAAATGTCTTGAAGTATTTGAGAATTGGTGTCCGATACGCATTAGACACGAACACGAAACATGCTATCCCAATTAAAGTGTTCGTGCTTCATAGTTGTAGTTTTACCCCTCGAGCTACGCCAAGAAAAGTTTGGGCGTTGGCGATCACACATTGAACCAGCCTTCACCCTTTAGTGATGGAGATTGTTATGGATATTCTCAAAGCCTTGCCACAGATTAATAAGCATTCATTTTAGATGAGTTTGTGAGGAATATTTTGGAATTTATGCTTATTGATTTTCTTTGTTAGTTAAATTAAGTAATTTTTCATTTTATTACTTTGATATGTTTGCTTGTTTACGATGCTCACAATGAGCAGAAGTTCGATGTGATCAAAAGAGACTATCCAACGGAATAAATTTTTTTTTTTCTTGCTAGGTATGGCCATGTCCCCTCCCTCTTAGTAGTATTTTTCTTCAGTTAGTAGCCTAGCCGAAGAACTTGCCATCGTTGGTTCTTTGATCTTAAATGGAGTTGCTACAAAATTTCGGAAAACTTACCGCTTCTCTACCAAAATTGACGTACATCCCACAAGCTACAATCAATTCCTTTTTGTTTGTTCAAGTTTTTTTTTTCTTTGCACTCGATGAACTCAAAGCCACGGACTACCATATAGCAAAAAGTCTCATTTATTGTAGTGTCGTTATGATTACAAATCATGGACTGCTTACAACGTTGTACACATATACAATACATATATGCAAATACATACAATATTAATTAAGAATATTGTGTAGGTAATATGTATGGTTTCATTTATGTGAAAAGATGCTTTTCACCAAACATATATCGATTAGTGTCGTGGTTGATACAACTCAAATTACCTAACAACCACCACCACCACCACCACCACAACCTCCGCCGCCGCCACCTCCACAACCTCCTCCGCCGCCACCTCCACATGTTGCGCCTCCGCCACCGGCGGCTGCTGCTGCTCCACCTCCAAAATTAAACCAACTACTTCTCTTGTTATCATGGTCATCAGCGCAATCCGCACAACCAAAGATTAACATTGACATAATTGACAAAGACATAACAATCATGCCAAGCATGAATATGAACCCTAAACCATCAAACATAAGACCTCCTTCACTTGTAGCACTTCCACCATTCGTAACATCGTAGTATCGAGCCATTTTGATCCAAAAAAGATGATATTTTAAAAGAACTGGGCACTATATATAAACATGCATCTATATATACAGGGAGATAGAGAGAGAGAGAGTTGCAAGTCATTTTCATTTTCTAATTTAATAGTTTACAAAGTAACAGCATTGACCATTCTCTATGCTTGAAAACTTTGTTAAAGGAGTTAGTTTAGTTGGTTAAAAGTTAGTTAAAGTTAGTTAGTTAGTTACAAAGTAGTTTGGTTAGTTAAGTGGTCAGTATAAAATGCAAGCTCCATTGGACTTTCTTGTATTCATTTTTTCGATGTAATGCATTGTTAATATCTGATACAAAGAAATGCTTTCTTTCTTGAATTCACTTTTCATTCTTTCTGTTATCTTGTAATATGGTATCGAGCATTGAGACGTTTCATAGCTGCATTCCTTTCCATCATTTTCTTTAATCATGGCGAGAGGAGGTAGAGCCACAAATCTCGGAAACGATGATCATGTCTGCTTTGTCAGAGGAAGAAATCCATTTGCTACCTTGAAACGCCGGATCGTATACTCACAGATGATTCCAAAGACCCTTATTATCTCAAAGAATGGAGATCATCCAGTCTCGAACGGTGTCAAGTATCCTTGTGGGGAGCAATTATAATTCTTGGCATAGAGCAATGAATATGGCAATCGATTGCCAAGAATAAATTGTGTTTCAGAGATGGAACAATAATCGGACCTTCATTGATGATCCCACATACACTCTCTTGGTCTAGATGTAATTCTATGGTTATGTCTTGGGTCTTGCATGCTGTATCCAAGGACATTGCAGAGAGTGTGATGTACATTGACAATGGAGCTGAAATGTGGAAAGATCTTCATGATCGATTTTATCAAAGCAATGGTCCAAGAGTGTTTCAGATCAAGCAGATGCTAAACACTCTTTCACAAGGATCAAATGATGTAAGCACTTACTTCACTAAACTCAAAACCCTTTGGGATGAATTGAGAGAGTTTAGGCCTTTACCAATCTGTCAGTGTGGTGGAATGAAGAATCTGACTGATTATCAGCAACAAGACTATGCTCTTCAGTTTCTCATGGGACTGAATGACTCTTATGGTCAAGTTAGGGCTCAAGTACTTATGATGGATCCCCTTCCTTCCATTAATAAAGTCTTCTCTCTGGTTATTCAAGAAGAGAGGCAGAGAAGTCTAACTCCCTCATCAATATTACCCAAAGGCGCAGACGACTTATGGAGTTCCTAATAATTCTAACAGTTTCAGAGGGAAGAAGGATAAGCCAACATGCACTCATTGTGGATATCTTGGACACACCATTGACAAGTGCTATAAGATTCATGGATATCCACCATTTGGAAGTCCAGAGGCGAGACATCTCTCGATATGGGAAAGGAAAATCATTCTCACAACACAGAAACTTTAGACCTTGACTCATCAAGTTTCCTGGATCATCTGCTCGTAATACGTGTCGGAGACTATGCCTCAACTAATAAGTTGTCGGTCAATCGATTGCCAACAACTAATTTCTTTCCTCACCGGTCAACCAATTGCAGACCTCTTCACAAGAACCTCCGGACCAACCTTCTTGTTCCAATTTTTCCGGTATAAATTCCTCTATACCTAGTCATGCCCGGATTATTGATCACAGAGCTACACACCATGTATGCCATGACATACACTTATTCAATTCCCTTGATGAATGTGCATTTGCTTCACATGTTTTCTTGCCTAATGGACAAAAGGCTAATATTTCCAAAGTTGGTACAATAGTGCTTACCTCCCAGATCATGCTCTCCAAAGTCCTATATGTACCAAGTTTTCATTACAATCTGATTTCAGTTAGTGCCCTTACTATGGATGGCTGCTGTTCCTTGATTTTCAACAATGATTGTTGTGTGATTCAGGGCAAATCTGCAACTTCTCAGATTGGGAAGGGTAAAAGGATTGGCAACCTATATTACCTCAGCCTTCCAGCCTTGGAGAATGGAATCATTTCATCTGCAACATGTAATAAAGACATATGGCATACAAGACTTGGACACCCATCCTTTGTAGTGAGCCATCAGCAAGATAAAGGACTCAAGTTCAGTAGCAGAATTGGAAAAGAATTTCATTGTTCTATATGTCATTTTGCTAAGCAAAAACGATTGTCATTCAATTCAAATAATAATCTTTCCAATAAAGTGTTTGATCTATTACATGTTGATATTTGGGTCCCTTCCATGTGATGTCTGTTAGTGGTTTTAAATATTTTGTCACCATTGTGGATGATTGCTCAAGACATACCTGGACCTTTCTACTTAAAAACAAATCTGATGTTCAAGAAATAATCCCTCAATTTTTTAATATGGTCAAGACACAATTTGGTACATCCATTAAATGTGTAAGATCCGATAATGCTAAGGAGCTTAGGTTCTCGATTTCTTTCAAAAACAAGGAGTTATACATCACTTCTCTTGTGTGGAAAGGCCACGTGCAGAACTCGTGAGTGGAAAGGAAGCATCAACACCTTCTAAACGTAGCAAGGGCATTGTTATTTCAATCAGAATTTCACTTGATATTGGGATGATGCGGTTTGATCGCAACACATTTGATTAACAGATCGCCTCTCCTTTACTCAATCACAAAACACCCTTTGAAATTCTCGCATTCAAAGGTCCCCAACTACATGCACACGAGAGCTTTTGGGTGTCTCGCTATGCATCTACTTTACCCCATTTCAAGACACAAGTTTACTCCCAGATCAAAGGCCTGCATCCTGCTTGGATACCCATCTGGTATGAAGGCTTATAAGCTGCTGGACATTGAATCAGGGAGGACTTTTATTTCCAGAGATGTTGTTTTCCATGAGTCCATTTTTCCTTTCCTTGACAAAGTCTCTTCAGATGGCATATCTCAACTTCTATCAGAGGCTGTTTTGCCACTCCCATGTGATCATGATGAGCATTCTGTTGGGCCTTCCAGTGTACCAATAGAAAGCATACCAGATATCCCAACAGAACCTCCAGCAGATGAACCCTCTAATGAACCTACAGCTCACACAAGGTCAAAAAGGTCAGTGAAAAGGCCTGGTTATCTCCATGATTATCACCGGAGTCATCACCGCAATCACTTCCACTATGCATCCCTTATCTCGAGTATTGGGATATGACAAACTAAGTGATAATTTCAAGGTGGCTATTATGTCGGCCTCAAGACATATTGAACCACAACATTACTCATGTGCTTGTGGTATACCGAATGGGAAGCGACCATGGCATCCGAATTAAAGGCCCTTGAGGATAATCACACTTGGTCCATTGTAAGTCTACCTCATGGTCATAAACCTATTGGTTGCGGTGGGTCTTCAAGATCAAACACAAGTCCGATGGAACCATAGAAAGACACAAAGCTAGGCTTGTAGCAAAAGGCTATACTCAACAAGAAGGAATAGACTACTTTGACACATTTGCTCCATTGGCAAAGTCAGTTCTTCGTGAAACTTTTATTAGCATTAGCCTCAATTCATGGATGGTCTCTACACCAATTGGATGTCAACAATGCCTTCTTACATGGGGATTTGCTCGAAGATGTGTATATGACTATACCATTTGGATATAGTCCCAAGTGGGGAGTCCATTACAAATCACATGCGCAAATTGAATAAATCCCTATATGGTCTCAAACAGCTTCTAAGCGTTGGAATGCTAAATTTGAGATACTCTAATCAAGGAGGGGTTCACTCAATCTGCCACAGACCATTCCCTGTTCATCAGGAAGACAAATTCAGTTTTCATGGCCCTTTTAGTGTATGTGGATGACATAATAATAGCCAGCAATAATGAAGCAGCAGTTGAGATGTTGAAGAAAGATCTGGACTCAAAATTCAAACTGAAAGATTTAGGTCCTCTAAGATTCTTCCTTGGATTAGAGATTGCTAGATCTCCAAAAGGCATTTCTATATCCCAAAGACCATATGCATTCTGACTCTTCATGTCAAGCGGGGTTCTTAGGTTGCAAACCAGCCAGCACTCCAATGGAAGCAAACTTGAAGTTAAGTCAGAGTGAAGGGGAGTTATTAAGTGATCCATCAATGCGTAAGGTCGATAGGAAGGTTCTTTGATGTCGACCATCACTAGGCCCGATTTAACATATTCGATTAATGTGTTAAGCCAATTTCTAGCATGAGCCAAGAGAACCACATCCGACATCAATGACTCATAGAGTTCTCCAAAGACATTAAACCGCACTGGCCAAGGGCTTTTCTTTCCTTCTAAGTCTAACATTTCTTTAAAGCATATATCTTGAATCAAGTTTCCCACTTATCGATGTGCGGTTGAAGGTTTTACAGATCAGATGCGATTGGGCAACATGCCCCGACACTAGAAGGTCCATATCGAGGATATTGTGTATTTCTTGGTGACTCAATGATATCATGGAAGTCTAAGAAGCGAACACGAGATCTAGGTCATCGGTGAAGCGTAATACTGTGTCAATGGCAAATGCAACATGTGAACTTGTTTGGCTACTATCCGTGCTAAAGGAATTTGGTATTAAACACTCAAGACCGCAACATTGTATTGTGACAACGTGTGCATTACATATAGTCGCCAACCCAGCTTTTTCATGAGAGAACCAAACACATAGAGATAGATTGTCATTTGGTTAGAGAAAAGATTCAAGTTTGGATTATTAAAGACTCTACATGTACCAAGCAAGAATCGATTGTCGATGTTCTTACTAAGGCTTTTTTGACTACACACAATTTCGTGATTAGTAGGCAAGATGGGACTAATGAATATATATGGTCCATCTTGAGGGGAGTCTTGAAAACTTTGTTAAAGGAGTTAGTTTAGTTGGTTAAAAGTTAGTTAAAGTTAGTTAGTTAGTTACAAAGTAGTTTGGTTAGTTAAGTGGTCAGTATAAAATGCAAGCTCCATTGGACTTTCTTGTATTCATTTTTTCGATGTAATGCATTGTTAATATACTGATACAAGAAATGCTTTCTTTCTTGAATTCAGCTTTTCATTCTTTCTGTTATCTTGTAATACTTTTAGTTCTCCTCAGTCAACTTGAAAAATCTATAGAAAACACTAGTATTTTACAGGGAAACTTCTATGTAATATCTGGAGCCAATTCCTTTGCTTGGAGTGTACACTTTTTCATAATTGAAAACCTTATCCCTTCCACATACTAAGAATTTTTTATGTTGTGCACATACGTAACCGTGTCTTGTATCATTGAATTAAGATTTGACTTGTAAATTTATAACTACTTGGACACTCGTTTTACAAGCTAAGGTTGAATTCTACGTTTAATAATATTATCCATACAAGTTTACATTATCATTATCAACATAAACTTGACTAGTACGTGCACAAGTGGACAAATATATATACTTGTTTTGTGTTTATTGGTACAAGTTTCAACATGTATGCAATTTAACTTGTCTAATTTCTAACACATGTTTCGTCTAGTTTAAGAATATTGTTCGGTAAAATCTTGCAAGCGTACGGAATCGTTAACAAGTAATAGTAAAAGTGAGTAAAAGAGTATCAATCCAACGAGAATTTAAATTTTAGCTTAATTTTGACCAATTCGAACTTAAATCGAACATAACAATAAATATTTGGATCAAGAAAGTGAAATTCTCTAAACTATAACTATGATTTAACTAAGTGTAAATATGGTTTTTGGAGAAAAATCAATTAAATGTGTTATGCTATGAATCCGATTCCACCATTAGTATCTATTTTAATCCTCAAAATCCCACGTTCCAATCCAATTTATGTTGAAATTAACAATCAAGAATCATAAGTTATCTAATAATCTCTTTCAAGTAGAATTAAATCTATTGTCATATATGTCCCAAAATATTTCTATTTTGAATTTGAATATACAAAAACGCTTTCAACCACAAGATTATCTAATTTAATTGCACCAAGCATAGGAAATTATTCTTAATTTCTATAGGACTTAGTGTTTAAAACCATAATGAGCTAATATATTTTGAACCTTCCGAAAACGAAAAAAAATCACAAACACGTTCAAACGGTGATCAATCATTCAAACGGATGTTAAAACCATGGAATAAATCAAACAAACACAAATTAAGATTAGAAACGGGAATCCTTAAATTAAAACTTCAACATATGGCTAACATCATCATCCTTAGCATACAGAGTTTATCCCATCATTTTGATTTACAAAAACACATAATAAATGGAAAATTTATCACCCGGAATATTTGATTGCAAGAAAAACTTTGAAAATTAATTTGGCCCCATTGAATGTCTTCAATGGATTGCCTAAGAATCCCAACTTTCTCTTGTTTGAAATCTCAATAATCTTGTCCGAGTGAAGAAATTCTTAAAAAGATATTGCGTTTTGCCTTCTTCTTCTCTCCAAAATTTGACACCCTAATCGTTATAAGAGTTCTACTATTTATAAGGGTCCAATTAGGATTGAATTTCATGCCCAAAGTCTCCAAAAATCTTCCAAAAATAGATTTTAACCTAATTGACGATCTGCTAGCGGATCTGTTCGCCCGAACGGGTGCTACGGTCGCTCGAGCGGCCTAAACAAACTGATATTCATATGACCATAACTTTTTGTAGGAAACTCTAAATTGTGGTCCGTAAAAAGCGTTGGAACCATAATTAATTATCTTTCCAATGGGATATCATTTGCCTTATAGAAATGTTTGTACCAAAGGTTGTGCTCTAATTTCCCCCACGTGCTTCGGTTTTAGTTTTTCAATTCGCTTCTTCGACTTTCGGGTCTTTGATTCTTCACTTTAGCTCTTCATTATCACTCCAACACATCTTAAATCTATTGATTTTATCTTCTTTCTTATCCTATAATGTTTGGCTCTTGATAATCACTTCAAAAACTCAATTTTTTCTCATTTACTCGCCGATTTCACCTATGTAACTTGAATTCGGGGATTTTGTCCTACAATCACAAAACTGAACAAAGACTTAATAGATATCGACTCTAAAATACTTAGAATTATACAAAAATTCTTCATTAAAGAGTCAATATAAGTGTATAAATTATACTTATCAAACCCCAAACAAAGATGGAAAATTTTCCACCAATGAATCAACTAACACATGCAACAATGTCATCAAATAGCTTGGGAAATACTGGAAAAAAGATAACAACATGCAGCAAAGCTGTTACATAGTTTATATCATGTTGGTCTTATTGAATTGGTTTCATTTTTTTTAGACCTCAATTTCCTACCCAAGTTGAGTGAACACATGTTTAAATAATTGAGTTTCTCCATAAATACACATTTATTCTCAAGTATCGAGTGCACAATGAGGTCGCAAACACTTCTAGTCATGCAAGTGGTAAGTGTTGACCGAATTAGATATAAGTATCATAACTCTATTTTCAGTGTCATTTTGTGGACCTCTTAATTAGTCAAATAGAGATCATGAGAACTCATTTCTTGAAATATTGGGAAAACTCTAGTTGAGCCTGTTTCGATCTACTTAACACCAATAATTGTACTTTTGAAAAAAAATATCGTGCTTTATCACACCACTCAAAGTCTCAAACAAAATCAATAAATACCAATGTTTAGAAAATCAGACCGAACCGTCTAGTTTAACTGGAAAAACTGGGAATCGACATCAAAAACGGTCCAAACTACTAAATTAACCGTCCATTAGAAAACCGAATCGGAAATTGGATTTTGTAGAGGTTAAACCGTGACCCAAGTTGGAAATTATTAGCGGTTAAACCAGGTCGGAAATTATTTAGGGCAAAAGCACTCATTATGTTATCTTCCTCATTTTTTTCGTCTCTCTATCTAAATCGCCCTATTCATCTTCTTCTTCAGCAGTTTTCTTCATTTTTTTTTAATTTCTCTTTGAAAATTCCAGGGCTAAAATTCTTCCTCACTTTATCACTTCAATAGTTCTTGTGGTTGTGGAATCTCTTCTCCCTTCTTCGTTGCGCACACACACATCAAGTGAGATTTTGTGTTCCAATTGAAAAGTTTTTGTTGCTTTTTCTTGCTGGTTTTTTATTTTTATGTGTTAATATATTATTTATGACATCAATTTTATGGGTTTGATTTTTCAACGCTTATTTTATCTGCTTCATGTTGTTGGCTTCTTGCTGCTTCATGTTTTATTGTTCTTGGGTTAGTGTTATGGGTTATTATCTTATTTTTCCCCAATAGCAACTTATTTGGATCTATTGCCTTTTTTTCCAATCAGCAAGTTTTGAAGCTGATAATGTGAATGAAAAAGTGAAAACAACATTATTAGTTATCTAACTGAAATTAATTAGACATGATTTGATTGTGTAGGATGAGCACTCCACCATCATCTGAGAAACAATCAACTACCTCCACCCCTTCTGTTCGTGGGAAGAGTGATCTGGCATGGGAACACTTCACTTCTACTCGTGATAATAATGGTAAAGTTCACTACACGTCTTTATTGTAGCAATACTTTTAAGGGTGGGGGTATTAACCAAATGAAATATCACCGAGCTAGAATTAAAGGTTAAATATCTCAATGTAAGAGAGTTCATTTTGATGTTGAGTCTCAAATGCAAAAAGTACTTAGTAAAATATCTCAAAAGAAAAAATAATCAAAAAAGGTTCGTGAATATACATTTAGTGATGAGCCTATGGAAATTGGAGAGGATAAAGATAAGGATGTGGAAGAGATAAGTGTATCATTACAAAAAAAAAATGAGAAAGCAAATGGAAAGAGAAAAGCAGTGGAATGAATTGATAACTATTTTGCACCAAAAACTAATTCAGGTTCTCAACCGAGTATTAATTGGTGGAGCTAGAGAATTTGAGTTAAGGGGCCCAAATTAACGTACAAAAATTTTGAAACAACATAATAGTGATGAAATTTTTTTTACAAACGTTCCTTACGAGTTTTCATACTTTTTTTATTCATACACTATATTATACACAAACAGATAAACAAACTCACTCGCACCATTGTTTAATCTGATTTGGCATCAATATGCTGGTTTTTTTTCTAAACATATAACTTAGACTACTAATTTACAATGTCTAAAATAATACCACAAAAGAATTAAATATCAAACTCTTCTTGTTCACATAGCCTTCTACAAAATTATCTTCCAAAATAGGAAGATTCGGTACACAAATGAAATTAAATATTACTCAAGCTCAAAAGAAAAAAGTAAAAAAATCAATTGAACACGATATGCATCCACAAGCAAAGTGCCTTTATTAATTTTATTTATAAAAAAAAGACTTATTTTTAATAATTTCTTTATCTTAAAGAATTTACCAATGGAGTGACGAGCATGAAATGTGATATTTAGATTTCAAATAGGTGAATGTGCACTGAAATTAAAGAATATGTCAATCATTTGTAATTATGTATTATTAATTTTAGGGTTAATAACACTAATGGTTCTTATTCTTTCAGGTTTGTAACGATTTCATCTCCATTCTTTTTTTTTTAAGAGATATCATCTTCATTCTTCTATTTATACTCACAAATGGTCTCCAAATCACTATTTTCACTATTCTAACAATTCTTGGACAATTTTTTCTCTTGACTTAAATAAATTAAATAATGGAAAAAAATACAATGAAAATATTGTAGTTGGACCTTTAACATTTTCAAAAGTACAATTAAATTATAAACTATTTTATTTTATTTAAATGAGTGTTCTTCCCACCCACCCAATCTGTTTGCATTCAATACACTGCCAATAAATTACATAAATAATCAATTAATTGAGGATTGTATTTTTCACTTTGAAATTAATTTTACAATAATTATTTCAAGAAGGCAAGCAAGTTACGAAGGAATTTGTTGATGCTTGAAAAGGATGAAGCCAAGGATATCGGTAACGACGTGAAAAATAACAGAAATGTAGAGTGACTCTGCGGGTGTCTCGATATTCATGAATTCCACCTCCGAGCTTCCTTCTCCTTCCATGGCCGCCTCTTTAACTGGTTAATGATTCTTCGGGGAGAAAAAATAGCAATTTTGTGATTGTAGTGAAAGAGAAAAGATAGATACTTTGTGATATGGAGAAAAGAAATCGAATTAAGAATTGGAAAGAGAAATTCTAAAATTGGGTATTCAAATTTAGTTCAGTTGGGCTGACAATTCTGCCTCTTCGTTTATAGCATGTTTGGCAAAGCTTAAAATATTCACTTATAAGTAAAAACGGCGTGTAATTGGGCTACCTTTGAACTACCTACTTAACTTTTTTACTGGTAATTTAATTGGGGTGGGGTGGGGTGGGGTGGGGTGGGGTGGGGTGGGGAATAACACTTATTTGAATAAAATAAAATAGTTTAGAATTTATTTGTACTTTTAAAAAGGTTAAGGGTCCAATTGCAATATTTTCATTGTACTATTTTTCTCATCATTTTAATTTATTTAAGTCAAGGGACAAAATTGTCTAAGAATTGTTAGAATAATAAAAAATAGTGATTTGAGGACCATCTGTGAGTATAAATGGAAGAATGATGATGATATCTATAAAAAAAAGAATGGGAACAAAATCGTTACAAACCTGAAAGAATAGGGACCATTAGTATAATTAACTCTTAATTTTATTAGGCCAATATGTCCAATTGCCTAATATTAAATTGATATTTGGTCAATTGGATTATTTGTCATCTATTAAATTGATATTAGATTAAAGTTAAATTGCATATTAAAAAATTTAAATAAAAAAAAATGTCAGAAAATTGAGGGGTCCAGGTCTCCCCAAGGATGATAAAAGATGATAAAGGGATGGAAGGTTTTTAATTTTTGATTTAATCTTTTGAATGTAAAGATTATCATCTTGTGTCCATTACCATTTGTAATCTTTCTTCAGTTTCTTTTGAAGAGGGGCTCTCATTTTTGCAATGTTAGGAATAAAGGATTCCGCATAATTTAAACAACTTAAAAATCTCATTATTTGTTTTTGATCTGTCAAATCATTTGGGAAATTTTGGATATGGCTAAGGATATGAGGCTTAAGTTGTTTAAAACCATAAGCAATCTCTAATCCAAGGTATCCAATTTTTTCTTTAAAAAGTTCTGCCTTCTTCTTTGACAAAACAATTCCTTCCTTTTGTGCTTTCTTGAGAACCTGTAAGACTTGTATTTCATGATTTTCTTCATCTTCAGAGAAGACAAGAATATCGTCAATATAAACACAGCAAAAATCACTGAGTTCTTTGAATATATTATCCATGTGTCTTTGAAAAATACTCGGATGCTTGTTTAAGGCCGAAAGGTACTACTGTCCATTGAAAGTATCCTTGAGGACAACTGAAAGCCGTAAGAGGTTTTGTTGATTCTTCAAATCTTACTTGGTGGAAACCAGATTTTGGATCAAATGATGAAAAAATCTTTTTTCCTTTAATAAGATGAAGTAAGCTTTGCATATTTGGTAGGATATAACCTTCAGCTTTTGTGATTTTGTTGAGTTGAGAATAGTCTATGACTATTCTGGCTTTTCCTCTTCTTTTCTCAGCTTCTTTTCTAATCATAAAGGTTGGAGAAGAAAATGGAGATTTACTAGGTTCAATGACACCTAGTTCTGTTAGCTCTTTTATTTAAATAGAGAATTCTTCTCTATCTTTTGGACTATATGCCATAGCTTTGGCACGAATAATTTTTCCTTTGAATTCATCAAGAATTTCAATTTTTGCAGTAAAAGCTCCCTTGTAGATCCTTTGGATCAAAATCTTGTAATTAAATAAGCTTAAGAGTTTATCTCTTAAAGCCTTGAGTGTGGAATAAAACTATGTTTTAATTCATTCTCTTCCATATATTTTATTTTGTACGGATTCCTTCAGTTATTGTCTAGCATCAGTTAGCAGGTGGCTTTGAAGTATGCACATGACAGAATCCAATGGACACCCTCCCCCCCTCTCCCGCGGTCCCCGCCCCTTCCCCTGCTTCGCCAGTGACTATTAAGAGTATTTTAGCCGATAAAGAAACAATAAAAAAAGCACATATGGCATGGGCTAGGTAGTTTTATAATACTTGCATTCCGTTTAATGCTTTGCAATCACCATACTTTCAGCTTGCATTAGATGCTACTTATACAATTGGCCCTGGTTATAAGTGTCCATCATATGATGATGTTCGTATTAATTTGTTAAGAGATTGTAATAGAGAATGCCAATTACTTAATAATGGTTATAGAAAAAATAGGCTAGTAGTGGGTGTACACTAATGGCATATCCATTTTTTTTTTAGGTGAATTAGAAATTGTTCGAATTGTGTAATCGTCAATTATTGACACCAGTAACTGACCTAAAGTAATTTGATTATAATTCAATTTGTGACAATTATAAGTAGAAAGTTCATATTCTTCAGTCCGCCAAAAGAAGGTCGAACTCATTTCGTATAAAAAGAAAGATGTGGGATTTCGGGTTGGGATCGAAATGGAATCTTCGAAAAACCGAGGTTGGAGTATTAAATATTGGGAAAAATCAATATACTTCTAATGTTGAATCAGAATCAACTAGGACAGAAATAAAGCATTGGATCGAACTCTTCTTTGGTGTCAAGGTAATAGCTATGAATAGCCATCGACTTCCGAGAAATGGTAGAAGAATGGGACCTATTATAGGACATACAATGCATTAAGACATATGATCCTTACGCTTCAACCGGGTTATTCTATTTAGTTATCAAAGGCACAAGACTTTGATTAAATTTTTAGTGTATTCCTATTCTTGAGTTATATTTATCAAATCCGTTAATGCATCTAATGTTGTGAAAGATGCTAAAATATTGTGCGATTTATTCACAGAGGTTGTTGAATGAGTTGGACCACAAAATGTAGTACATATGGTTACTGATAATGCACAGATAAAAGTATCTTAACATTTCAATATAAGAATCACGTTATTATATTAATATAACAAGCACACTATTACACACACTCAATAAAACAGTATTAAAAGCACATTAGTATCAATATCTTAATAACATTATTATAGATAACAAAATCATGTTGTTAAGGATAACAAACAAATTAAGATAATATAACAGTATCACAAGTGCATGCTTAGGTGGACACAAATATTATGCTTTAACCAAAAAAAAAAAAAAAACCATAATACAACATAAAAATAAAACAGTATCTTAATAACAATATCATATGGTTAAAGATATCAAACAACTTATGCCAATATAACAATATCAAAAGCACATTATTATCAACTACATACTTAAGTGAGCACAAATATTATGTTTTAATAAAAAAGTATAACACGGTATCTAAATAAAATAGTATCTTAATAAAATATTATCTTAATAAAATAGTATCACAATAAAATAATATAATATAAAAATAGTATCAAAAGTACATTAACACTAGTATCTTAATAATAGTATCATATGTAACAGTATCACATGGTTAAAGATAGCAAACAAGTTAAGTCAATATAACAGCATCAAAAGCACATTATTATCAAGCACATACTTTGGTTGGCACAAATGCTATGTTTTCACATAAAATTATAACACAGTATCATAGAAAACAAAATTATAGTAAAAATAGTATCATAATAAAACAGATTTGTGTTTGAATTGGCGGTTTTGCAATTACAGTGGCATATTTGTCTTTTAGCACTAAAATATGACTATAATTAAAATAAATTTGAATAGTATGACTTCGGATTCCATGAGCATATGATCTGCGACTGGACCTGAATTTTTCCCTATAAAATATTACTCTTTTTTATCCCATTTAGACTAGTGCTATTTTTGTAATTCCATACTGACATATACTTTCATGGCGTCCACTTGACCCAGGCAGGCCAGGCCCAGGCCCAATCCCAAATCATCGATCAGCCCAAGACATTAATTGAAAATGCAGAAACATTAGGGATTTCAATTTCTGTACAATACCTTCTTGCCGAAGCTGACAGTGAGAAAAGTGAAATTAAGGAGTTAAGAAATGGCAGATGAAGCAAACAGAAGCGTGAGTATACAAAAATCTCTTTAAATCAACTCCCAATTTTTAAAATTTTCATTTCTATTTCGAAATTTAATTTTGACATTATTGTTCAAATTTTTAGGCGTTTCTCGAAATCCAAGGTCGCATGATTGAGACAACCGGGAAATTGAAGCATGTTAGTATATGAACTCAAAATGGCTGTATTGTATAATTAAAATTTCTTTTTAGTACTGAAAATAGAAAAATCGTATTATATTTTGGGGCTTGTTTGTGTAGGTTCAGAATCAGATGCGAAATAAAGAAGGAGAAAAGAAAAGGGCTTACTTAACCTTGGAGGAGCTTAAACAATTATCTGAAGATACAAATACGTATAAATCCATCGGACGAACGTGAGTTTTTCAATAACCCATTTGTATTTTGTTATTAATTTATTGATTGGGATGATATTGGGTAATTTGATGTAAATTCATGTGGGGCAGATTTGTTTTGGAGCCCAAGTCAGTTTTAGTGGAAGAACAAGAACAAAAGCTCAAGGATAGTGAGGTTGCTCTTGCCTCTTTGCAGGTCTGCTTAGATTTCTTGTTTTGTGTATGCAAAGAATTAGTTTTTTTTTTTTATGTTTTCAATTACTAATTATAATTAGGTTAAATATTCTAAAACAAACTGGGCCTTAGTTTGTAAGTTCTCCACTGTTTGAAAATGCCTCTTTATCTATAGAATTGTGCTTCTTCTTCTCTTTGTTGATTCCCGTTTTTTATCATAGTGTCTTCTAGCTTAAAATTTCATTTTCCAATACATTTTTGTTGGGAAATATTTTCACTTGTATAAGTTATACAAACGTGGATTGGGTAGATAGGCACGCCACCACATAAATAAGCTACATGTGAAATTCAAATAATCAGGGGAGAGAGATATATCTTTCTGTATTTTATTTTAATTCTGTTAGTACCATCAAATGTCGGGTATATTTTTCGTTGCATCGAGAGTATGTTGGTGTCTGATATGTATGACGCAAGTCATGTCAGGCGAAACTCCAGAATGTCACCATGCTTTTTGAATCATGGACTATAAATTATCGTTACAACAAATGAAGCACTGATATGGACACTTACAAGTGTTTCAAGTCAACACCTAATTGTTTAGAAAAGTAGGACACTGAGACATAGGGGTCATTCTCTTTGAATACTTTAAAATTATGCATTTATATATTATATCTTTATTACTGTACTTTTATATTTTTTTCGTTTATTTTTCAATGAATTACTATTTTTTAGCTTTGACTTCAAATTTTGCAAGTGAAATCTTTTGAATGTGTGGAGTGACTGTTTATTTTATTTAGATAACTCTGGATTGTACTTTCTATTACTGGTGTTGACAAAATATAATTGTTCATATATCAAAAAGTGCATATAGTAGCATTCGACATGAAGTTATACGATTTTTCTTACATTGGTTTGACTGTTTACGAAAATGAAAAATGTTTTAATAAATAATTATTTTCCTGAGAGTTTGTTGGTGAAAATTGCAATTTGCCACTTGGCATTAATGAAATCATGAGGGATTTGTGATGTTATTATATAAATATGATAAGCAATGTAGATCTTTTGGAAACCCTTGGACTAGTCATTCGTCTCCATCATGCAACACATCTTTACAGGAATAAACTTAAAATGGTTACGTCTTTTTGTATGCACGTCAAGTTTCTGCCTCTCATATAAATCGTTATTGTTGACTGATAATCTTGATATCATTTTTCTTATATAAGAAATTCTAAGTTAGGATTTCAGTTTCAACCTGAACCGTTTGTCAACATTTTATCGTGTCATATCACTTAATCAGACTTCTTCCATATTGCTTCCTCCACCGATTTTTTCCCCTTTAATATCACTTATTATACTTATCGTAATTACTTTGCATGTTCAAGTGGAAGCTATAATTGACAAAGATGGACTCAATTTAGCATAATTTATACAACCATGTTAGAAACAACTTTATCCAGTTTGCAAATGATTATATTGGGAACTAGAGAACTGGAGATTGGAATACCATTCTATTGTAAGATACAAGGGACCAACAAATTGTTTGCTCTCCTCACGTGTAATGATGAAAACACGTGCAACGGGAAGACATTTAATTTTGCAAACTGTGATATAACCTTTTGTGCTTATTTAGGCAGTATTGTATTCTGTTTTCCCTTCGCTTTCGGACTGCAATCCTGTTCGATTTTGCTTGAAGTAGAAAAATTAAATATGTGATTGTATGAATGATCTGTGATGGGCATTCTTCACGAAATGTATTGTTGCCATTGGACAGACCTCAAAGGAGTACTTAGAAAAGCAGATGGCTGAGGTGGAGAACAACCTGCGGGAGCTTTTACAACAAGATCCTGGACTTGCTCGTCAGATAATGTCCATGTCTGTATAAGCTCTGTGAAATTCTTGGTCTCTTCTGTTTGTATTTGAATATCACTTTTTTACATGTAAACGAATATCACCATGTTTGTGCAATTCAGACGTTAGCGAAGATTCTTGATAATTCAGAAATGTTGGACATGATTTGTTCCTATTGTTACTCCCAAAAGCTGAAGAGATTGGTTATTGTGACAGGGAAGAAGTGACTGAATTGTTATCGCACAATTTCTCCTTCGTTACATGAGAGAGGATTTTTCAGTTTTTGTATAAACGATTTTTTTCCACGTGTTTGCTTAAGAGAGAACTCGTGAATTTATAGCTAGCTGCTTGTCGTTCCAACTCTGTTGCTACAATGCATTTTTTGAATCTCGTCAAACGTGCTACGGATTGGTTGAATCTTATCAGTGTCTACTACTAATAATGATAAGATCATTAATCAAAACCTTCAAATTGAAAAAATTGAGTGCTATTACAGATTTTCAACACATTTCTCAAGTATAGATAACATTATTTTTTTCATAAATTATAATTTTCTTCAATCTTCAAAACAAAAAGAAAAAAGAAAAGAAAAGAACACATGTATAATTTTTATAAATGATGATGGGTTTGAACTCAAGATAAGTGGGTAGTAAGTTATTATTGATTTTACGGAATATGTAGATAAAAAAATATGTTTGATTAATTTGACCAGCTAATTTAAACATAAGTAAATTTAATGAATGGCCACCGAACTTAGTTTAAGTTACTACTTACTCACTCAACTGGAAAATGTTACCAATCGCTCATCCAACTTTCCAAATGGTTTACCATTCATCACCCATTTGCAAAACGGTATCTAAAGTATACAGAAATTGTCACATGTTTGACAGGAAGCTGATGTACGCTATAACGACGTTTAAAAAATCCATATAAACATAAATGTCAATGCCAAACACGCCTTTAACTATAATTGGTTGAAACGTTATCAACATTTGAAAAATTCCAACTCTTATTCCACTCTAATTGATCTATTGTCTGCGATTTCACCAACAAAGGTGTCCCACAATCTCTTAACAAATTCACAATTGAATTGCCCATTACTCTTGTCTTCAATTTGTTGGACAATGGTGGCCCACAATCTCCCTAAATGGACAACACATCATTTGATGAAGAACGTTTATTAGAGGAAGAAGACCAGGATGAAGGAAGTGGAGGTAATGTGTAAATTATAAATTACAATGGTGTTCTACAGTTCTTATTGTTCTTTTGAAGCTGCAGTATTTAAATTAAAAGTTGTATATAATTAAAATGTATATACATTACAGGTGCAGATAATGATAGAGACAACGAAGAAGACGAAGTCGATGTGCCTGATTTGCATTTCAGTGATTATGAGGATGATGTGAATGATGGTGAATTTGTATTTGACAAGAATGCGCCGGAATGCATAGCAGTGGGGCTAAATTCAGACCCCACAATTGAGAAAGCACATATAGTAGTTGCTGAAGAGGGGGTAGAGTCAGATGAATCATATTACCCATCATCTAAGGAATTACACACTGACTATTCATCAGGAGAGAAAAACAACTATATGTTTCTTAATTTTGTTCATAAGAAATATATTTTTGATCCCAAGTTTGAGGTTGGGAAAACATTTAAAGATATTGAGTTGTTTAGGAAAGCTGTAAAAAACCATGGGGTTGTCACTTGGTGTAACTTCAAGTTCAGACCAAATGACGATAGAAGGTCTTAGGCAGTGTGCAAGTTAGGTTGTTAGTTGAGGATTTAGACGTCATTGAACAAGAAGTTGGGTTGCGTAAAAGTAAAGTTATACACTCCCACCCACACATGCAGTAGAGATAGTATGAATAGACATTGCAAGGCTAAGTATGTTGTCGAGAGGTATTTAGAAACATTTAAGGTAGACCCAGAATGGAAATCAAAACTAATTAGAAAGGCCATGAAAGACAACTTGAAGTTGAACATTAACAAAGTTACTGCTTGAAGGGCTAGGATATAGGCTTGGATTTTAAATTAAGGGGGGTGAAAAACATCAGTTTGGTATGCTTTGGTCATATGCCTCAGAGTTGGTAAGGACAAATCGGGGTCTACTTGTAGAATTGCCATACATAATTCAAAGTTTCAAGGCATTTATGAATGTCTAGATGCATGCAAGAAGGGTTTCAAGTCAGGTTGTAGACAACTTATTGGATTGGATGGATGTTTTTTGAAGGGCAGTTTTGGGGGGTCAAATGCTTTCTACAGTTGCACTAAATGCGAATGACTCCATTTATCCATTGTCTTTGCCATAGTTGAGAAGGAGAATACATTTAGTTGGAGATGGTTCGTTAGGCACTTATGTAATGATTTGGGCATTGTTAACAACAATGAATGGACATTTATGAGTGATAGACAAAAAGGTTTGCAGAATGTGATTGAAGATATGTATGAAGAAGCAGAACATAGGTTTAGTGTGAAGCATATGTACACGAATTTCTTTAGAACTGATTTCAAATGATTGCCTCTAAAGGAATACCTGTGGAAGGCGGCTAAATCAACCACGGTTGCAAATTATAATTTATGGATTGAAGAGTTGAAAAAAATAATAACAATATTTATGATTGGTTGATGAAGAGGCCTGCAAAGTAGTATAGTAAGTCACACTTTATGACTAAGGTAAATAGCGATATAGTGCTCAACAATTTGTGTGAATGCTTCAACAAGATTGTCTTACAGGACAAGGAGAATTTCATTATTACCTTGTTAATTGACGTGCATATTGGCTTCATGAAGAGGATACACCAAAGAAGGGATAAGATGAAGAGAGTTGTTAGAGATTTGTGTCCAAAAATTGAGATCAAACTATTGAATAATATTGAAATGGTTGGAGGGAACGAAGTTGATTGGAACGGAGGATCCCATTGGTATGTTAAGAGTAGAGATGGTGAGTTTGTTGTTGACATACATGCTCGAACATATGCGTGTAGAAGATGGGACCTTACTGGCATTCCATGTGGACATGCATGTGCCGCTATCATGGACTATAGAGGCGGTCCATCAAAGTATGTGCACGATTGTTACAAGGTCAATACTTATTTGAATTGCTACAAAAACATTTTCATGACAATCACTGGTCAAAAGTTGTGGCATGTAGTAGAGAAAGATCCTATAAAACCCCTGGTTGGATTGTGTGTAAGAGGGGTAGGAGGCAGAAGAAAAGAATGAGGTATACAGAAGAAATTGTGATAAATCAAGCATCGGGTACTTCAAAGATAAAGAATAGGGGGAGTGGTAATGACATGCATTGTTTGCTGGTTGACGGGGCATAATAAGATATACCATGAGCGAGATGATGCACCATTGTTGTTTTCTTCAACAGGATTGGTATGCTGACATTCCTGGTGTTGAAATGTAGAATATCAACAACCAACCGCAAACAATGGTATTTTATATTTTTCATTACCAATTGTATCTTTTGTAAGTTTAACTAAATTGTATTGAATGGTGTCCAAACTTCAGCCAAATTTATATTTTCCATTACCAATTAAATCTTTTGTAAGTTTAACTTACTTGTATTCAATGTAGTCCAAACTTCAGTCGAGGAGGAACGACAAAAAATCAAGCACAGTTCCTGATCAGCAACCACCACCATCTTCATTCCAATTCATGCCTACTCCAGGTATTGGATTGTCGAAAACTGATGTCTACAACAAAAGTGGACCGTCCATCGATAATAGGAATGGCAATAGGACGGGTCCGGGGCAAGTCGTCGCCCCGCCCCTCCCCGCGACCTACGAATTCACGAGACGGGACAGGTCGCGGAGCGGCCCTTCGACCCACCAACCGCCTCGCAAAAATTTCTTTTTTATTTTTATTTTTTCAAACTGAAAAAATAATTAAATAAATAAATAAATTTTTTTATATATATTTATACCAAACAAAATAAAAAAATTATAAGATTGAGGTTATGATGTATTGGTTAAGATTAGTAGTTTACAAGTTTCAACTCGGGTTCGAATCTTCTTTAGTCTATTTGTAGTGAAAATTATAATTTCTATTCTATTTTATGATTTTTTTAAAAAAAAAAAAATTGGGGGCAGGTCGCGGGGCGGGTCGGGGCTGCCCCGGACCTACCCCGGGGTAGAAAATTCTGCCCCAACCCGCCCCTATTATCCGGCGAGGCGGGTCGTGGGTCGCGAGTTTTTTTGTCATCCCTAATCAATAATCTTGATAGTTCAAGAGTCAGTAAAGAGAAAGTTGTGGCTTCAACCAACATTATCGAAGAAGACATAGTTATGTAGACTACAAAATCAGATTTTTGTATATGTAGTTCAGTTTTTGTAGGGGGGACATAGAGCTTTTTGTAATAGAAACATGGTTCACTTTGATATTGCTTATGTCTTTTTGGCTATTTCTAATAGAAACATGGATTCCAATTGATGTTTTTGATGTGCAATAGCAACTATCTATTTTTTATTATTACAATGCAAACAGGTGCTTGTTTTCCTGAAAATGGCTAAAGTATCAACTATCTGTTTTTTTATATATGCAATAGTAACTATCTGTTTTCTAGTTGATTGGTAACATGTGCTTTTTTTCCTCAAAATGGTTGAATTATCACATTATACTTTATATTGATGTTTTTGTTTTTTGTTTGTTTGGGTTAATGCAATAGAACTTTGGTTCAATTTTTGTATAGAGATTGTTTGATGGAAAACCATGGTTGAAGTAGTATATTGTTCTCAACCATGTATTGATCCAATGCCAAACACCATCTGCACACAATAACATAGCGATCCGCAACCAACTGCTTCACCAAGCACCAACTGATCCAATGCCAAACACCAAATATTCATCAAACATAACCAACAAATGCACAAGGATGATATGGTGATTAGAAATGCCACATTGAAGAAAGAAATTTTCTCGAACAAAATAAATTAAGCCATCATAAATACCATAATCAGAAAAACAAAGAAGTGTCTTACACTATTATTTAAAATAAACTTTCAAAATACATCATCTTGTTTGGAGCATTTTCACAAACACAATTAACATAAACTTGAACCACATTGCCATTGTGAATTAAAGCACCAAATCACTCATTTTCCTCCAAGAATTTACAACTAACACACGACCAACTCCTATTTCCACTCAAACACCAGACCTACTACATTTTCTTGGACAATTCACAACCACATTTTCTAGATTTTTGCACCCAACACAAACACTCCCAACCCAATTTGATGACACTTCATCAATCTTCGTAGCTTGTGCTCCTCATTCCCTTTCTTGTTCGCCTTCCTTAAAAGTCCATTGATTATTACTTTGTAACGTAAGTGGGGAGGTAGATCAAGCCAAGAAAAGTAATCACACGCATATGGTCGTCCATAGAAGCTACAACCCCGGAACTAAGCATGGCAATGGGTCGAGCCGAGCCGTAAATCACGAGCTCGGCTCGTCTCCAAATCGTGGGCTCAGTTCGGCCCACGGGTGCTCGGCTCGGCCCTTTTTTTTTTGTTTAAAATTTGAAAATAAATCATTATATTCTAATTTCTATTTATTTTGTTAAAGAAAAAAATGTAAATATTTAAAATGAAACCTTTATTTTTCTTTATCTTTATGTTAAAGATTAAATATTTATCTTTATGTTAACATTTTTATTGAATCATCTTGATTATGTTTTTTAAAATCCTCATATTTGATTATGTTTTTGTTTTTTTTTTTTTGTTTTGAATTTGAAAATAAAAAAAAATTTGAAAATAAAAAAGAAAGTAGAAATAAAAAATCATTTATGTTAAAAATTAAAGATTTAAAATCCACCTCTTTTTTTTTTTTGTTTTACATTTTTTAAAATTTGAAAATAAAAAAGAATACCATATCGAAAATCGTTTATGTTAAAAATATAAAATTTAAAACCCTCCTCCTTTTTCCGGGCTTGGGACCGGCTACTTTAAAAGTATGCGGAGTTAAAATTGTACACGAACAAGATGTTACGTGTACAATTTTTTATTAAAATAAGAAAAATTCTTCAAATACAGAAATATTAATACAAAATAATACTTACTACGAATATGATTAATCCATATTCAAATCTTCAAGTTCTTCAGACATTATTCTATCTACTTTATCTTGAATTTGAAGTTCGGCATCATCCCAATCCTTTAGACACAGTAAACTTTCTAAAATGTCAGCTTTGAGTCTTGACCTGATATCAGATAAAACCCTGCCACTTATACTAAATGCAGCCTCCGATGCTACAGTTGACACCGGAGGTGTTAGTAGATCACGTGCCATTTTGGAAAGAATTGAGTAACTACGTTGATGTTGTCTCCACCATTTAAGTATATCAAAGTTTTTTCTCTCATCTTCATCTAATATACTAAACACATCATGTGTAAAATACCTACCTAACTCTACAGGTGTATCATTAGAACAGGGAAAGGAAGAACTAGAAGAAGAACCAACTAATTGTTGACCTTGAGTGGTCCTATGTGTACTGACGTAACTCCATAAGTCAATGTCATCAGTTGATGGCGAAGTATATGTTGGATTAGGGGGTCGTACAACGTTTGTACCGGCCTTTTCAGCATAAACCTCATACATAGAACATAAAGTTTGTTCTAAATTAGCACACGTGACCAGATTTTCAAAAGTTAATTTATCTGAAATTGTCATTATTGTTACTTTTGTACCCTCTAAGTTAAGTCGAGGATCCATGATACATGCTAATGGAAATAACATAGGTAATTGTTCTCAATATTTTCTAAATTTAGCTTCCATAACATGTATAATACTAGTAAAAAGAGCAAAATTCCTATACCTATGAAAATTGTTAGCAATATAATAGAAATGATTTAAAACAAGTTGAGTAGTTAGGTAATAAACACCAGAACATATTTCTCAATCATGTAATTCTAAATCATATTCTGAGCCGTGTGGGTGTCGGCCATTATAATACACAGTAATGCAATCTTCATAACCTTCACACGATTCAAACATAAGATATGTTGAATTCCACCTATTGACAACATGAGTTGCAAAATATTTTGATTGCAGCCCATTTTCTGTACATAGAGCAGCAAAAACTTGTTTTTTTAATGGTGAAACCGAAATATAATTAATAGCAAATCTAATTTTTTTCAATTGATGGCGTATAAATTGTAATCCATCTTGTACAATTAAATTAAACACATGACACACACAACGAATATGAAATAAAATACCATCAAAATGTAGATTACAGTGTTACATTAATTTTTCAATTACTATATTATTTAGGCCTGCATTATCAAATGTAAAACTACGAGTTTTAGAATCACATTTAAATTCATGTAACACACTTAATAAAATTTGATAAATATTATTTCCATTATGAGGATAGTATATTTGTTTAAATGCTATTACTTTTTTATGCATTAACCAACTATTATCAATGTAGTGTGCAGTTGCTACCATGTATCTTTTTTGGTTACAACCTGTCCATAAGTCTGATGTAAAAGATACAACATCATTGTAATTATTAATATCATTAATAATAGCTTCTTTCTTAGTATTATATCTAACAATAGTATATCTACGAAGTGTATTTCTAGAAATACTAACGTATCTTGGTTGTAGATTTTTTTGGATGAATGACGTCTAATGAGGATTGTCCACCAAGCATAGTGGAAACTCGACATTTGCTATCAATTAAAATCAGTTTTCGTGTCGCATAAGTTCTTGTGAGTATATCCAGTTGTTGAGAGCGGGACCACTAGACCAGTTCCCCGGAGATCCAAACCGGAGTTGTGCCCGATTTGTATCCACACCTCCATGTTTGTATTGACACTTTTGAAGTGTTCTGTTTAGATAGGTTGTGCCTATCCCTTATGCCAAGCAAACTTCTCCCGACAAAGTGTTTACACCGTGCTTTGAATTCAAGGACTCGCTCACTAGTTTACGATCGGCACCAACCCGAAAATGTCGCCAAAGATATAGCCTTTTGTTTGGTGACTTTTCGTTTTAGTGCTAGAGCCAATGGTAGTTTCATGTGTATCGGCCGTCATGAACTTCTTCCAAATCAATTGGATCGATTGCTACCACCAAACCGATCAATAATATCTTCTGGAATTGGAATGTCATTAAGACCACTGAAATCATCATCACTTCGGTTGTATGTCATTTGGAATAATAGAAGAAAGAAAATAGGAGAAGATGAAGATGTAGTAGAACGTAGAAACTAAAAAATAGAAATGTAGAAAATTAGTAGAAGTAGAAAATTATAGCGTAATATCTAGATAATAAGATACTAGATACTAATTACTTAGAACACTAATATTGAGATTTGAGAATTTTTAATAGATTGAGTATGTAATTGAATGAGAGATAAGAGATTGAATTGTGAAAAAATGAGTTTAGAAATAGAGTATTTATAGGAAAATAATGAAAGAAAAAAACAAAAACAAAAAAATTGGTCAAATGATCGTTGCCAACGGTCACAAATGTGACCATTGGCCAACGAGCCACGAGCCGAGCTGGCTCGTGGCTCGTCCATTGGCTCGTGGACTCGTGTCCAAGAGCCCACGAGCCGGCTGCGTTTTTGACGAGCCGAGCGAGCTCGGCTTTTTTTTTTTTTCTCCACCTGCCCTAGCTCGTGTTCGTGGTTCGACGAGCCCGAGTCCGAGCTGGACCGAGCTTTTACGAGCCGAGCCGACGAACTTTTTTGCCACCCCTACCCGGAACCTCCTACCTGGATTGTCTTAGTCCACGAAGTCCTTGTAACAGATGATTGTCCACAAAAACACACTGCCTCATGTGAGATTTGGGAAGTGGCTGATGAAGTTTCCATTGCAATTTAGAGATGTTTCGATTTTGATTTAGAGATATTTAGTTTGCAAATAAAGAAGAAGAAATTAGGGTTTTGGAATTTAGGGGCAGATATTTCACTTTGCCTAAATCGTTTTTATTGAACCTCAAAGTTAGAAATGTTATTGTACAAAACGTTTTTTCAATTATAGGTAAAGACGTGTTTGGCATTGGTGTTTATTCTTATGTGGATTTTTTTAGATGTCGTTATAACGCCACATCAACTTCCCCAGTAAGACGTGGCAATTTTCGTCTACTTTAAATACCGCTTTGCAAATTGGTGATGGATGGTAAACCATTTTGAAAGTTGGATGAGTGATTAGTAACATTTTCCAATTTGGTGAGTAAGTAGTAACTTAAACTAAGTTCGGTGGCCATTCATTAAATTTACCCACAAACAACAAACATAGATCAAACCATTTTCAACTAAAGTGACCATGCTCGGAGTCACTCCTTTTACATCCGCTAACCACCTCGAACTCCAAATCCTCTCAGTCCTTATTTAGTTTTGTTCTAATGTTGACCTCATGTGTTTTTTATCCACAGTTTTACCAAACCTAAAACTAGAGTGGCGATCTAACGCCCACAAGATGAAGAAGTGTCGCATATCGACGCCAAGAAGACGCGAACACTGATAATAAAGTCAGCACTTTTATCATCGTCGCCCACACGCCGCCACATCGCACGCATGGCAAGATTTTATAATGCCCACTATGTGGGCATTAGATCGCCACTCCCTAAAACTAATCTTAATCTATTTTTCCTTTTCGCCCTCCACTTTTATTTTTGTGATAATTTTATTACATACTTGATTATCTATTAAAATTCTACAATTACTTTTTAATATTTTAAGCTCCAAAAATAACAAATATAACAAATGTAACACACATTTTTTATAAAAAATATAACAAACATAACAAATATAACGACAAGTATTACAAAAATAAAAACAGTATGTTTAAAATTAAAAAATTAAATAGTATTTCTTAAATTAGTTTATATTTTGTGACTCGACTGCCTTGGCTCATCATTGACCAAGTCACCTCGACCACCCTGGACCATTGCTAACAGAAGTCAAAACTGCCTACTTCCAACGCGGGCCAAAATCACAAAGTAACATCCATAAATGCTGCAACTTTATTTCCAAGCGTCGTAGTGCATAATCCCAGAATGTCGCATGGGCAAGTTGTGAATTAGCTGTCAAACAGAACCATCTTTTGACCAGTGTCTAAATAGTGCATTTTCAAGAATATAAGCTGAATCCGATGTGAATATTTGACAGAATGATTCAGAAGTGTGGCTGCTGTAAGACTCAAACAAGGTTTGGGCCTTAGGTTGCATCCACCCTTCTACCTGCTATTGTTGATCATTAAAAGACGAACTAAAGAAGTCACGTTTAAATATAACACAAAGGACACATATAAATACACGTCGAATCTCCTCTATTAAGGCTATTTCAGTATCTTAAATTCAGAAACCTTAAAAAAAAAATTACACAAAACATGCAGATCTTATCATAATTTTCCTCCACTTTTTCTATCTGAAGAAAGAAATTAAGCCTGATACATACACAAAGCTGATATGAAATTAGTTTCTTCCCTTTCCAATTCTTTTACTTTGTTCTTACCGTTTCTAATTTCCTCCTCTCTTCTCATCAATCTGTAGTCATTGGTTGACTCATGCAGCACCTGAAACGAGCTTTTCTTACAGTGGTCATGATCTCTGTCTCTGCAGCCTCAAGCATTCTGACTACCTCACTGAAGGGAGGCCTAACATCAGGATTAGCATCCCAGCATCGAGTCATGATCTCACTGAGAACTGGAAGGCAATCATTGGGATTGTTAGGGCGGACACCTTTATTGACAACTGCAAATGCTGCCTGAACAGCAGTCATATTCTGGAAGGGGAGCATTCCTGTGATGAGCTCCCACAGTACAATCCCAAAGCTATACACATCAACTTTCTGGGTGTAAGGCCTATGCTGGATCATTTCTCTGCATATGCAGAGCATCATGCTGTAAGTAGCCTATAATGAAACGTTAAATCTCGAGATAAACCATACAAACTACTAAAAAGAAAGAAGAAAGAACAATTTCAATTTAGCCTCTATAATTCAACTGTTTAAGACCAAAACATCAGATACACTACTGTCCTCATTATCTCTGGCATAGCTGTCACCACATTCACCCCATCCTCACCTAATTTGTCATTCAGTAACCCTAACTATCTAACCACCGAGTACTCACATCTCAGATTCTAACCCGCCACTTGTTACCATCTTTAGTACTACGGGGCCTCCATCATTGCCACACTTCTATAATAGCCCCCCTATCAATTTTCCACCTTGAATTCACACCTGCAATTTACAAGCATAGTTCCGTTGCATTCACCACATTAACATCTAGATTGCACCACCATCGCTAATGGCCTGCAATCACTGGCTAGTACTCTTCTCCTGCAATTTTGTAATAATTTCAACTCATGCAACAACCAGAATATTCTGTATATTTCCAGTGGACAACAGACTCTGAATAAGATGAAAGTAGACAAAATTGACCATTTTAATGGGAGGACAGCTAATCCATCATTATTTCAGCATGAGACTGATTGAGTAAGCGGTTTCTGGAAGTTTGTTTCATACTTGGTAGAGGGCGTAGTCTAGAATATTGACCAGCTTTTCTAGGGTAGCTATTCTTTCTGTACCTACGCGTGGCTGTAATTTTATGTTTAAAGATTCCCAAGGCTAATATATGGGACTAATTGGACATGTGTACTGTAATGGTACAAATCTTGGACTAAAAACAAACAGTTGGCATCCTATCACTCTATGTGAATTTATTAAAATAATTTATAGAAAGTAACTCGTACTTCAGGCACGAAAGCAAATAGGAAGATTTATATTCATTATGATGCATGTCTGTGGAATCATTACATGCCACAAAAAGAGAAGTTATTTACACTAGAAACAAGAAGCAGAAAAGGCAGAATGGAAATAAAAGAAGTCTACGAACTCAACATGAAAAGGCCCAGATAAGAAACATTTGACTTTTGAGTGAGTATGACTCAATGAAGGAGTCATACAAATGCTAACATGGTTCCTTACAGTTTAGCACACTGCATCTTTAACCACCTATCATTCACATGATCTCAACCTAAAAAGTTATTGGGCTAATACGCGATCTTTGCACAAAGACGTTCCAAAGATGCCGATGTGCATAGCTGTTTACCGATAATATCTTACCCAATTGGTACCAGCATTCCACTTAAGTTCTCCTTAATGAGAAGTCAAGGGTTCGAATCGCTGGGGAAGCGAAAGAAATCCAGTTTGGAGCACAATCTCCAGTTGACAGTACGTAAGTTAATAGCGCACGAAATAACCTCTGGACAAAAGACCTGTAGGAGAAAATCCGTAGTCGTTACAAAAATGCGCATTTTTTTGTAAAAACCAAGATCCCTCTAATCGAGATCTTATCCCCAACCGATACTCATCCATACTGTCTGCTTTGGGAGGGCCTGAGCCCTCTTAACCCCTAACGGATTTCTTTCGCGTCCCTAGTGATTTGAACTCAAGACCTCTCCTTATGAGACACTTAAGTTGAATACTGGTACCAATTGGACGACTATGTTCTCCATCCAAAGCCTGTGGAATACAATATGGATATTTTAACTGTTTAACAATCCTGACTTTGGCAGAAGTAGCATAAATTTACTCTAAGACAGCAACGGAAGGATATTCTCTACGTGCATCATGGACTGTAACAATGAAACTCCAGCCACATAAATAGTTACCTAAGGCAACAGTATACAATATTATAATAATCACAACGTATTTCTCAGACAAGTGCACAATCTTCCATGAAAGATATCAAAAGAACGTTTTCTTACCTCGAAGTATGGGTGGTGGAATGGCTGCACTAAAGCGATCTCCCCCTAACACACAACTTTTATATTTCCACTAAATTTCCGTGCCTAAATTAGAGCTGAAACTTGGTAACATAATTATTACAAGGTAATATGTTATTTTGGCCTATTCTACAAATTTAGCATAAAGACTTGCTTCTCCTCACACATCCACTCCTGAGCTGCAAAATCTTTCTGGTAGATTTATCATTTAACGTCTTTATAAATTCCTTCCATCATTTTTTCCGAGTAACCATCGGCAGATAAATATGGTCAATGTGTCATATTATGCCTAGATCATCAATTCACATTAAAGATTCTAAACGTATTGATTTTTGCATTTGGATATCTCTTTCACATGGTTGCAGGGTTATTTCAGGCATGAGGCAACTGATAATAAGATGTCGAATGGATGACAAAGCTTGACAAGAAAGATAGAATCAAACAGCTTTTTAGGTTAGATATACAACAATATCATATTTCAATCTAAGCACCTAAAAACCAGATTATGGAGAAACCAAGATATAACAAGGTTTTGAACATTGATAATAGGGCCAAAGAATGTAGTGTGAGTAACACAGAGTACATGCTAGATCCCCAAAACAAAGAATCTTATTTACTCAAGGCTAAGCAAAAATCCTCGTACTCGTTGGAGTCCATGCAGTCTCTAGTTATCACCGGTAAACTGTGTCTATGCAGAGAATTGTCCATGCCGACCACCATCGATAGCCATGTAAAGTTAGGTTTTACATTAAATCGCCATTTTTTGAGTGGAATGTTTTGGGTCTTCAAAAAAACATAGACAATTTTTAAATCTTCAAAACTCCTAAGACCTGTGTTCATAGGACCAGAACCAAGGGATGAGTTGGTACAATACTAATACAATCCCATAGGAATCATCATTCATATATACCCTCCTCAAGATACCTTTTCTGTACCAATAAGCCGTTATATCTACACCCACAGTCGTACTCACCAAGATATGTGATAGCGATGATTCTAGATGAAGTTGGGTATCGGGTTGCAAGTTTCCTGGATTTCAGTAAGCATAACACATCCTTGGTCTACCAAGAGATCGTGCCAATACACTAGGAGTTTAGTTTAGGTGTCAGTTATGAAAGTACCTAATATACTTTTTGAAAATACATGTCAGCAGAGTTGGATTACAGTGATACCCAGTATTAGCTCCTTGCATTGAATAGAACATGTGTGGTATCGGATTTTATTTTTTTATCTCTTACTTCCTGGAGTTTTTATTAAGTACAGTTTTCATCCATAATGTTTTTTTTTTTTCGTATATAGCATTTAAACCTTTAGTGGAGTCAGATTGGCTCCAACTAATCCAACCATATGGTGAGGACACAATGCAACATTCGCTGAAAACTAGAGGGAGTTCAGTAATTCAAGCATTAAGAGTATTTTCTAGGTTCCATATCATGGCTTTTAAGTCTCTTGACAAATCATGCCAAGAGAGTTGAAGAACAAACAAACATGAAAACCCTGTACTCATCTCACCTCAAAGTGTTTAGTGACTCTGGAGACTATATCCGTAATCGGTAAACTAGGTGATCTCAAGACATTTTAATCTTTCAATTTTAAGCTCTCAAAACCACAAATACTTCAGCAAAACACCAGTTGACTGTGGCATGAAAGGTCGGTTTCATGAAAGTTAATCGAGTGGAACAGCCACAGGTAAAAATCAACAAATTTCTCATGGGTATGAAAGAAGCATTAGTGTAAAGCAACTGCATAAATCTATTAGTAGAAAGGATTCAAGGCAATCAATTGACTTTGAAATTAATAAGGTCGGTCCAGAAAGAAACTAAGTGAATCTGATTTGCAGCCCTAGTCATGGCAGCCTAGAGTATCATAATCTAAATGATTTAAGTTTCATTCAGCAAAAGATGTTCAAGTTGAAAAGACATGGACATGAATTAGTAATAGAAAGGTTCTTTTTCAATATATATTTCTTCTGGAAGAATATTCTATATCACAACTTGTCTCAAGCAAGAAAAGTAAACAACTGTAACATTATTTATTGATATTAATGACATACTGAGTTCATGAGCAAACAATTGAATCAAGGGTCTAGTACAGAATTGGACATTCAATCTTATGAAGTAATCGAGACCATAATTAGAAAAAGAAATACAATCAGAGAGGAATAACCCAGGAAAAACAAAACAAAACCCACTAAAGTAAAGTTTCTCATCTCTAGTATTTGGTACCACCACAGATAAGCAAATTTCCAATCATGGAGGAAGCCTAATAAGAACAGATAAAGGATGATATTGAGAAAGATTAGTGTGATTTAAGGGGCATGATACTTGTCTAAAAGGAATCAAGTCTCTTGTTGCTGGTCATCAACCAATACATCTGGTTCTTCTGCATACCGAACATCATGTATTTACTTTGGTATAGAAAATACAATTTCACCATGAAACTTAACCATCAATTATTGGTAAGAACTAGAGAAGAATTCCATCAATCAGAAGATGAGACTCCAGAATAAATGGCTAAGCGAAATACTCCAGGAGAGCAAGGCCATCCTCTTTCACAACACAAGTATTACCTGTGATTCTTTCGAAATGCAAATTACCCATCAGCAACATGTAGTCACTTGTCGTTTTGCTGTTTGATTCAAAACATCCCAAGGGGGCCACAGAAACAAAGTAATATTTATGAAAGCAAAGGATAGCCAGCAGATAACTGTGTAAGGCTATTGAATAAACTGATACAGCATATATAAGCAAGCTCCAAGTACGACAAATGTTAGTATTGCGCTGCACAGTAATCTCTCTCTCTCTCTCTCCCTCTCCCTCTTAATTTTTAGTATTTTGTACGTAAATGAGAACTGAAGCTAAAACATGAAACAAGAAAGAAACATTGTAGTAAACAATATAATGGAGATATGCTCAAATTAATCAGGTTGTAGGAAAAAGGAAATATGTGTTCCTACTTCAATTTTCTTCCCCCTTCACATTTTCCATTATTGTTCTTTTATTGCGGGGAATGGGTGGGGGATGAGGTTCAGTCTGTTAGGAAATTTTATAATAAGTTAATTCCAAGAGAACAGCTAAACCAACCCAAGTTCTGAATTTGTGCAACTCACTTTGTATTCTTACCTGCACAAGGGAACATATTTGATAGAACAAGAAATTGAACATGTATAACAAGAAAACTCGCAATGTTATGGACTTGAATTTAAACAAAAGAAGAAGAAGAAGAACTCAAGGCCAAGAGACAACGGAAAAAATAGTAGCGGCGTAACTTATAAACATCCATTGGAGATAAAAGAAACAAAAATTGTTCATGCAAAAAGTTCTAAGACCAGTAAAATGATCAAATTTAGAAGTCGCAGCAGAAGCAAAAATGAAGTGTAAAGAAACTTACGGGGCCATCCAGCGATAAGTCCCCGTCTCTGGTGTCATTCCTTCAGTTTGCACCTCAATACGAGCAACACCAAAATCCGCAATCTTAATGGACTTGTCAGCGGAAATTAGAAGATTGTCGGACTTCAAGTCTCTGTGAATCAAGTTTAGCCCGTGCACATATTCCATCCCCCTTGCAACATCCAAGGCCTGCTTTACAGCCAATTTTAAAGGCACAGATCGGTTCTGCCGCTTTGCTAAGAACTGGCGCACTGAACCCCCCTTTGCATACTCAGTCACGATACACCAGACCATGGGTTTACGGCATGCACCAATAAAGCGAACAATGTTCGGATGCTTCAACCTTGCCAACATCATCACCTCCTGCTGAAACTGCTGCTCCATCAAGTGTGCCCTCTCTGGATCATTCTCCGGCTTCTCTAGAAGCTTAATTGCCACATCTTCACCATTATAAGTACCTTTATAGAGCTTCCCAAATGCGCCCTGAGCAAAAGCTTGCCCCATGTTAAGCTTCCTCAAGTCAATCGTCCACTCGTCATAGTTCCCAAGCCCATCTGTAGGATATCGAGGGTCCATCAGAGCTTGGGCCAGGGCATCATCGCTCAGCCCTTGGGAGACTCTCCCACGATTGACGCTTGCTGCAACCGAGTAGTCTTTGACATGCTTGAGCCCTTGGTGACCCAAGATACGAGTGTGGGATTCATTTGAACCAACACTGCTGTTGTCCATCGACATGGCAACAGAGCCCCCACCATTGCTCATCTGCAAGCTCCCATAACTTTCAATGGACATATTAGACCCCTCGTTTAGCTTGCGATAAAAATCTTGAGAGAAATCGTAATTGTCGTGATTATTGTGTAGGCCTATAATTCCGGTAAATTTTGGACCCTCTAGCATTTTCCTTTTTCAAAACAATTCTCACCACAGCACAAATCCTTCAAAATTCTTGTATCTTCTGCATGAGGATTTAGAAGCTCTAGACCTCGCTCACCAAAACCCTAAAAAAAAATGAATTATCAATAAAATATCAACTCTAGATCAAGTTTCAATTACATGTTACACAAACCAATATTAATTCCAAAAATCGAATGGACCTTCTAATATAACCGACCAGTCCCGCACCACCATACACTCGCAAAAGAACATAAAAAGTTTGATACTGTCACGTTATCTTCCATAAAAATGTTCAAATTATTTTCTCAAATTTAACATTTAGAACCACTGTTATTGAGTTACCAAAAGTAGAATAAACTGAATAAAAAATTAACCGCAGATTCCAAGTATGAAGAACCCTATTCAGAGCTACCAATAAAGTTCATATAAATCAATTAGAAGCTCAAAGCAAGTAAACAATCAAACCCTAATTATTCATTTCACCTCTCATTTCTTTTCATTTTCTCCTCTTTCTGTAGTACTGACAATAATTACAGCCAACACAAATCCATTAACCTTCAATTTTTCACTTTCCAAAACATATTTTCAAAATAATAATTCAAACAAAACACACAAAAACCGAACCTTTATACAAGACACCACAAAATCCAGCAAACTCATACAGAAAAGAATTTCAAAAAACCTCAGAATTGTTGAATTTCAGGGATCGATCGAGATGGCTTGACTTTATACTTTCTCCGATGACTTCACACAAAACCGACAAAAAATCCGGTGATTTGATTACACCTTTGCCCCTCTTTCTCACACTTCGGCTGTACACAAAACAAAAGCACCAAGGTACAGCAAACACGACGCCGTCTCCAAAGAGAACTTCTAGTGAGAGAAAGTAGCAGAGAGAGAGAGAGAGATGAAATGAATGAATGAATGAAAGTGTGTGCACAAGTATAGTCTTCTTTTTTGTTTTTTATTTTTATTGCTAACACAGGAAGGGAAGGACCTACTGTGTATGTTACTCATACACGTTACCTGTATGGTCCCAGCTGTATTGCGTATCACCACCGTCCGATTGCCGGTGATGGAGAGTGGGGTCCAGCGTGGATTTACGAAGTAAAATACTACCACCCGACGGTCTATCAAAATTCAGAACTAATAATTTTCAATAAAATTATTATTTTAAATTACCTTTATAGTCTTTTCGGGTCTTTGCTTACAGTACATTTGTGCTTTTCTATTAACTTTTTACATAGTTTTAAAATCAGAAAATTTGATTGGAAAATCGTTGACCCGTGTGTTGACCTTCAAATCTGAATATCATTTGACACATCTTCGTCTACTTATACCATTACTAGTTAGACAAACGTGCATCGTAAAGACTTTTGTAATTATATTGTCAATTTTTTATATTTTTAAAATTTTTATTTTTTAATTATTAATAATTAAAATGTTAAAGTTACAATTGCAATAAAGATAAGAAGTACGGTTATTGATAACATGTTATATTGTATTGTTCAATATTGATATTTTATTTACGTTTATAGAAGTAAATTGTAATCAAATATGAGTTTTATATAGTGGTAATGAAGAGCTTTTGGTGATTTGAGTTTTGAAAATTGACGAACTATTGATATCAAATCGTATAAAATTAATGATGTATTAATAGAGATGATTATAGTTGTATTTTACGGAAAAAAATAATAATTATTAATTTTATTCTGAGAAAATGTAATGATTGATTATATAAATATTGTACATTTGTTCAGAATATTACTCGTCTAATTTGACGATATAAATAAAAAACAAAACAATATTTTTACTAGATATTCTCTTTTGTTAAGTCACCCCAACCTTTTTTATCTAATTTGACGATATAAATAAAAACAACAAAAATATAAGTAAAAAACAAAAACTAAAGAAGTGTTCATGTTCTCTCTCTATATATGTATAATATATTATAATTATTAATTAAATTAAATTAAATTAAAAATTAACAAAGTTTCAAATGTTAGGGTGTGTTTGATTTTGATTAAAATCAGATTTTTTGGTAAAAGTTGATAAAAATTGTTAAAATGTGTGGTTGAAAAGTTGTTGGACCATGAAATATATAGTTAAAATTAATTGTTGACTTTGACTTTAGCTTTTTAGCAAAATTAATAATGAAAACAAACATGGTCTTAGTTGTGAAGTATAATAATTATAATCCAATGTATTAAAAACAATATTTTCATCCCCATTTCAGCTTTGACAATCATGATTTGAATTTTAATGAGGTAATAACAAAATTTACAATTTTTCCATTCATTTTTTTAATCTATTTCTCATTTCTTTCATCTACGTAAAAAAAAAAAAATTAAATTGAGATCATCTTTTCACCTTCATATTTAATTTAATATATTAAATGTTTACAATTTTTAATTGTACATTTAATAAATTGTTAAAATTTTAATATACGATAATAATGAACAATAAAAAAGTATAAATAAATATTAAAAGATAATTGCATTCGTGTAAGTACAATTACAATTAGAGATTAGTTTTATATGATGATAATATCAACAATAATTTGAACTTTGTGAAGACCATTTGTTGATTTAAACTTTGATGATTTGACGAACCCTTGATATCAAATCTTACGGAATTAATGATCTCCAGGACTACATTTTACAAAGAATAAAATTATTAATTTTATTATGAGAGAATGTAATGATTGACTACATAATATTGTCCATTTGTTGGAGTAATAGTTTCTTGTGAATAATATTATTTGTGTATGTTCTCTCTTTATTAGACGTTTATGATTTGGCGACGTAAATAAAAACGTCATAAATATAAATATGAAACAAAAATTAAAGAAGTATCAATGCTTGCCTATGCTACAAAAATTAAAGAAGTGTCAATGCTTATCTATGCTGTGAGAATATCGTTGAGGGACATAAGTAAGATGCGAACAACATTATATATATGAAAAAAGTTTCACACGTTAGTTCTAAACTATAGTATATGTTTAGTGGGGTTTAAAGATTTTGAAAAAAATAATTAGTAAAATGTGTAGTTGAAAAATTGATAAAAGTTGTATGTCCCACAAAATATGTTGTTGAAACTGAATTTGAGCAAAAAATAATTTTAAAAAAAATTGAACCAAACATACTCATAATTACTGTAATATTATGTATTAAAAATAATATTTTTATCTCCATTACAGTTTTGACAATTATGATTTAAATTTTAATGCAGTAATTAACAAAGTTACAACTTTTCTCATTCATTTTTTTTTGTTGAAACTCATTTCTCATTCATTTCATCTACATAATGCAAAAATAAAATAAAATTTGAGATCATCTTTTCACCTTCATATTTAATTTAATAGATTAAATGTTTAAAAATTTTAAATTGAAAATTTAATGTACAATAAAAAAGTAATAAATAAAATACTAAAAAATAATTATACATTAATTAATGAATACTAAGAGTGAATATGAAATTTTAAAATTTTTGTAAGGATAAAATAGTCTTAAAAAGTTTATTCCTTTTAGATGTAGTATAGATTAGATATGGGAGGGTAAAATAGTCCAAAATATAATATATTAGGGTAAAATAGTAATATTTTTATGATCGTAAATACATGTTTAAGAATTACATAATCATCATATGACCATTTGTATTCTGCTATTAAAAAAATTGAAGATAAGTTGTTCAAATGCCACAAACAACCCCTTATTTTGTTCGATGGAAAATGAAAGGTTTTGGAATTATCATATGATCCTTTGTATTCCGCAGTGGAAAAAAAAAACTGAAAATAAATTATTCAAAGGCCCCAAACAACTTATTTTGTTCAATAATGATGGGAGATGAAAGGGTTTTGGATTTTTTTAATTTAATGTAGGATGGCAAAATAGTCCGGGAGATGAAAGGGTTTTGAATTTTTTAATTTAATGTAGGGGGTAAAATAGTCGAAAGTTGTAATATATGAGGATAAAATAGTCCAAAATTGTTTCTCCCTTTTAAGGCTTTTTAGAATTAGTATTAGTATAGATATGCACACTTCGACACATTTTCGTGGTTTGCACTACATTTGGATGGTGTATTAAACATCCTCTATTTATTTAATATCTAACGAAATGTGTGTTAATAATTCTTTAATTAATTTTTTTAATTTATCTACAAATATCTCTTGTACATGTAGACCACAATTTTTCTAATACACATCTCCATTAATGATGACATTCTCTCCGTCTCCATTTTATTTGCTACATATATAACAATTTACATTGTTGCATTGGAGATGCTCTTAGCATGTAAAGGTCGTCGTCCCAAAAGATGGTTCGACAAATGTTTGCAGTCCGACAACTAATTCAATTTCTGTAAAGATATGATTGAATGTAAGAGAAATAAATGGACAGAGTTTTGGCTAAATATTGCATTACTTTTTCTCGATCTAGTTTAGGATATCTATAGGGAATGAGGTTAGAGCAATGTTTTAAAAAGCGTAAAGCGTGGAGGCCAAGTTTGAAGCTTTTTGGGCCTAGGCTGCGAGACGAGGGAAAAGCGTGAAGTGTGGCTAGGCGTTAAGACCGCGCTTCACGTCTAGACAAGTTTTTTAGAACAATAGATAAGAGGTATTTTCGACCTTTTAGACATGTCGTTATCATATCTTTAATTTTATTTCCTTTAAAACTGTCATTGCTCACATGGCACTGGCCCGAAGTCGGAGGGAGGGAAACATGAGGATTCTCCCAAGTTAGAGGATTTATCTCCACTTCCTCCGTTCGACAATGTGGTTGATGTTCAATTCTACGCCCTTTGCCTAGCCTAGGAGTTCACCCATAAGCCTCACCTTCATAGGTCCTCCCTTGTAAGTGGGACACGTGATCTTATGAACATCCATCGATGCACCCCTTGTTCAAGCAAAAAGTGTCGAAAAGTGGCGGATGAATTCTTAAATTTTATTCGAATTATTAGGAACCAATTCGATTGTGAACCTATTGATCCCCAAGTGCTTGAGGCGGGCCCTTTATCTCTCGCACTTCAAAGCACCGACTTGTGCTTCTGCTCCTGAACCGGAGATTAAATCGCTCTTTTGATATTGGTGATGATAAAGCACCAGGGCACGATGGGTTTTCATCCCGCTTCTTCAAAATTGTGGGATACGGTTGGGCCTCGATCTCGTCGTGCGGGTTGTCCTAGAATTTTTCCATTCGCCAAGCTCTTGAAATGACTTAACCATTCCGCTATCGCTCGATTCCTAAGTCTAATCATGCGCAATTTGTGGGTGACTTCAGCACCTATTTCTTCTTTGTAAAGTGGTGTACAAAGTCATCTCTAAAATCCTCGCCGCTAAAGCTAGCACCGTTGTTGGAAAGTATTATGGATCGTGCACAATCGCTCATCATTCTAAGTGCATACACGACCGATAATATCCATTTCGCTCGTGGAACTGCTGAGGCAAAGACAATAGGAAGCGTGTATCCCCGAGATGCGTACTCAAAATTGATTTGAAGAAGGCTTATGACACGATCTCCTTGGATTTTCTTCGGGGCGTCATGCGAGGGTTGAAATTCCCTTCCGTCTTCATCGAATGGATTATGGAATGTGTCTCTACTACTTCCTTTTCTATTTTGATTAATGGTGGATTGTTTGGTTTCTTCAAAGGTAGGCGTGGGCTACGTCAAGGGGATCCTTTATCCCCTTTCCTTTTTGTCTTGTGTATGGAGTACTTGTCGAGAGATCTTAATATTAAAACTGCTACCAGTGATTTTAACTTCCATCCTAAGTGTGGTTTGCTTAAAATTTTGCATCTCGCTTTTGCCGATGACTTGATGCTTTTTTCTAGAGGAGATCCAATTTCGATACAAATTCTTATGGATTGCTTATCATCATTTGGATCAAAGTCGCCCGCGCGCTAATGCTCTTAAATCGCTTCTCTTTCATGGGGTCCACGGCTGGACCGACCTTGAATGATTCACCGCCATTTAACTTTCCTATTGGCACTATGCCATTTCGCTACTGGGTATTCCTCTCGCATGACAGATTAAAGGCAATGCATTTTGCTCCCTTCATTGACAAAATCATTGGATATATCAACATATGGACGAGTGCATCTCTTTCTTATGCTTGGGACGGCCGAATTGATTAGAGCGGTTCTTCAAGGTGTTGAATGCTTTTGGCTTTCTATTTTCCCGATTCCTAAGAACTGGTCATTGATAGAATTCGCAGATTGTGCAGAAACTTCCTATGGGAAACAAAAACCGTTAATTTCATGGAAGGTGGTGTGCTTACTCAAAACCGAGGGTGGCACAGGGTTCCGAGACATCAAGTCTTGGAATACGGCATTACTTGCTAAGTCATTGTGGAATTTCCATGATAAAAGGATACTCTTTGGGTTCGTTGGGTCAATGATGTTTATTTGCGAGGAAAGACAATTTGGGATCTGGGAGCCGTGTAAATCGGATTCACCTCTTCTCAAATCTCTTCACTCCATAAGAAATCAATTAATCTTATCGGAAGGGGGACCATCAGTGCTTTGCCCGTAAGCATTTTCGTTCAACATGTGGACTAATTGTGCTCATGGATCGCTTATGATCATTTTCGGTTGAAAGGAAATGTTATCTCTTGGGCAAAAGATTGGAATTCCTTCATTTCTCAAGCACTCTTTCATCCTATGGTTGGCGGCCTCCTCAAAGCTTCTCACCAAGGATAAATTATCCTATTTAGATATTGACAAGATTTGCGACTTTTGTTCTAATCACCTTGAAACCGTGGGACATCTTTTTTTTTCCAATGCCAATTCACCCGTGTTGTTTGGAATCGGATCAAGTCTTGGTTGGGAGTTTCGAGATCAGCTTCAACTATTGCTAGCTCTCTCAAGTGGATTAAGAAAGAAGCTTAGGGTACCGGGTGCCATAGCAAAGGGAAGAAGATTGGGTTCATTGCCATCGCTCTATCATCTTTGGACGACAAGAAACAAATGGATTTTGAAGGTATCACATCGAATCAAGATAGTATTGTCAAAAAAATCAAAACACATGTATACAAATTAATTTTTAGTTTGTATCCTAATGTTTTCATTTCTTTCGATTTTACTATCTAGTGTTGCTTTGTTTATTTTGTGCCATTGTTTGGCCACTTGTAATTTTCTTCTTTGATTGATAGCCCGGGAATGTCCGGTTGTATTTGTACTTTTCTTTGATCTATATATATTTACATCTTCGATCAAAAAAAAAAAAAAGTGTCGAAAAGTTATTGACTTTATTGTACCTGTGGTTCGTGCGAATTTTTCCATGGTTCATTCTGACATGGCATATATACACCTCCACGTGGCTTCCTTACTCCTTCGTGGCCTCTACACGACCTCTACTTAAGAATGGTCTCTTTAAAATTAAAAAATATTTTACTTTTAAGGAAAATCTTGAAAATGTTCTACAGATCGTATTGTATGTGAACTAATCAAAATTCGGATAAACCGTCAAGTTTAATGTATAACGATTTGACCCGATTCCAGAAATTAGGTCAGAGTTGCAAGGACGAAAGATTGGACCCCTAACCAATCCTATGTAATTTGGCAGGCTATCATTGGGCCAAACACCCTTATGGTTACTAGATACGTATTTATTATCTACTATAGAATCATTTTTTTTATTTTTATTTTTCATTAGTTTCACATTACTTTTATTGTACACATAAGAAAAAAATATTTATAGTACATATTGATAAGTGTGGTTTTACACTTATCTGGACTATCGAAAGTAGACGATTGTAAGTACTCTTAAGTAAATTTCTACTTAATTGCGTGTTGATTTGATTGCTTTATGTCAAAACCTGAGTTCGAATAGAATTTAAGAAAACAAAGCAAAATATGTGAAAAATGACTGAAAATGCACGAAGACTTGGAAATAGGGACCTATATATAATCTCATAAAAGTTGAAGAACTTTGATTAAAAATAAAAGAGGATGAAATTGAAATGAAAGAAGAAATACAAGGACCAAAGTGTATAAGATTGAAAGTTGAGGGACAACATTGCAAATAAACAGAAATCACTTATTGGACCGCAGCTGGACCGCGGCAAACAGAGAGGACAAATTTGTCGTGGATGGGCTGCGGTTTGCATTATTTTTTTTTATTTGTTTATGATTTTTAAAAAATAGAAACGAGGGACGTTTGTGTCCTTTTTGAATTAAAACAAGTCGTGGAGGCGTAAGACTATATAAAGATCTAATCTATGTCAAATTAGCCATTGTTAGATAAAGGAGACAAGAGAGAGCAAAGAGGAAGAGAGAAGAAGAACAATCAAGACTTTGAAGATTAGACGTGAAGACGACAAATTCTTATTGCAAGATGTTCAACTTTTTCTCATCCTTTATTTAAATCCAATTATGTATTCCAAACTCTTCATGTTTTTTTTTTTTGAATTATGAGTAGTTAAATTTATAGTTTGGATGAACGATGTAACCTAATATAGATTCTTTAATTTCAATTGTCAATTTTTGATTATATGTTGATTACGTATTGATTTTACTTTTTCTCGTAAAGCTTGAAATAATTGGTCATTATTTCATTGAATTGGATTGTAATAAATCGAGACCTAAGTTATTAATCTAAACTACGTAGTAAAATTCAACAATTGGATAAAAGGTATATTTACGCTTTTATTATTGTTGTGGTCTTAAATTGAATTCTTAGTAGATTTAATATATCTAATTAAAGATTATTTTGACTTCACATAGATATACTTATTAGATATGACTAATTTGAGTTCGAAATAGGTAAATTAAATTAAATTTGTGAATTTGACAAAGTACAACATTAGGAAGTCAATTAGAAATTTATCATCTATAAATTTTAAAAATCAAGTACAAGAACTTGACTAAAAAAATTAAAATAACTTTTCAAGCAATGATCCATCAATCCAACTAATAAACTGATAATTCGACGCTTTGATCAATCTGAGGTTTGAGTCGGATTTGAAAATTATGTCTTTTTATCATGAAGAATTGTGGTGCAAGGTAAATTATGTCTTAGAGCATTTTCAATGTTATTTTCTATTTTGAATGTCTAGCTCATATAACGATAAGGTGGATGGGACAAAACTCACGTGAAAGCATTTATTGTAAAAGGTCGTTCAGTTTTAGACATCTGTTAGATAGCCTTCTACTTATTTTGTTATTAGAAAATGCTATTTCATCACAAAACTTCAGTCTTATCTTATGTCAAATAATGATTGGATCACTTTTTTTTTGGCCAACTAAATAATAATTTGAACCAACTAGTATTGGCATTTAAGTGATGGTAGAAATGATAATAAAGCAGATGGTCTTTTTATTAATATAAAGTGATGGCATTTTGGTAATTAATTGCATTTAATTTCATTAATTAGAAAGGCCAAAAGTAGAAAGAAAAGTTGGTGAAAGAAATTAATTGTGATTTGTGAAGGTTAGCAGCAGACAAAAATGTCGGTTGAAATATAATTAATTATTTAAATAAAGTACTATATTTTATTTAATGCGAGATAAGATGTTATAACCATAAAGCATATACTAACATTTTTGTTTTAACATAATAATACCATTATGTTTATTAGTTTAAAAAAATAGAATTATCAATTTTTTTTAAATTTGGTATTATTAATTTATTTATTTTTTACATTTTTAATAGGGCTGGCATGTAGGCCCGCCCATAGGGACGACTGGACTACACTTCGGACCCTATGAACGGGCCCAACTTTTACTAATCGAGCCATCTGGCAGCTCAAGGCATTGACACCCTTAAGATGAAATGGAAAATTTTGTGAGAGAAAGAGGAAGAGGGTGAAAATGAGTGTATGAGAATGACTTTTTTTTTTTTTTTTTGTTTGTCAACAACATTTAATACATTTGGAACAAAGAGTTGACGTGCATTTGAACACGGAGGTGCCTTGAAAGGTGTAACACATTCTTAATCAAGTATTATTATTACACATATTTATGGAGAAAGAAATTAGGCGGCGAAAAACTAGTAAATGAGGGGGTGTATTGCTAAAAATGTATTTTTAGAATCTTGTCCTCATGAACTTGGCAAAACACTTCGAGGTATTATTTTGGGTCGAGCGGAAGAATATTCCATATGTTTATGGAAATTTTTCAAATTAGAACTTTGATGGTATATTAGTGGAGTAACATGTATTTTGCTTGCCAAGATGTATATAATATAAGAGGCAAGTAATGGAGTTGGGGCTGGAAGTAACAGATCTAATACTTCTGAATTTGAACTTTTGCAAGTTCTCATTTATTGTCTCGAATTGAATCAAAATAATATTTTTTTTAATCCGATTTTCATTCATTGTTTAACTAAACCTACATTCGTACAAAATGCCTCCACTTGTGTTCGAATAGCATTAACACTTTTGGAAGTCAATATCATTTCATTTCAACAATTCTCTCAACAAATTTCAAAAAGCTAATAGACTTAGATGGGTCGTTCCATTTTTAACACTTTAAACTTTTATATGAGAAGTTAAATTCTATCCATTTTAATTTTATTTTTCATGATGGAATTGTGGTTCAATCACAACAGTTCTAGAGGATGTAGACCGCATAGCGCACTTCTAAGTGTCGCCAATCGAGGGAGGCTAACTTAGTTAAGTCTGCAAGGGACAAATTAAGGAGCTAAGTGCTAATGAGCTTTGAAAGTGGATAACCTTAGAGTTGGATTTCTTATTGAAATGAAAAAGTACCTACCCTCTTTAGTTCAACGAGGAATCAAAAGAAGGGAGAAAATGTTGTTAGACAAAAATCACATTTAGTATCGAAATAAATCTACATTTGACATTTATACCCTAGATTAAAAATGCAGAATATTTTATATAAACTATATAAAATTTTTGTCCAATACGACATATGTGTGAAAGTTCTAAAAATAATATAAATTGAACTAGAAAGAGAAAAACAAAAAGGGAGAAAGAAGAACCAATATTATTAAGAAAAAAGTATTATAAAAAATACTGATACAACTGATTTATATAATAAAGTAAACTTTAATCTATATTAGGTAAATTAATCAACTAATATATTCTAATATATTAGGACAATCTCCTAATATATATGAGAATCATTTAATATATATTCTAACATCTCCTCTCAAACTCACGATGCTACAGCAATAAGCAGCGAGAGTTTGTCATGCAAGAAACGAAAACGATTGACCGAAAGTGATTTTGTGAAAAAGTCAGCAAGCTGCAAGGATGAAGAAACAAAAAGTAAGGAAATAGTGACATGCTGAAGATGGTGACAGATAAAATAACAATCAATCACAATATGCTTCATCTGTTCAGAGTTGTAAGAAATCTGAATAGCACTATTATTATCACAATACATAGGGGTTGAAGAGGAAAGAGAAATACCCATGTCGGCAAGTAACCAAGACAACCGCACACTCTCAGTAGTAGTAGACGATATAGCACGATACTCTATTTTAGTAGAAGAACGGAAAACAACAGTCTGCTTCTTACTCTTCCAAGAGATAAGAGAAGAAAAAGCGGACAAAAAACCCGATTATAGAAAAAAGAGAGATTATAGAAAGAAGAGAAATGGGAGAGGAGAAGGAAAGGAGGAGGAGGAGGAGGAGGAAAGGAAATGAGAAAAGAAGAAGGGGGATAGGACGTGGAAGATAGATTGTCCAGATTAACCAGAAACAAAACCAACTAAATTTCAGGTTACTGGACCATATTCCAAATCCAAATTAATGGATGCAAATACTAAATTGCAAATTTAGATTATTTGGAATCAGATTCCAAATTCAAATCACTAAATGCAAATACTAAATATTGAATCCCAAATCATCACCTGGATGCAAAATCAACCAAATTCTAGAACAGAACAATTGAACAAATTCCAAACTGACTTGGACATACTAGATGCAAAACTAGACAAATTTCAAAACAGAACAACTGGACAAATTCCAAATTTAGCCAGATGACAATATCTAAAATAAGCGGAAAAAAAAACTTGGCCGGACAAGTGGCAAAGGCCACTCGCCGAAGAACGGAAGCGATTTCAAATTTAAACTAAGTCGGATCAAACTTTCTCTGATACCATGAGAAAGTTCTAAGAATAATATAAATTGAACTAGGAAGAGAAGAACAAAAAGGAAGAAATAAGAATCAATATTATTAAGCAAACGGTATTATAAAAAATACTGATACAACTGGTTTATGTAATAAGGTAAATTCTAATGTATATTAAGTAAACCAATCAACTAATATATTCTAATATATTTGGACAATCTTCTAATATATTTGAGAATCCTCTAATATATATTCTAACAATATGAACACGGCTTCAAAATTCAAAAGATGAAATCAGATTTTATAAGTTTGAAGTTGATCTGGATGAGTGTCAATTGTTTGAAGCCTTAAAGGAATTTCATACATTATAATTTTCAAGAAACTTCAATTTCAACAGTGAATATGAAAGGAAAGCAATTCACATTGAGATGAAACTTTTCCAGTGTTGGGGGATGGTTACAATTATAAATTCCTTTGATCATTGGAATGGAAGCAGCCTGGGTCATAAGGTGTCTTGAATAAATCGAACTCTTGCAAAAGGGAGCTTCCTGTATTATGTAAATTAGTCGAATGCACCGGAGAAACAGAAGGCCCTTCCTCTCCTGCTTGAACATGATTTGATTGAAGAAATGGCCAGTTATGCAGCCTAACTGGATTGTCCACACTGGCGTTTCCATGTATTAGGCTCTCCATAGAAGTTGATTCAGCGCGATTCAAATTCCAAGAATTCTCGATTGACAGAAGAGAGGAAGCACTCGGAAGATCTGCTGAAAATGGCAGAATTAGTTGAAGATGCAAGTAAACTTAACACATGCATTCCATAAACAGGTGAGTTTTCTGTCTTATTTATTACATTGTGGTTAACTTCCCTATAGGTAACGACCGACAGCAGTAGATGAGCGCTGTCGTGAGGATGCATTGGTTGCACGTGTATTTTAACTAGCCTGTCGACGAGGGATTAACAGCTTTTCTCCAGTTGAAGAAAAACTTAGAAAGACAAGACAACAAAATAGCCATAGGAATGTCTCAAGTAGCAGTTTATCGGTGTTAGACGAGGTAATTACAGATTATACTTTATAGCAGGATTTTTGTCACTATGAAATCTTAAAGAGAAACTTTTCAATGAATAAAGTGGGAAAGAAGCTACCAGTTTTACTTGCAAATCTTTTATGCTAGGAAGAACAGACTGTTAATCAAATAAACACAATTTGCAAACTTTTCAAATCATATTTGAAATTAGTCTAGCAGGTTTATAGTGTTATAATGAGTCTTATATTTAGTCAGAACATAACTAGAAACAAGGTGTACCGACATTCTGGTGTAAATGTTTTCAACTCCGAAAAAATAGAAGACATACATTGATCTAGAATCCGAGGATTCGTGCTCTGGAGGGACAATAACCTCTCTGGCTCGACGTGTAGGTTATAAACAGCACTTGGGATCTCATCGTTGGGAAGACACTGTCTCCTATCAATTCCTTCAGTCTTTGAAGGCCTAATGAGGGAATCACCGGCTTGTGTCAGCATGGAATTGCAGAAATTTTCCGCAGTTGGATTTGTAACTGAGAAAGGGAGTACATTAAACAGCACATTCTGTGATGTCCTCTCTGTTCAGTTCAGAAAGCAGGAATTTCTTATACAGTTATACTTGCTAAGCCAATTATAGTAGATAACCTGATAAAGTAACTTTCTATTCTAAGGATTTCCAGAATAAATTAATAGAACATAAACTGAAATTGAAATTTTATGAGTTTAGAAGAAGTGAAGAACACCATATAATGAAGAAGACAATCCTGCTGAGCTAAAATGGATCGACTCTGGCTGCAGCCTACGGCGTCTGGCATTGTGATCAGAGAGGCGCCTCCGACAGCTTCTCTTATTATCATCAAACTCCGACAAGCCATGGAATCTTTCAAATCATTAAATAGACAGTTTTATGTCAAAACACAACCCGGTAACTAAACATGTGTCAAACAAATAAAAACCAGAATACGGAGAAACTTGCCTGCTGCATTGTTGGCAAAACCGCCTTTCCATTCCTGCGACAATAACCTTGGGGCTTTTGGAATGGCTTTCGCAGATTCTATGACGCCGGTGATAATCTTTTGCTAATGTAAGATCAAGATTGCATCCTTCAACTTGGCAGCAGGGATTCTGCATTTTCTGATAAGACGCCCTCGATCTTTTTGTAGAAGTACAAGACACTGGAATTGAAGACACTGATCCATAAACTTTCTGTTTTCCAAGTTCTAAACTAATAAACGACTCGCCTGAGCTGACAGAGGCCCTGGAATTGGAAATACTCCCACTTATCTTCTCCATCCTGATAAAATTTTCGTCCAAGTTATTGTCTACAGGCAAAGAACCAGCTGTTACAAAAGGATTTCTCGAACAAGATCCACTTTCAAAACTATTACACAAAGATGCTATGTCCACATCTTTGTCAGTCTCAATCTCAAGAAACGACAATCCTGCCTGTCGGTGAATTTCAATTGGCTCGACACCATCCCAGTCCAACCCTGCCGGTTTTTTCGAATTCCACTCCATCAGACAGAAGGGATTCTCTAAACATTGCCTCTGTGAAAAAACAGGTCTCCAGCCCAGAAACTCATCTAATGATCATAACATTTCGACAATTCTTGAATTTCAGAAGCTGAAAAGGCCTGTTAAACTCCAAGAACACTGCAGAACAAACACACTTGACTAAGAGATTTTTTTTACTAGTCCATATGATAGCGATGAATAATAAAGCGGGGATTTTCGACGGTCGAGATTTAAACACGCAGGAGAAATTCTTTGATGTCGTGGAAATTCCTTTACTTAAAGAATCAATATGTAGAGTAGGTAGCAAAATGGCTTGGTGTTCCCTGAGAAAAAACAGATTATATAGATTTCTCCCGGGGACTAGAAGAGTACCACACATTTTAACACTGTTGAAGTCAACAGAGACAGATAGATAAAGCAGTAGCTAAATGACACTGGATAGCATCCCATTACCATTTAAGTGTTTCCAAAAAAAGAAATTTTATCTCGTAAGATGTAGATTACTAGTTTTTTTAGAAGTGTGGAACGATGGTTTTTACTGTTTATCTTGTGACGAAATCTAGTCTTCTCGTGTTACTTCTAACTTGTCAATCTTTTGTGTGAGAATATGTGGGTCATTAAATTCACTTGGCACATGTCTATTGGACAATATGGTTTATTGAGTGTGGACCGTTAGATGAAATAGATGGATGAAATCTTTCTAGGATTATATATATATTCTAGGTTTTCTTATTTTCTAGGTCAAAATAGAGAGTGAAGAAAAGTGAGGAGCCGTCTTTCATTCTTTTATCAAAAAGTGAGATTGGACTGAGTGTATAAAAGTCTTGGTCATCTCCGGTGGGTTGGTTGGTGAACAAATCCAATTGCCATTCCTTTGGTTGCATTGCAGTGTTCTTTGTGGCAAGAATCTAAGCCCACAAGTTTAACCAAGGACAAAGGAGCAACAAAAGAGAGTTTTTCTTGTATTTTTAACATTCAAACGAGATTGTAATGATTGTTATTATTTTCAATCTCAACAAATGGTATCAGAGCCTAGGTTATTGATCTAGGAGTGTGAAAAAATCAAGAAAAGTTGGTGGGTCGAAAATTGGAACCGGATCTAAAAAGATTCAAAGTACCCAAGAGTTCAAACCAAGATTCCGGCCAAACCACTTATTGTCCGGGAAATATGAGACCATATCTGGGTTCACGGCGACGAGGTGAACAAAGCCTATCGGCGCGTGAGGTGCGTAAAAATCCGGCTGGCAGCTGCTTCTTCCGACGCGTGTGAGCACGTGAGGGCTCCTTTCCAAGCGTAGTTTGAGGCAGACGACTCCTCTGACTGTGGCGCACAACCTGGTGGTCCGACATTGGTGCGTGAACTCTGATGACAGTGCATGTAGTAACTTCAGGCGGCACTTGCGAGCGCGACCAGCGTTTTTCGACAGAAGTTTTTTTAGCAGATTGCTTACTGGTTTGTTTCTGACCTTCTAGTGATGTTACTTTGTCGGTGGAGCAACGGTGCAACATATTGGTTGTTCTAAGACGGGTAGCAGTGCCTTGGAACGAGGAAATTCGTTTCATCTCTCCTATAAATACGGACAGCAGATTTGTCCGCTGAGTTTGAATTTCTTGAACCCTTTCATTTAATTTTATACTTTGTTAATTGTATTTGAAGTAAAAACAAACTAAGTAGCTAGAGCCTACATCTCCTTAGTATAATTTGTGGCTTTATTATCTTGTGTGTTCATAAACTGTGTTTGCATGTCATCTTAGTTAGTAATTTTGAAAAAAAAGTTGTGTTCTGTGTTTGCATCTGTGTGAGTAAGTTTTTTATAAAACATTTTCAAAAATTCTTATTTATGGATGATTTTCCATCCATGGGTTCGAGGGTTGAATTATCACAATTCGATGGAAATGGTGATTATTCAATTTGGAAACAAAAAATAAGAACTATTCTGGTTCAACAAAGGGTTTTTAAAGCCCTTGATGATCCAGAAAAATTTTCTGATGTATTAAAAGCTAAACCTGACCAAATTAAAGAGATGAATGAAATTGCACGCAGTTCTATAATATTGCACTTATCTAATAATATTGTTAGACAAGTCGATGATGCTAAGACTGCTAGAAAATTGTGGAAAGCTCTTGACAAGTTATTTTTGACAAAAACTTTGTCAAATGGGATTTATATGCTAAAAAAATTTAGTTTTAAAATGGACTCGGAGAATGATCTTGAATCCAATCTAAGTGATTTTAGCAAAATTGTCAAAAGCTTGGCCCACAATGATAAGAAATTTGACGATGAGGATCTAGTTGTTATACTTTTAAGTTCTCTTCTTGAGTCTTATAGAGATATTAAGAATGCGATTAAATATGCTAGGGATGTTTTGACTCAAGCAATTGTGATAGATGCTTTGAGATCAAAGGACTTAGAAGTAAAAAAAGAGTCTAAGAGAAACGCTAGAGAGAAGAGTTTGTTTATTAGAGGGAGAAATGAAATAAGAGGAGAAAACAATTATCAAGGTAAGAAGGGCAGAGGAAAATCTAAGGGTAGGTCTAAGTCCAGGGATAAAGGCAATAAGAAATATTACCATTGTGGGAAGTTAGGACATTTCAAGAAAGATTGCTATGAGCTTAAGAGAAAAACTAAGCAATAGCAGAATGAAGATCAAAATGTTGCTACTGTTGGGAATGCCGTAGATGGTTTACATGTTATGACCGTGTCTGATGGTGAGATTGACCATGAGTGGGTATTAGACTCAGGTGCTACCTTTCATTTGTGTCCCGTGAGGTCTTAGTTTTATAAATATAGAGAAATTGAACCTAGGAAAGTATACATGGGGGACAACAATTCTCAAACAGTTGAAGGAATAGGTGACATTGCTATTATGATGCATGATGGCATTTTCCGACCCCTTCTTGGTGTTAGGTATGTCCCAAACCTTAAGAGAAATCTAATTTCCTTAGGAGTTCTTGAAGATGAGGGCTGTATGTTCAAATCTGATTTTGGTACTTTAAAGATTCTTAAAGGTTCTCTAGTAGTTATGAAAGGTCCCAAGAAGAATGAGTTGTATTACCTTCAAGGTAAAGTTTTACATGCCAAAGATTCAGGATTGGTTTCAATCAATGATGATAGATCAGATCTCTAGCGTAGGAGGATGGAACACATTGGGAACAAGGGGATAAAATATCTTGGTGACTAGAATTTACTAGGTAAAGACATTGTTGTACTTTTGAGCTTTTGCGAGACGTGTGTTCTAGGAAAGTCACACAGAGTCAGCTTTGAGATAGGTCAACACAGCACTAAGAGACCATTAGATTACATTCATGCAGATTTGTGGGGTCCAGAAAAACACCCTACACATGATGGGAACATGTTTTTCCTATCCATTGTTTATAAACTACTCTAGAAAGGTTTGGGTTTTCCTACTTAAGTCAAAATCTGAAACTTTTAGTAAGTTTAAGTCCTGGCATACCTTAGTTAAAAATCAAGTAGGAAAAAGTGTAAAAACTCTTAGGACAGACAATGGTTTAGAGTTTTACAACTTTGAATTTGATGAGTTTTGCAAAGAGAGATATATCACGAGGCATAGGACTGTAAGAAATACCCCTCAACAAAATGAGGTGGCTGAGAGAATGAATCGTATTTTAATGAATAAAGTCAGATGTATGTTGATTAGTACAGGATAGGCCAAAGGTTTTTGGGCTAAAGCCTTATGTACTGCAGCTTATTTGATAAATATGTCTCCTTCTAGATCTGTTAACTTCAAAACTCCCCAAGAGTTATGGTCTGGAAAATCTCCAGATTTGTCACACATTAGAGTGTTTAGGTGTGCTACTTATGCACATCAGGTTGAAGATAAGTTAGATCCTAAGGCTACTAAGTGTGTCATGTTAAGATGCCTAGAAGGTGTCTAGGAGTATAGATTGTAGGTTTTAGGTGTTAAGGGTATTAAGATAATTAACAGTAGAAATGTGAAGTTTAATGAGCTTGATATGTCTTGCCTAAAAACTCCTGACAATTAGGTTAAACAAAGTGAGGAATGAGAATTTTCTAGTGGGAAGAAGATTTAGACTGAAGTGAAGAGATTAGATGTTAATCAAGAGGTCAAAGAACTTGAACAAATTGATCCTCAAGTTGAGACTGAACAAGAAGAAGTCTTAGAACAACCTGAACTGTAAATTCTTGAAAATTTGAGAGATTATCAATTAGTGAGAGATAGGGAGAAAAGACAGGTAAGACTAAATTTGAAGCACACTTCTTCAAATTTGATGGAGTTTGTCCTAGTTTCAGGTGAAGTCTTGGAGTTAGTTGAACCTTTTTCTTATGAAGAAGCTGTTAACTGTAAAAATTCTGAAAATTGGAAGAAGGCTATAAGAGAGGAGATCAATTCCTTAGGTAAGAATGATACTTAGAAGTTGGTTGAGAGACCAAAGAATCAAAATGTAGTCCATTGTAAATAGATCTACAAGTTGAAGAAAAGAGTAGAACCTAATGACCCTTTAAGATACAAAGCTAGGTTGGTAACTAAGGGATTTACTCAAAGAGAGTGGATTGATTATAATGAGGTGTTTTCCCCGGTGATTAAGTATAAGACTATCAGGTTAGTATTGGTCTTAGTTGTCCAATTCAATTAGGAATTAGAATAACTAGATGTTAATACTGCTTTTCTTCATGGTGAGTTAGATGATGTCATTTACATGTCTCAACCTCAAGGTTTTGAGGTGAAAGGGAAGTTTGAGCTTGTGTGCTTGCTTATCAAGTCCTTATATGGTCTTAAGCAAAGTCCTAGGCAATAGTATAAACGTTTTGATGCTTATGTGTTTAAAATTGGTTTCAAAAGGAGTGAATTTGATGCATGCTTATATTATAATAACACTAAGATAGGATGTGTGGTTTATTTGTTGTTATATGTTGATGACATGTTGCTTGCTAGTAGTAGTAAAGCTGATATCATAAAAATAAAAAAACTTTTAAAATCTGAATTTAATATGAAAGATTTAAGATGTGCAAGAAAAATTCTTGGTATGGTTATTAAAAAGAATAGGGCTGAAAATAGGTTGGCTATTAATCAAGAGTCTTATTTGAAAAATGTAATAACCAAATTTGGTATGAAATTTACTAAGTCTGTCAATATACCATTAGCTGTACACATTTTATCATCTGCTCAATGTCCTAAAACTGAAGAAGAAAAACAGAAAATGAGTAATGTCCCTTATGCTAATGCTATTGGTTCTGTAATGTATTATATGATTACCACTAGACCTGACTTAGCTTATGCAATTAGTTTCTTGAGTAGTTTTATGTCTAACCCAGGTAAACATCATTGGATTGCTCTTAAATGGTTGTTGAGATACGTAGCTGGGACAGTTAAAATGGGGTTAGTGTTTGAAAGGAGGAGTGATAAGCTTGAGCTTAAAGATTATGTAGATTATAATTATAACTTTGCAGGTGATAAATATCAGAGGAAATCTACCACTTCTTACTTCTTCATATTAGGTGATAATTGTATCACTTGGAAATCACAGTTGCAACCTTTAGTTACACTCTCCATCACTGAAGCTCAATATGTTGTACTAACTGAAGCCTTTAAAGAATGCATGTGACTGAAAGGCCTTTTATATAAATTGAATTTTTTGAATGAAAATGTCATGATCTTTACTGGTAGTCAAAGTGCTTTAATGCTATGTAAAAATCATGTGTATCATGAAAGATCTAAGCATATTGAGGTGAAATCCATTTCATTAGGGAGAAGTTAGCTTCTGGTGAATTTAAATTGCTTAAAATTGCAACTGATGATAACCCTGCAGATGTTGGAACCAAAGTACTTGCTACCATTGGTAAGTTTAATAAGTGCATATCAATCTTGAATATTGATACGGGTTAACTTATGTGGACAGTGTACTTTTGTGTGCAGTGGAGAATTTGTGAAGTGTAGTCTTGGGGCTGGAGTGAGCGATGATGATGAAATAAGACCACAAAAGGATAGCACTTGTAGCCAGGGAACTTAGTGGTGGATTTGTGATCCAATGTGAAGTTTGTGAGAATATGTGGGTCATTAAATCTACTTGGCACTTGTCCATTAGACAATATGGTTTATTGAGTGTAGACCGTTACATGAAATAGATGGATGAGATCTTTTTAGGATTATATATATATTATAGATTTTCTTATTTTCTATGTCAGAATAGAGAGTGAAGAAAAGTGAGGAGCCGTCTTTCATTCTTTTCTCAAAAAGTGAGATTGGACTGAGTGTTTAAAAATCTTGATCATCTTCGGTGGGTTGGTTGGTGAACGAATCCGAATGCCGTTCCCTTGGTTGCATTGCAGTGTTCTTTGTAACAAGAATCTGAGCCCACAAGTTTAACTAAGAACAAATGAGCAACAAATGAGAGTTTTTCTTGTATTTTTAACATTCAAACGAGATTGTAATGATTGTTATTATTTTCAATCTCAACATTTTGTTATAATCTTCTTGACACTAAGATTGTGTGTTTGTGGAATTCAGATTTTGTGAGAACATGCCGCTTTTAAAAGAGATATTGATTTCTTATACGGAAGGGGCATGATTCCCCAAATGAGGTTGTGTGTTTGCTAGGTGCAACCAACCGTAGTTCAATGGTTATGTGTCTCTACTACTCTATAGTAGTAGGAAGAGGCTTATCGGAGAGTGTATTGGAGTTCCTATTGGTTGGTTCTTTCTCACGCCCCGTCAGTAGTCTTTTATAGATACCATTCTTACGAATTTGTATTGCATGTGGTCAATGTTAGGTAAGGAATACTAAAACACTTGACAAGTTATGGCTCGACTGAATATGAAGTACTGGTGCAACTCATCATTTGGACAAATAGTATTGCTTAGGCTTGTCTTTCGTGTGAGAGCTACTTAGTGAAGGTTCAAATGACGGCCTATCGATCATAGTCTGATGATTATACTTTCATGAGTAGTGATCTAATGCCTCCGGTGGGCATTGTTATAATGCCCACCGAGACAAGTGTTATATATTCATTGGATGAGTATAAAGTGGGCCTTTACACTCATCCAATAGCTCTGTGACACTTGTCCCAGTGACAATATAACAACGCCCACCTGGGGACATTAGATCAATGGTTGTTGAGATAATGAATGGGACGATTAAAATGGGGTTAGTGTTTGAAAGGAGGAGTGATAAGCTTGAGCTTAAAGATTATGTAGATTATAATTATAACTTTGCGGTGATAAATATCGGGAAATCTACCACTTCTTACTTCTTCATATTAGGTGATAATTGTATCACTTGGAAATCATGATTTGCAACCTTTAGTTACACTCTCCATCATTTGAAGCTCAATATGTTGTACTAACCGAAGCCTTTAAAGAATGCATGTGATTGAAAGGCCTTTTATATAAATTGAATTTTTGAATGAAAATATCATGATCTTTCTTTGGTAGTCAAAGTGCTTTAATGCTATGTAAAAATCATGTGTATCATGAAAGATCTAAGCATATTGAGGTGAAATCCATTTCATTAGGGAGAAGTTAGCTTCTGGTGAATTTAAATTGCTTAAAATTGCAACTGATGATAACCCTGCAGATGTTGGAACCAAAGTACTTGCCGCTGGTAAGTTTAATAAGTGCATATCAATCTTGAATATTGATACGGGTTAACTTATGTGACAGGTACTTGCTGCAGTGGAGAATTTGTGAAGCAGGTACCGGACTGGAGTGAGCGATGATGATGAAATAAGACCACAAAAGGATAGCACTTGTAGCCAGGGAACTTAGTGGTGGATTTGTGATCCAATGTGAAGTTTGTGAGAATATGTGGGTCATTAAATCTACTTGGCACTTGTCCATTGGACAATATGGTTTATTGAGTGTAGACCGTTACATGAAATAGATGAATGAGATCTTTTAGGATTATATATATATTATAGATTTTCTTATTTTCTATGTCGAATAGAGAGTGAAGAAAAGTGAGGAGCCATCTTTCATTCTTTTCTCAAAAAGTGAGATTGGTGAGTGTTTAAAATCTTGATCATCTTGATTGGGTTGGTTGGTGAACGAATCCGAATGCCGTTCCTTGGTTGCATTGCAGTGTTCTTTGTAACAAGAATCGAGCCCACAAGTTTAACTAAGAACAAATGAGCAACAAATGAGAGTTTTTCTTGTATTTTTAACATTCAAACGAGATTGTAATGATTGTTATTATTTTCAATCTCAACATTTTGTTATAATCTTCTTGACACTAAGATTGTGTGTTTTGTGGAATTCGTATTTGTGAGAACATGCCGCTTTTAAAAGAGATATTGATTTCTTATACGGAAGGGGCATGATTCCCCAAATGAGGTTGTGTGTTTGCTAGGTGCAACCAACCGTAGTTCAATGGTTGCGGTGTCTCTACTACTCTATAGTAGTAGGAAGAGGCTTATCGGAGAGTGTATTGGAGTTCCTATTGGTTGGTTCTTTCTCACGCTCTGTCGTAGTCTTTTTATAGATACCATTCTTACGAATTTGTATTGCATGTGGTCAATGTTAGGTAAGGAATACTAAAACACTTGACAAGTTATGGCTCGATTGAATATGAAGTCTTGGTGCAACTCATCATTTGGACAAATAGTATTGCTTAGGCTTGTCTTTCGTGTGAGAGCTACTTAGTGAAGGTTCAAATGACGGCCCTATCGATCATAGTCGATGATTATACTTTCATGAGTAGTGATCTAATGCCTCCGGTGGGCATTGTTATAATGCCCACCGGAGACAAGTGTTATATATTCATTGGATGAGTATAAAGTGGGCCTTTACACTCATCCAATAGCTCTGATGACACTGTCCCAAGAGACAATATAACAATCTTGCGGGACATTAGATCACTACTCATACTTTCATAAGATTGTCCACATTAACTATTCTAGGTTAAGTGTCTTCTAAGTTTGATTGAACATATACGTATTGCGCAAAATAGTTGTTGTGCAAAATAAAATAACTTCTAGGAATATGATGATATGAAAAGTACATAGGTACATAAGTTCAAGTAAATGTATATTGTATACATGGGAGTTCAATCTCTCTTTTTACTGGAAAAACATAAATGTGGTTCAATCTGCCAGGCTCCCTCCCCCCCCACCCATGTGGATTCTTCCCTTTTCCATTCTGGTCAAGACAAAATTCATCAGCACATGTAAAATGATGGGACTTCAGCCATTTACACATTCAGAAAAAAACAATGCATAAAGTGGAACTCATCATTCTTTAACTCTTAATAGCCTCAATGTGTTGACACTTTCAATTAAATATAGGCATTTATATCTACGGTTTGGATTCTTACACGTTTATTAGGGAGGATTAGACTATACACAACGACTTTAATGAAGAAAAAGATGTCAAAATCTTATGTATTATAATCATGCGAACCTCTATGTGGGACATGGGGTTCTTCTAATGTACAAACTTAATTTCACATCAGTTAACTTGTAAATCTCTCTCCAATAATTCTTGTGAATTCTGGCAACAAGCTTTATCTGCCACAAATAATAACTGCATCTCAACATGGTTGTTGAACAAGCATTAAAGAAAGAAAACTTTTATGCACTGGCATCCTTCTGATTGTTGCATATGATCCATTTATAAAGCCATTTCACTTTCAACAGTTACTGTATCCAGTGAATCAAACCTAAATTCTTCAAAGAACTAATCAAGTAATACTGTAATAGCTAGGGTGTCCAAATATGCTTTCACTTTACTCGTTGAACTTTAAAATGTCAATTTGTAGTCGCTAAACATTTGAAATGTTTACTTATTCATCACTCAAATGAATTTTGTCCACAGAACTAACAACTATGTTGAATTTTGGCTAATTTTATACTTATGTGGCCTGACCATGGACGTTTAATGTTCAACTCGCCTTCTAACTTGGTTTAATTGCGTAGAATTCCAAAACACGTGATATGTAAGAACCCACCCCCCAAAAAAAAAAAAAAAAAAATTGTGTCTTTAAACATGAGATCATGTAAATGAGAGCCCATTTCAACAAAAATCATGTTGGGACTGACAAAACTGACCAGTAATCCAACAATAACAAGAATTAGGTTTGGTGCAGGACAGCAGATTTCAAATAAAGTTGATACCCTAAAACAGCAATTTACAGCCTTTTGTAGTTAGATTTCATAATTGTCATTTCCTCAATTGTATACTCCACAAAGGCTATGGCAGCAGATTTAATTGCTAGGTTAAGACACTTGTATGAAGTATGAACACAATAAAAGTAATAGGATCTGGTTGGAACCATTAATAGTTTCAAAAGGGACCTAGTTCTACACGATATTAATTTAATCACACTTCAAAAGGGAGTGTATTCTGAACGGGAGAGTGACTTTCATGAGCCATAAAAGTAACAAGGAGGATGTGCTATCCCGAACTTATTGTCTCCTTAGCTGTCTTCCTAATACATTTTTGATATATCATTTCTTCTTAGCAAATGAGAAGACAGCAAGATTTAACGTGTTGATATGTTAGAAAATGTGTCGATGTCTTCCCATTTTTCTAAAAAGAGAATATGTGCCGATGTGTAAAAATGAGGGACAAAAAGTTTGAGACAGCATATCTGATGTGACAGCGTGATAAAGACACAAAATTTAATGAATGTTTTTAATTATCTTCGGCTCAACTAGTTAGAGTGCTACCCCTTTCAAATTTTGTAGTTCATTTATTTGTTCGAATATTAATTAATCATAAAGACAAATTATAATTTAAAATATTCAAGTATCTCTTCTTTTGATTATTTTGTAGTGTCGTATTTGTTATGCTAGTTATAGTCAAACTTGCATTGTACGTTAGTTTTAATTTTTTTTTTCGTAAATATTAACGATAGATGCATAATTTATTAAACCTTAGACGTGAGTTGATCTTTCTTTTGCTTTATCGTAAATTATTATATATAAATTATATGATATATTGATAATACATAGTGCGACTTTGAGTTCCTTTCGATTATATGAAATTTTTGTTTTTACTTCTTGTTTATTATCTTGTATTGTTATATATAAATTTTACCACATGTTGTATGTACGTTTTATTTATATTTTGCACCTCTTTATCCGTTCATCTTTTTATTTTTTAATTAATATTTGATAATTTGGAAGCAAAAACGAACTCGATATCACTTTGTAATAAATTGTTAGTATTAACTTGTAATAAAATTTGAATTAATCACTATACTTGATTTTTATTTAAATCAAGTTACTCAACTTTCACATAAATTACCACATGAGCATGCCGGTAGGGGTTAACGTCCTCTTAGGAGTACAAATTAGGATTAGATGTTACTAAGTGAAGAACTAGTTTTAACACGAACTTCTTGAAAATAATTACTTGATTTCAAGTTCAACGAATAGAGACGGACTTCAAAACGTAGCGCAACATATCACTTTCTTTATGGCATATGTGCACCACCACTTATGTATTATGATGTACAACAAGGGAATCATTTCCCTAAATTTGATGAAGCTTATCCTCTCACTGTTTACTTCCTTGTTTCTTGTACTGATGAAACTATTGTAAGAGTATTTACTTGATTGTTAGAACAAGAAAATATGATTTCCGTAGCAATCAGATTCTTTGTGTAATACTAGGATTTGGAGAAATACAATAATATTATAGAGTACTACTGGTATTTAGAACCAATCTATGTGGTCAGTGGATCCTACTGCCACATTGTCCAGTGAATGAAAATACATTTCGAATCATTAAACAATTTGACAGTACCAAATAGACGAGTAGTAAGCACCAATAATGCTAAGCAACATATTATCTTCATTTAATTAATAAAAGAAAATAGAGTGTGTAAAAACTTGTTTGTGCCCTTTTCAAAGACACAATCATTAAAAATGTCCTTTTAATAAGACATGATTTTTCTGTATTCAAATTGTTTATGTGCCAACAAGTCCCCAGGATAAGATCATCATAACCAAATTTACCAAATGGTAGTTGAAATTTGAGAAATCTCCCTTCTTCATAACTTTTCTAAATTACCAAAATTAGTAATTAATCCTTAATGTGTTATTGTTTCATTAATAATTATGTCTCTAAATAGCTATACTACACATCCGTTTGGTTTAACTTAAATAGTTGAGATCAAAGTTAACAATTAAATTTATTTTGTGGACAAGTTTGGACAATTACATCTTTTATAAAAATTTATCAACTTCTATAAAAATCTACACCTCCCTACACTAGGCGAGAGAAACAACAAAGACTAATCCATGGACTTAATTATAAAAAAAAATAGTAATTAATTATATTTTACGATCTGAAACTACTTTTGTAAAGTTTTGTGTTTTTAGTTGACAATGATTTGAATTTTTTACTAATGTTGTATGTAAATCAATTTACGAGCATGTTTTTACTGCCAGAGCATATTGGTACGATGAATTGAATATATTAATTAAAAATTGAAAATTGAAAATTATCCGATAAATTTTGCCATATGCTATATTCCTGGGCCAGCTGTCTCCTATCTCATGTTGCTATTTTAGCTATGTTGCATATTTTTTGGACTCTTAGCTGAAAGTTAGGACATTAAATATATACTTTAGAGGTAGTCTAAAACATGAAGTGGAAAGCCACCCTATTTAGGTTGTTGCGATTGAAGGAGGAAGGAAGGTTTCATCTACAGACACATTAGACTAAATTGATTGACTTACCAACCCGATTTGCCTATTGATCAAGACACGATTAGACCTATACATAGGCCTTAAAGTGTGTACAATCTAATATAACAAACAATATTCCCCCAAACGTAATACGTATATGTTTGGTAGTGCTGAAATTATATTTTAAGTACTTATATTATAAGTTGTGGGTGAATGTGTGGATAAAAATAAATTGTAAGTTATGGGTTCTATAAAATATATGAATAAAAAGTATATTTGACTAATTTGGCCAAGCTGAAATTATAATTTAAGCAGTACCAAACATATGCATGTGACAAAAGGAATCTTTAATTTTTCAAACGATCCGGAGTTACAGACGGGAGATAAATATAGTGACTATTCAAATAAAAATTTAAAGTTCATAAACGACAATGAAAGTAGAGTGGCCATTGAGATATTTTCACCCACCATGAGAGAAACTAGCAAGGCTATCACTATTATTGAGGTCCCAACTCCTAGAGCTAATAGACTAATGAGTAAACTCAGCCAAGCAAAATGAACTGGAATCTCCAAAAATGGAAATTTTTCAATGGAACACAGACCTAAGATTTCTAGGTATTTATAGTACTATTAACAAATTAGACAGCAATTTAAGTAGACTTGAAGAGGAGCCATTATTGTATCTCAAATTCTCTCTTGCCGTTTAGTCTACCGGACAGCTTTACTTTACTAGCCTCCTCACCACAATTGTGAATATAGAACTTATTGATCCTCCAGTCGGGTAGATTTTAATTTTTTTCGAATATTTGTATATGAACGCTTGAATTATATTTTTCATGTTTTATCATCTTACAAAAATGATGGTATATTATTAATATTTATACCATGCTACACAGTATAAACTACGAAAACATATGGACATTAATTCATTCAAGTAGCAAAAATGAAAAAGCTTACACCTTTGGATTAACTTAATTTCTTGCAAAGTGCTAACTAGTCACCAAAGTATGAGAAGAATATTCCTTTGGAATATTTCAAGAATTATCAGAATAGATTTGCAATTATCATATGGGTCCCATATGAGTTTGGGAGTTGTTCTTCTTAGACTATTCTTGCAAGAGATATAAACAAACTGCAAGTTATTACTAATTAATGGACTGAAACCCCAAGAAACTAGGAACTCAAACAGAATCATTTCTTGATTCTTCATCTCCATGTTGAGTGTGTTCAATGAAGAACAAGGGCCACATTCTTCATTTGCAGTAATTTTATGATTTTCTTTCTGGCAGGTGTGCCGTGTAGAGACTAGAGATCAAATAAATAATGCTTGTGGGGGATGGGGATGGGGATGGGGATGGGGATGGGGGTGGGGTGGGGACCTAAACCTTTCAAGTGTTTTGTCCAGAATCACTAACTTTTGACAGTTGATACTTCAAGTCACAATGAATCATATGTGATAAAAGATGGGGGTGGGGTCTGTCTTGATGGTCTCATCTACTAGCCCTGTGGAAGGAGTAGGGATTTTTATGGATCTGCAAAATCCTGCCCTCATATAGTGAAACAAAAAGAAATTGGAAAATTAAGGCAGTGTCCCATAAGACATAAAAATTCACTGCATCAGCAGCTTGAATACTTGCAGGCAATACAAGAGTTTGCTTGGACAGTGAGAAGAAGCAAATCACATCCGTAAAAGAAGAATCGAATTTCGAGTCACCTAAAGCATGCCATGTAATGGAAAACATTTCACATGCAAACTGAAAATTCATAAAAGCTAGATCTCGAGAAGTTTCCAGCAGTATGTAGTTTCACGTATGCATGTACTTTCCCGGGGGGAAAAAAAAGACAGAACAACAAACGAAGAAAAGATGATATATGGAGAAGGTGTTCATTCAAGCCTCTGTAAATATTGTTCGAAGAAGTTCTACAGAAATTAACTTTTATATTGACAGTTGATTAGGAAATAAACTTCAATATTGATCACTTTTCATCCTATATTGCAGGAGAACATGCGAATGACAAGCAACTTACAAATGAAAAGTTACTGACAGAAGATCTGACTGATTTTCACAATGTTCTAATATATGTTTCAGTTTTGATATAACAAGCACAATGAGATGCCTCTATAAGAGAAATTTGAATTGCAAAATTTCATCAAGATATTGAAAAGAATAGAGGAATTGAATATTCACTCCTTCTGAAGGGCTCTTTCTCATCTGGAGAGAAAACCCAGAAGAAAAGAATAATAAATCTTTCTAGTGTCTCTTCATTTCCTGGAAAATATTTGCCACCCTCGGGGATAATCTTGGCAGAAATTTAAATAACTGGAAAACAAGCATTAGACAACGTATCAGGATATGTATTCAAAACTAGAAATGGATGCCACTCTGAACAAAAGACAAGTGATTTCTGAAGTGATTTTGAATTAAATAAAAAAACAATAGAAGTACGAGTAACAATGTGAAAATGCTAGCTTATTGCATATTTAGGTTCACATTTTTCCCACGGAACTAAGTTATGCATGAATGAGAACCCAAATAGTAATACCAATTGAAGTGCCACTATAGATTCAGCAAATTAGAAGAAAAGGGAAAAGTGACTCAAAAATCGAATTATTTCCTTAATTCATAAATGTGCTTGCCACAGGTCAAATGGTGGTTTGAATAGAGGGGGATTCTCATATACTTTTTGCCCTTTTCCTCTGGTGTAACTCCTTGGCATTTTGATTAGTGCTCATAACAATATGGTACCGATCTTTCTTGGCCACTTGTCTGCTGTTTTCTCCTTGACTACAATTTCACAAATTTGACCAACTTTTATCTAACATTGAAAGAATAAATATGCAACTTAAAATCATTATACTTTTTTTTTTGCATTATTTTCCAAGAAATTGAAAATTATCTCATCTCTCTAGCATCGATTCACTCAGGATGTGGAGGTGCTGAATCGAGTGGGGGGGTTCTTGCTACTATATCATAAACTGGACGGGTGACTCTATCCCCTTTTCAATCCTTTCTAAAGAATCAATTTATTGACACTTTGGATCTCTTCAGGAAATACCTAAGCATTATTATATTAATCAAGTTGATTCAAGGAAAGATGATTCTCGACCCTAAAATGAAATTTTGAATTTAGATGTAGTTGTGGCTAAACATAAAAATATGGAAAGAAAGAGATGACGAAAATCACATTTATTTTTTTGATTATTTCTCAGATAGATACAAAAATGTAGCTGCATGAAATCAGCGTGATTAAAGTAAATCACGACATTACTTGTCATTGCTTATCTGGAATACCCTATAATCAGTTAATAGAAAAATATGACTCTCTTTCACCCATATAGCACTCAAATTCATCATTAAAGAAGACCATAATAGTAATTCGATAACACCCAGCTTTAAATTTTGATTTCCAGATTAAATTGTACATATTCACTTTTATAAATAATATAGTATCCAATAAGCTTAGTCAATTTATGTTGAGTTGCTATTCATTTAATACCTTCTCTATGGTTTTCGGGCAGCATGAAAATATATGCTTCAGAGGTCAACCATCAATAAAAACCGCAAGGAACATAATTCTAGATCAACCAATTCAAAACTAGACTCCTAAGATTCTTTTAGCCTTGCTTTTATGTGAATTTGGGTTCTATTTTTCCTCTTCCACGTGTTGACTAGTGAAGAGAAAGGAACATGTATTCTTTCCTCATCGGTAGGAGAATTTCAACCGTCAGGAAATTTATAGGAAGTTACTGTCTTTATTCAGGATGACATTAGTTACATTACATCATAGAACAGAAACTGGGCAGAGTTTAATCAACCAATTGGGATTTATTTTCCAATACTATCAGCATGCAAGGTCCAACGGTAGTCTCCAGTGGATGACCATAAAGTCACCAACTTAAGTTACTTAATACTGAAGATTTGCAGATTGTTGGACCTTTAAGTTACACTTAATGTACATTTGTTACATGGATGAAAGTCCCAGAGCAAAAAGTGATATATCCAGCATGTAGGTCCTCTAATCCACATATAAGGAACAAACATCTGCATCAAACGATGCATTCGATGTGTTCAGTTGTCTAATTCATCAGCCACAATAAACATCACAAAGTTGATGGATTAAAGGATAAGATATATTTTAGCTAACTTAAGATGTATTGTGCTCTCTTGTTAAATTTCTAGATTGGTACAGTGTATTATGCAGTGATTGAAATGTCCCTCTATACCAGGAACTAATAATACATAGGGACTCAAACAACAGTCAACAAGAAGGCTGAGATTAAATTTGACACAAGTACCAAAAGGTTTATGCTTTCACACAAAATGAACTTGGGGAAAAAGCTTTTCTCAAAAAATTATGGACAGAAAACATACCCAGAGCTTCACACAAGCATCAATGATAACTGGAACTAGGCAGATAAATATTGTTATGGCAGCCTGATCCACCTCAAGCCCATAATGCTCAACTATAACCTCTACCAAAGTCTGCCAACCGGATTCAGAATGGTACCTACAAGTTATAAATTTGTCATTTTAAAATCAAAAACAATAACATCAAGGTGTAGAGGTTGTTTATTACCGGTCAATTGAAAAAGAGCATTCAAGTTCCTACAAAGTGGCTGATGAAATTTACGAGAAAGCTAGGCTAAAATCCAGAGATTATAGCAATGTTCCAATCACCGTGCTTTTCAAATTCAAATTTCTTGATGAATAAATACAAGCATAGTAGATATAAAGGCACAACTATCTATCACATCAAAAAGATAGGTTTGTAGAGCAGGCTCAATGCTTGCACAATTGAATAAACACTTTACAAGCATTGAATGCATAATCTTTAGATATTAGCCAGTTAGCCTAGTTTCCATATTTGGTAATAAAATCAATTTATGGAAAAATGCATAGTGTGATATTGTGCAAAAGTGAACAGCAAGCATTACCCTAAAAAAATATCAGTGATAAGTATAATAAGAAATGCCTTCCCCGTGTCTGAAATGTTACTCAATATCTTATAACCCGTGAATTTCAGCAAAGCCACCTGCAGAGGTTGGATATAAACAAAACAATATTCAAAAGTAAATAAACGTTATTTGAAAGTAATACCATGAGCTAGTGCATATAAGTTCAAGCATAGGCCAAACCACCAAACAGATTAAACTTCATATAATACCCCAAGGAAGAAAAAGTAATGTAACAACTCCTGCCAAAACTATTGCCTTGAGGTTTAACAGCCGGCACTGTTTTCCTTCCCATGTGTTAGGTGAGATAGGTCAGTGCAATTTCCCTGTAGAATCTTAAAATATAGGGTAGTTCACACATTTAGGAGTTAGGACCACCTAGAACGCGTCCATTGAAGGACACCCAACACGAATATACACCAAGGCTGTTTTGCTTATTTTCCCTTGTGCTGATTAATTTATTATCTGTTTCCAACAATGCATGTCATATAAAACTGTTTCCCAGTAAAATTGAAACTACAGAAGAGAGAATAAGTAACTGTAGAATTTTGTAATCTAGATGTGAAATCTTCTCCAGACCTAAGGACGCCAGAGGTTTAGCATTTTCAGGCAACTATGGTTTAGGTTAAGATAAATTAACCACATCCACATGGTGTTCACGTTATCTGAGTCCTTTAGTAGAACACCAAAATTCCCCGGAGAACAAATTCTTGAATACACCTAAATTAGAATGTCCGAGCAATAAACATTTCTTCATTGAATTGGAATCGATTGAGGAAAAAGAAAACGATAGTAAGTCTCTGCTGGTAAATTAAATTGACTAGTTATATCTCATGGTTTGACGAGATTAAGGAAAAGATTTGCCTAATTGCAACAGTTTCTCTCACTTACTTTTTCCTGTCTTCCTAGTTTTCATGCTCACCTAACAAACAATATCCTTGATTTTTCTCTTCTTCCTTCTATTCTCCAAGTTCTCGGTAGATACTATTGGTTTTCCAACTAAAAGGAAAGAAGTAACACCGTGAATAATCAAGGGGTGAGGGGGACTTGTTTTAAATATCAATTGCATTCTCATCAAAGAAACTATTGGTTCAGTGATCAAACAAATCCAATTGGGTACACAAGCTACAGAACACGATCACGTTAACAGTACTCTCTCATGCCTTATGGCAACACAATGCATCAGAGATTCCATATATGTATAGGATACACGATTTAACATTCCAGGTCTCTCCTAGTAGATAAACAATTGTCGTACTAGACTGATCACCACGGATACAAGTTTAGCTTGTCAGATACATATTTTACCAGATCTGCGTACAATAATGCATAAGCATGTAAATTGCCTATTGATTCAAGATTTTGGAACTGAAGACGGTGCAAAAGATGAACTGAGAAGAAAAAATAACAAAAATCCAATTTCCAGGAGAATCTTTTGCTCGACAACAACAATTTTGGGTCATAATCAACTCAGAAGTATCAAGAATTTTTTTGTCTTCCAGGAAAGAGATCTACAAGTATCAGGAAAATATTAAAATAATTTACGACCTTCAAATTCCATACTTTGAGTATTACTATATTTAACCATTTTGACTGATCATTAGTTAATTGGCTGTGGGTAATTGTTCTTGCAATCCTGACAAACCGAAGTGCGAAAATAAAATAAAGGTCCGATATCATAGTTCTAGGGTGAAAAACTGAAAAATATAAGGTTGAAAAAATTCAGAAAAAAATCGAGGAATTAGTATATGAAAACTCACTTTACTCTTATTGAAGTATAAAAGACCAAACAACGATACCCCAAACACCATATCTGACCAAATATTGGCAAATGCTTTGCGGTTCTCTAATCTCCGATCATCTCGCAGCTCTAACCTGCCAGAGCAACAACAAAGAGAGAAATGATTTTAGCATTGACTAAATAAATGGTAGGTTGAAATTCAGATATGCGACGAAACGGGACTGGGAAACCTTTTCTATAACAAGTAAAAGGATGCAAGAAACTTTCAAAGAAAAAGACATGCAATGAGAAACAATATGTAGAACCATGATAATTTGAGAAAACAATGGATTCCACGATATAATTGCCAGTTCGCCATGGTGTTCATTTCAACGGGATAGATAAATTACAATAACAGAAAAACTAGACAAACTTCATCTTTAAATCATGTGTTTATATGCTAACATTACATAAATAATGAACTATTTTGTTTAAAAATAAGGATGATGAACAAACATATGGCATTATTATACAGCAAATTTTTTTTTACAATGTTAACATTTAGAATCTATTTTTCTTTTGAAATGGAAGCTATAGTAAATGCTATCAAGAAGTCGAAGTGAATATTCACCATCCAGTCACCTGAGTGCATCAGTAAATCAATTCAGAACTTGAATGAAGAAACAGATCATTAATTCTGTAAATATTACCCTTTTGTGAACCACTGCTGATATATAGTTCTACAAAGTTTTTACTTTCCAAAGACTAAGTCAATATGGGTTACCTTTGGTAAAATGAAGACTGTGAAAATTAAGTGACCAATGGCACAAGGGACATCAAACTGAAACCAGCAGAATAACATGATAGTGGTGTAAGAGTCTTCCTAGTTTGACACTGGTAACCCGTTTTGAGAACTGATAGTGATTATACAGACAAAAGAATTTCCCACTGTTATGAAAAGTTCGCTACATTCTTCATCACTCTTTTTCATCGTTGTGATATCTTCATGTAATAGCCAACTTCTTCTCACATCAAAATTATAGGAATGATCACGACATCAAATAATGTCGTTGAAAACATAATATTTGGAATACTAAAAATCTTACGCTTTGTGTCGTAATTCCAAGTAAAGCTCCTCGTCAGCAAGAGGTGGAGATTTACCAATCTCTACTTCCAACCTATAGCGTGCTTGCTCAAGTTTTAAAGCCTTGACCATTTCAAGCTTTTGACTTTTTCTTACATCAAGCATCTGTGCTGCAAGTGGTACAGTCTTGACATACCTGTTCAAGTTAATGTGTAGTTATCAGGATAAATCTTGATCCACAGATCTACTTTGCACAGACTTTATTGATGTTTATATGTACAAATTGGAAGCATGATGAATTTGATGTTTGGACGCATACACCCAACACTCATGACCAAGTCCATGTAGCTCATTGTCAAATAGTGGAAATTGATATCAAGAAATTGGAGTCTGGCAAAGCATAACACTGTTATCTCTTCCTTCTTCAAGCTTAGGTAATGGAAGAAGGAATCGAGAAGAAGGATTCACCAACATCTGGTTTCATTACATGACACCTCATGAAGGCCGTGCCTAAGGGTACATCGGTGAAGTAGATTTTTTTTTTTTTTTTTTTTTTTTTTGACTCGGTGTTCAGGTGAAGTAGATTGTTGTTTACATGGAAAGGTCTGCAAACAACCTGAGTAGACCTTCCATGTAAACAACAATCTACTTGACTTTGAACACTTAGGTCGTAAAAAAAAAAAAAAAAGAATCTACTTCACCGATGTGCTCTTAGGAAGGCTACTTGTTCCATGTAAACAACAATCTACTTCAACCTTGGAACACGAGTCGTAAAAAAAAAAAAAAAAAAAAAATCTACTGCCGCCGATGTGTGCCCTTAGGCGCGGCGCCCGTGAAGTGTCGTGTAATGAAACGGATGTTGGTGAATCCTTCTTCTCGGTTCCTTCTTCCATTACGAGCTTGAAGAAGGAAGAGATAATGATGTTATGCTTAGCGGACTCAATTTCTTGATATCAATTTCTACTATTTGACAATGAGCTACATGTCAATTGTAGCTCATTACATGTAGCTCATTGTCAATTAGTGGAAATTGACATGTAGCTCATTGTCAAATAGTGGAAATTGATATCAAGAAATTGGAGTCTGGCTAAGCATAACACTGTTATCTCTTCCTTCTTCAAGCTCAGGTAATGGAAGAAGGAACCGAGAAGAAGGATTCACCAACATCTGGTTTCATTACATGACACTTCATGAAGGCCGTGCCTAAGGGCACATCGGCTGAAGTAGATTCTTTTTTTTTTTTTTTTTAATGACTCAGGTGTTCCAAGGCTGAAGTAGATTGTTGTTTACATGGAAGGTCTACTCAGTTCTTTGCAAAGGCTACTTGTTACTTGACCATCAATCAAAGGAGTAAAAATCACAAACGTACAAACATTCTCTGAAACCAAAGTTTTGCTGTGGAAGTGGCTCATGGGAGTCAACATGCTGGAAATTAAGCTACAGTAATGGTGTTGGTGGACCACTTTCTGCTCATATCGGCAACACATATAGGGAGTCCGAGTTGCCAATAGACTCAAAGCATGTTTGGCTATGCTTAAAAGTTACTTTCCTAGAAAGTAACACTTTTCCAAAAAGTAAGTTTAAGACTTTAGAAAAAAAAGTTACCTTGAAAACCATGTTCGGCAAAATAAAGTAACTTAAACTAAGTTTGACTTACTTTTAAGCACAACCAAACATGCTCTGAGTATAAATGAACCTAAAGTTCTACTGCTTCATATGATAATATATTGTCATTCAATTGAAATTTCGGCAAAAGTGAAAGCAACAATTGTCTCTTCAATTAGAACAGAATTAGGATCCTTCTTAGACGCCCTTGATACAAAAACTATTCTTTATGTATACAGTGTAGGATTTTTGATAACGACTTTTCTTTTAAATATCATTCCCACATCGGTAAAGCATAAATTATCAAAAGAAAATCATTCCCGTTTGTTAGAACATAATTTAAATAAAGTAGCTTATTCCAGTTGATCCAAATAGAAAAACTCAAAATGCATTGCATGTTAATTATCACCTGTCCAGAAATGGCATAAGAACATAGTCGTGAACCAAAAAATCCAAAGCCCATGGAACTATAACCAGTATTGCCATAAATTTAGCCTGAAATAAGATGGATTTTAGCAAAAACACAAATGAAAACATACAAATTTAGGTAGATGACTCATAATGCTTAAAGAACAATCATAAAAGATTACACAACATGATTATTTAGGATGCTATAACTCTGGAAGCCAAAAGCTATAGAAATAAAATGAGCTATTAGTCTCAATGTACATTTTGAATTTTTTTTCCTATGGAGCATTGTTCTTGCATTCATAATTGAATCATCTCAAAGGTGGATTATAATTGGATTGATAAAGCTTGTGTAGAGGATATTATTTAGATTTCCTTAAGGAGTCCTGAGCATTATAAAATGAGTTTTCCCATTCTTAATAACTCAATTTGCTCACTTTTAATAGGTTTCTATACAGTTATCTCTAGTCACTTTATATATTTTTCAAATAAATATTGGAATTACAATAGAATGTGTTCTTTAGAGCAAAAAAAGTATGTGGCTACAATGAACTAACCGTCCACCCAATAAGACAGCATACATGAGCTGATGGATTTATCAATACGAAGCAAACTGACAAATCTTCATTAATTATATGCCAACCTCGAGAAAATGAAATAAAGAGTTTCTTGACCACTTGAGGCCCTTGAATATATCATCTATGCCACACCCCTATCAAACCTCAATCTTATTGTGAAAAGAGAATAGAGTAGCCAAACATTTACATATTCATGCTATTTTTTCCATGTATTAAAGTAATTTGCAACAACTCCATTAACTACACTTATGATTTCTCTCTTTTTATAGTAGTCTTTTCAATCATCTTTACTGAAGCTGACTCAGTTCTGAGAGGGTTCAGTTAAACATATCAAAATCAGCTTCAAGAAAATGAATTGGAATCTTAAAGCTCTTCAAAAATAATATCGACACCTAACAGTCTATAATAAATTAGGCAGTACAGAAATTGGTGAACAGTCAAGATATTGCTTCACAAATGTGCACAAAGTAGCCAAGGGGCTGATCGTTACATGGATTGGAATACCACCTAATGAGTGTGAGTTGTTTCCAGCATCTTCTTCTTCCTTAAAGAGACGACTCCTTTACTCTATTCCTCTACTTTAGCAACCTACTTCATGTATATCAGTAAAGGTTGACACACAGACATCCCAGAATCCAGAATATTGATTATATGGGAAGAGTTTTCATTTTCTTTAGGATTTTACATGATTTGTCCTTGTGCTTTATGTTTCAATTTTCGAAGTACACACACCATCCCTACTTCTACAGATAGGATGATGGATTTCTTTTGCAACCTTGAGTTAGAATTTATGCTCTTGTATGCAGGGTATAACTTATTAGTGGAGTTTAATTTAACAAAAAAGCTGGTTTGTGCCAATCCAGCAAGTATTTAGTTCAAAAACACACCTTTTCAGAACTTATTGAGCCAATAACCATTTGACTCAAAACATAGAATTACTCTTTTTATATACAGGTCAAACAAAATGCTTTCTTTATCTCTGCTTTTGTTCATGATGCTTCAAATTTCTTAGTGTAAGATAACCGATTTTTACATCTAGTATACTTTTCTAGTATATCAGTGTACAGGAAGCTAATTGTCCAGTTGGTAGTCTTAAAAACTTGTTTTCAGCAGTTGAAGCTATATCTGTTCAATTAACGTACTATAATATTACATTATCAAGGAATCCAAAATTGAGATTGATAATCTCAATGCACAACTGCAAAACCGTTGCAGAAGTTGGAAAGTTGAACTATAACATCAAACAAATAGATTTAATGCTTGAAAATAAAATGAAGGACAATGGAGCAACAAGAGTGCAATAAAAATAGATATCCTTTTAAGAATTACCATGAAACCACTCACCGAATTAAATGAAGCATAACGGAAGACACGATCTTCGTACAGAATGTCATCATCTTCCCTGCCTAGAACCAGATCCCTTACCGACTTAATCAATCCTCTCCCAGAGATTAGCTCACTAAAATCTTCTCCTACTTCATCCAACGGTTTTCCAACTGCACCATTTGAGTCTTGAACCCATGATGAACCATTCCCAGGATCCTCACTGGTTCCATCCACAAGCCAGTCCTCCCACCTCCTGTTCTCCTCATTCTTTGCATCCTCCTGTGCTTCCCTTAACTCTATAATTGCCTCAGCTCGCCTTTTCCAGGCCTCAAATTTTTCGTTCTCAGTTAATTCATCATCACTTGAGCCCTCCTCCGACTCCACGCCATCAAGCATATCCTCATCCTTCAAACCAAGCCAGTTCCCATCATCGTCAAGAAAGAATCTCTGCCACCAACTTCTCTTCTTTAAATGTCTTTTCTTGGCATTTGGAATCAGCACACGAGGTTTTCTCCTCCCACAACTCAATTGAACCGAAGAACTCGTCAAATTATAAGAGGAAAATGTATTTTGAGAGCTACTGTTCTTGGAAAAGACTAAATTTTGACAAAAGACCATTGAAGTGCTCATGAATAACATGTATGAAATTCCACATTTTTCAGCCTCATTAAACAAAAAAGTCGCAATCTTGTTTTAAAAAATTCACCCAAGATGCAAAAGAAACAATGGAATCAATCATCATGCACTGCACACAAATGCATTACTAAAAACTCTTATCCACACAAGATTGCCGGTGCATATTTCTTGAAAATAATATACCCAGAAAAGAAAATGAAAAATTGACAAAATGCAGAAATCTGAGCCCGTGAAAAATGGAAAACAAGAGAAGTACAAGTACAAAGACGCGAAAAATTACAAAAACCTTTTGGGGTTTATCTGTTGGTGATGGAAGGAGCAAGAGCGAGAGGATAACGGTTTTGCTTTGATTCTGTGCAGATAAACCGGTTTTCTACTGATTGACCATTTTACCCTACTGGACGGGGGTTCTTTGAGCTTGGTGTATGGTGTGATTTTTATTTGACATTATGGGCAGTGTAGTCATTTAACAGTATATTGACTATTTATCATTTGGTGGATATATTCACACAATATGTTATTATTTTATTATAAATGACCACGTTTTAATTGCATAAAATTCTTAATTTTTATTTATTGTTATATTTATGTTAATAACTTTTTTTTTTATCAAATTCTTATATTTAACATTCTATTAATTAAGTAATTAACACATCTTATACCTCCTAACTATGTTCTTTTGCAGAAATTTTTATGTATCAAAACATTAAGTAAGAAACTAGTCTTCCTTGCAACACTTTTTGCATCCAACGTTCATAATTGGAACTTTTCTTTGAGCTTTATGAAATTAAACAAATAATTTCAAATTTAAATTTTTGGAGGATTTAGTTTCTCGCACATCACAACACATTTTTGCTGTTTAATCTCTCACATAATTATTTTTGAAATTTCTTCAATTTGACTATATAAAACACTCATTTCTACTATTGTCTTGTTTTATTTAACAATATGATTTTTTTCTCCTTTTCTAAGTAGTTTTGTAAAATACTTCTTTCAACTATACGGTGAAAAATGAATCTCCACTTTTGCCTATTGGAAAGGTATTGTACTTCTAAGCTCGTTTAGTTTTTTAAGTTATGAGAATTTTGTTTCGATTTGTGAATTCTTGATGGTTTATTACTATTATTTTTATGTAGGTTTAAATTTTTATTTATGAAAATTGATTGTGTATTTACATAGGAAAATTCCATTTATCTATCTTGATTATTTTAGAAACTATCCACATGATGAATATAATTAATTTCAATTTTGTAGAAGAATTTATATTTTATTTTTGTTCTTGAATTAGAACACATAGAGGCATACATCAAATATAATTTACTATGTATTTCGATTCGAGTAACTTATATTGTACTTAATATCGACCTTATTTTTGTGTTAGTTGTGTGCCTTCATATTCCTTTTGGAATTTTGCATCAATTACGTGGCCTATTGATACTACTTCGTCAAATAACGAACTTCTCTTTTTGTTTGAGTTTTGGGATTGAATATATGTAGCAATGAAAACATAAACAACAAAAATGCATTGGTCTAGATGTCCAAGTTATTTCGTTCATCAATTTCAATGTCGAGACACGGAGTTATAAATTCAGTGACGCAATTCCATATGCGTCAAGGTAAAAGAAAGGTTATTCACGACATGTAATAATATCACTTCTTTTTTGCTAAAATAATTCGTTGAGAATGTATGCCTATATTAGGTCTATATTTTGAAAACAAAATGGATTGTGTGGAAAATAATCTTTTTGTTTGTTGGTTTTTATTTTATTTTAGAATCGCATATAATTTCAAACCATCCAACCTTAGTTGTTGTTTTTTTTATAAAGAAATGGCACGTTGCAATGTAGTCAACATTAAAATGCAATGATATATGTTCGATACACGTTATTAAACTTAATATGGGTGTGACTACTTTGACTCATTACAGATACATCACGTGCACTGTACATGACAAAAACTAGTATGATATAAAAAGGTATTAGTCCATCATTCTGCATGTATAAAATCCTCATGGAAGATGACTACAAGCCTTACATCAATGCAAATTGAATCCAAAAATACAAGAAGTTGTGAAAGCTAAGGTACTAAAACTACTGTATGCAGGTATTATGTATCATATTTCAGATAGTACTTGGATCAGTTTAGTCCATATCAGTGTCGAATAAATGATGAATCACTATTGTGCCAAATAAAAACAATGAGCTCATTTTAGCCAAAACAATCACATGGTGGAGAGTCTATATCGATTATTGCAAAAGAATCAACACGGCCAGGAAAGATCACTTCCCACTTTCATTGACCATATGTTGGAAAGGATAGCTGGGCACTCCCACTATTATTTTCTAAATAGGTATTTAGAATACAATCAGATAGTATTGCTTCAGAGGATCGGGAGAAAACTATATTCACTTGCCTTTGTGGCACATGTTTACATACAAGATGATGTATTTTGGATTGTGCAACACCCCTGTCATATTTCAGCATTACATTATGTCAATCTTCTTAGACACATTGGAAAACTACATAGAAGTGTTCAAGCATAGTCGACCAATCATGTATCTTTATGGTAAAAAAGTCTTCATGGTTAAAAAAGTTCAAGCGTGCCTTGCATATTTAAAATATGAACATATGTAGTTGACAAATTGCATGACTTTACCAAAAGTCCAATAAGTATAATGTTCGAGCAACACCCCCATACGAGATGAAAAATATAATATTGAACAGTGAAGCGATAGGTCCATATAAGAGGCCTTAAAAACTTATATAAAATATATCTACACCAAATTTTTATATTTTAATTGCAACATGTATTCTCAATCTTTGTTCATTATCATACTTAAATCCTCAATTTTTTTTTCATCACATTCTTATCCACATCCTTCAATTAATTAGCACATCTTGTCCCTGTTGACGATTTTTGTTCAAATATTTTTATTAGTCATTTGAACTGAAGGAGAAATATTTGTCGAACTTTTGTTATTTAAGAATATGAGGGACAAATAATTTTTTTATGCCATCTTAACGAATTTTTTGGACGAAACCATCGTAAAAAACAAATGTGCCAATTAATAGAAACTTGAGATAATAATGCAATGAAAAAAAGTTGGAGACGTAAGTCCAACAACAAATAAAGGTTTGGACAACTTCATTACAATTAAAATAAAAAAAAAAAAAAAAAAAAAAAAAAAAAATTGTGGTGTGAATTTATTTACCTTGAACTTATTTTGAGTAAGTTAAGACCTTTATTTAAAGCTTGTTTTGACTAAGGGGGTCTCCTCAACTCAGATTTAAAGAGATTTCTTAATATTTATAAATTCTCATAAGTTTCATGAATTTGAATAGAATTCCATAGAATTTATAAGATTTCAACATAATTCTATATTATAGATTTTAATGAATTCTCAAGGATTTCTATAGATTTCTATAGATTTTAATTTGCGGTTTTTTTTATAAAAAATCATAATTTTACCTCCACAATTACTCAAATTTCAACTTGGAATAGAGAAAATTTTAAAATTCCACGTACCATTGCACTATTTTCTTTGTTATGAATAGACTAATGCCCTTAAAAAATAAAAATAAAAATAGACCACTAATTTATGCCCACTATTACAAAAATAAAAAATAAAAAATAAAAATAGCCTTCAAATGTTCTATAATTATTTCAACCACAAATAACAAAAGTAATATGTTTTACTATCATAATAAAAAACTTTTACTTCAAAGAATTTAATAGAAGGAATTTCTATCACTCTTCATTCACATCGTTTACGTTATAAATAACAAAAATAATATGTTTTACTATCATAATAAAAAACTTTTACTTCAAAGAATTTAATAGAAGGAATTTCTATCACTCTTCATTCACATCGTTTACGTTATCCCTCCACATTTCTGATGCTATATTAGCTCTCCATTCATTTGCATGCTCTCTTTGTTGCTCTTAAGTTTCAAAAATATCATCATTCTCATCAAATCCTGCTAATGATGGAGATGAAGCTTCATTGTTTGGTTCAACAGGAAATTCATCAGAACGACACTCTTTGCGAAGAAAATTGTGCAATCCTGCACAAGCTAACACTAGCTCTGCTTGTGTTCTAAATGGATATGGAGGTGCCGATTTAAAAATAGTGAATCGCGATTTGAATATGCCAAATATTCTCTCGATTACATTTCTCAAGGAAGCATGACGAAGATTGAATACTTCATTAGCATTTTCAAGATTACGACCTTGGCCACCAAAATCTTGGAGATGATATCGAACACCTCGAAATGGAGCTAAGAATTGTGACGATTCGCAAATCCGTAATCCACAAAAAAATATTTACTTGTAAATACATAAATCGTATGTAATATTGATCTTGTGGTAAAAAAAAATGATAAAGTGTTATTAGGACAAAAATGTATAACTTATAACACAATTCAAAAAACAAACAAAAAAAGTACATACCTTGTGGTACTTTAAGTCTATTTCTTCTTACTAACGCGTCATTTAGTAGTTTTGAATCATGAGCTGAACCTTTTCATCCACTAAGGATATAAATGAATTCCAAATCAAAGTTGCAAGCTGCCAATACATTTTGTGATAATGTTCCGTGGCGATTACGATAGCTGCTCACATCACGTCCTGATATCATAGCCGGTATATGTGTGCCGTCAATAGCTCCAACACAATCCTAAATAAATGAAATCTTTTAAAAATAATTTCTATACAAATATAAAAAGCGAGCTTGCTCTACTCTACCAAATAAGTAATTGTTATAAACAATGTTGTATAATTTACCTTAAAATAAGGATAAAATCTTGTACTACCTCTTATTTTACTTGGTACTGTACATCCAAGTTTGACCATCATATCAGATGCACTTGTGTTCAAAGCTTTCAGAATTTTGTTGAAATTTCTACTAGATGTGGAATGTGCTCAACCAAAAGTCTTTCGAGTAAGACAATATCGAGAATTTTGACCAACGGTGAGTAAGAATGTTGCAAGCATTTCTTCAACACATATATATCGTGTATCTCGCAGAGGTGTTTTTTCTCTAATGATAATGCAAAGCTTTAGAAACAGTGAAACACATTATGATACATCCTATACATCTTTCTGAAGTGCTCGGGATCTTCTTTCAATACGTTATGAATGTAATCATATCCAACAGTTGTAATAGATCGTCGAACTGGATGTTCTATATATTCACCACATATGATAACCATTAACCTACTTAACATTTGAAGTATTGCTTGAAGTGCCATTAAAACTAACTTGATAGTTTCATCAAAATCTTCCTCAATTTCTTGTTCTATTGGTTCTTCCATTCCTTCTCCTAAAATTTTACACATAAAAAGGGATCATAATATACATAAAAAACAGGTTCATGCTACGAACATAGGAAATCAACTATACGATAAATATAACAAATTGTTCGTAATCAAATCAAAGTTTAAAAAATAACTCAATTCAAAGTTTCGTCAAAGTTACAAACCGAATAAAAAATTCAACAAAGTAATCTAAAATCACATTATCTTGAAGAATTAAAAATGTTAAACATTTTCTCAAATAAGCAAACTCATTCCACATTATATTTTATCCACTCCCAACGCTCTTCATGTGACATTTTTAAAAAAGCATCTTTCATTCCAAGCTGATGAATAAATGCAAGTGCTTTGTAGCGAGTGTGATTATCCAAGTTTAGAGTTTCTTTGATAGCATTCCATATGTTGTTCTTGTTCTCTACTTCCTTGTTCTCTATTTCTTTTTTTTCCCTATCTCTTTCCTTTTTCTCCATCAACTTAAGCATTCCTCGAAAATCAGTTGCAATTTCAGCAATAGAATCCATGCCAAGCGAAATCCTTGCTTGAACATCAGCTCGAGTCATGGTATCAAATGAGCTAGAATTATCTTCATATTCCATTCTCGTTCGCTTCTTTGTACCTTTATTTTCTGCATGAAATTCCTTGTTAGTTTCCATGGTCGCTGGAGAAGAACTGTAATTTTCATATGATGGAACATTGTCTGATTGGTCATTTTGACTTTGTATGTATGTATCCTGATTCTCATCAAACACATAATCGTCTATCGTGACATGTATATTTTCTTCAACTCCATATATTCGTGAATCTGATTCATCACCCAAACCAATTGAGTTTCTTCCTATAGCAGTTGCATTGCCAATTGCTATTCGTAAATCTTCATAGTCGGCAATAGTGTCGGTACGAAGGTGCCTCTGTTTTGGGTGGGACTGGCAAATAAAAAGTATACAAAATAATTATTAAGTCGTCTTTTATTGTATGAAAATGGTGTAAATTAATCCATAAGAAAATAAAATCATAATCTTACCTTGAAGTAATTTTCCCACACTTCATCACTAGCAGTTATTTTTTTTGTGATTAGGTCCCATCTGAAACCAGAACTATATCGCATAAGCTCAGAGTATTTGTTCAATTTTTGCTTGAACCAGGTCAATCGACTTTGGTACATAGCAAAGTTCTTTTGACATCCAATTCTTTCATTCAAAATAGGAAGTATTTTTTTTTCAACTGTCTGTCTGCTTAATACCCCATTGCTACTATGCCATCCACAATTAATTTGCATCAACCATAAGCTTTAACAATACAGAGCTCTCTTCCACAGTCCATGAATTATACCCAATTCTTTGTTTTCCTTGTGAATCTCCCATTTATAATCTCACTACATTATTCATGATATAAAAACAATAAAAAAGGACCCAATTAATGGACCCCAAAGTATTGCTAAAGGACTCAATTTAGAATTAATCATTGCAAAACATAAAACTCTGTTGCATTCTTAACATGAAAAAATAGAAGAAGAAATTTCAGCTAAATAATTCATCAGATTCATCAGATTTTGATTGCAAAACAATAACACACATAATCTATTAATATTGATTCATTATATGTTTTTATATTATCCTTCAAATCTTGCATAAGAATAAGAATGGAAGTGAAAAAATTGAAGGTAGTTTGGCATACATTTGGCACTTCCTTACACGTAAGTTTTACTTTCAGCTATTGAAAATGTTCTCCCCCCATATCTGCACATCGGCATGTCGGATGTAGCCCCAAATTCTTGTGTAACTACCCTCCTTCCCACTAATTCATTCCCCTTCTTCACACTTTCTGATAACAAAAATCTTGAGAAACAGTCAGGAGACCCCAACTCTCCAGCAATGACTTATTGTTAATGAGATTATTAATAGCACTATACTGAATTATTTAGGGCTACTTTATGGAAATATTTTCATCATTCACTTGGGTCTTATTTGGCAAACATAAGGTTTGCACAAATACGATCAGCATATATTATCATATACATGTCGATATATTATGTATCAAGAACAAAACATGCGGATATACATATTATGTACATGTACGGAGATTCAAGAATACGTTTCCTATAGAAGCGTCATTTGACTTTAAATGAATGTTAATATATTTTTCTTTTCTTTATTTATTATAAGTTACGGATCGGTTTGAAACATACATTTATTTAATTTTCAAATGCATAAAGGTCGTGGTTGTTTCATTATGATTGATAATTATGTCATTAAATCAATGCCGAGGTCGACCTCTATGTGATTTTCACGGGCGATTTGAAAACTATTCGGCTCATGTGCTCATGATCGTGGTCAAGCACGCCCCAAAAAATTTTCTCGAATAGAGTCACTAAAATCCAAACTTAATCACCCTGCTCATTAATCCTTTTTCAAATCTCACATTTTAATCAGTAAAATTTCCACATATTAATGAAAGGGGGAAAAATCTACAAAAATAAGGAAAACATAGCACTATACAAAAATTTTCATATAGATCTTGGTTGAGAAAACAAAATAGAAGATGAATAAGAGCACAAAATCAAAAATATATTATTAGAAATATTTATTAGAAATAAAACATCATTGTGAATTTTCAACCAATCTTCAATACATATATTAGCAATAAATCAACAAAAAACAACAAAATAGAGCACAAAACGAAAGTAAAGAGCAAAAAATAGAAAAAATTACCGTCGAAGGTCAGAAATTTGTTCGGATGATAAAGAAACCTTGCCAATCTCTCTTGAAAAAAGCTGTAAAAGTGGTGGGAAGAGAGAAGCGAGAGATAAAGTAGAGAGACATGAGAGGATGTAGGTTGAAATTTTGATATTCGACTAGAATTTGTAAGAATTTGGTATTTATATTTATGGGCTAGAAATCCATTAAAATCTATTCAAATTTTCTAATTAATGAAATCTTTAAAAATCTACTAGTTATTGAGGACACCTAAATTTCTAAAGAATCTATTTAAATCTGAGTTGGGGACACGTATATTTAAATAGAATTTATTAAAATCTAAGTTGGGAACACCTATATTTAAACGAAATTTATTAAAATATAAGTTGGGGACGCCTAAATTTATATAAATTTTTAAAATTCCTTCAAATCTGAGTTGAGGAGACCCCCCTTAGTTTAAATTGATTAAACTGATGAATAAATACTATTCATCTATATATTTCATAAAATTTATAACTTTATTTATTATCCACGTATTTTATAAACATTTAAAAGATAATTTTATCGATGTCTATTTATAATAAAATAATGTTATTCATAGTCGGTCACTACCGGTAGTGAATTACGTGACATTACTCAATTGGAGTAATTATTTATTCCAATTGACTAATATACTTATAGTCAACAAATATGAATAATTACTTCAATAATTGAAATAAATAATTACTTGATTAATTAATGTCACATAGGCTCACTATTGGTAGTGAGCGATTATAAATAACATTACTCATTTATAATATGAGATGGCTTTTAAGAAAATATCTTCAAATTTGGTGGCTCGTTCTTGTTATGGGCCGCTTTGGCTAAAAAAGTCGTGTCAAACGAGCCGAAATAGAAAAGCGTACAACTTATATAATTTGAAAAATTGCCTATAAGTCACCTCCATAAAACTTATTTCAAATTAGGTCAAAATATTTTTTTAAATTGTGATTAAGTCATACTTTCAATAATATTCTAAATTAATTCCAAAATCAACTCAGAATCAACCTCCTGGCGAGTGCTTGACCTTGGCTTAGTTAATTTTCAATTCGATGACAATCCTTCACTGTATCCTCTTCTCCTTCTCCCGTAAGTCCTTCCGCGGTATTAAAGAAGACATTTCCACCCTATTCCGCGGTGTGGCCGCCTTTCTTTTATCTCCGCCGCCAATTCCTCCTCCACCTGAAACGACATTGTCGTTGAGGTCTTCTATGGACATGATTGCGGAATAAAGAATGACTTGGCGAAAATTGTGGTACCTTTATATCGGGCCTCTCTTTATTCTCCTCGAAATTCACTTCCAATTTGTTACGCCGAGAGAAATGAACGATACCGATGATGATGATGAAGATTTGGATGAGGAGAATGATGGTATAATGGGAATTCTTCGAGGAAATTGTGGATTTTGTTAGCAAAATTTCATCGAGCTAGAGCTCGGACCCGATTTTCCTATCTCTCCGCTCGATGGTTTACTTGCAATACAAACACCGATAGATCCGTAATTATTATAGATTCGTAATCATTTTCTATACTTCAATGGTGGGAACTTTTAACACTACTAAGGAAGCTACAAGAGCTTATGATCACGAGGCTCGGAGGATTGGGGCAAAAGGCTAAGGTAAATTTTCTTGAAGATGCTCCAGTTTCTGCCTCAAAATACGCAGGCAAGGTGAATCTTCGTGAAGGACTTCCTAAAGAAAGCTTAGACTATGTTCAACCCAGCATGAACCAGAATGACTATTATTCGTTTGGCTTCCTACAAGAAAAATCGCCAACAAATCAGTATGTCAATGCTGATGTTTACCCTTCCAATAAAACAGTATCATAGAATATTGTTTTATAGAAAACAAATTTGTAAATAGCGACTTGATCTTGAATTATAAAAAATAATTTGATAATGTATTATAGAATAACAGAGGATATCTTGTATTAAGTTGGCCATTGGATTATTTATTTGTGTTGTTAATTAGTCATGTGTTGTTTGATACTGTATTATACAAACAATATCACAAAAAACAGTATCACATTATAAATCGGCATAGAATTGTGATACGTGTTTCGTAATTTTTATTATAATATGTTTTCGGAATGGTCTCGACGAGACGGTCAAGACCACCACTTTGCCACTGCGTACGATAGATTTTACCCGTTTGAAGTCATTTCTTTAGTTTAAAGTGGCAATTTTTAATTTTTCTTGTCAAAATAGTATCATACATCATCTAAAACAGTATCACAGATAACAGGTGGAGTTGGTGCATTATAATCGTTGCTCGAAGAAATGAATTGAACCAGAAATGAATTAACACGGTCCTGATGGTTAAATCAGATCAAATACACACAAATAAGCTGCTTCGAAGCTTGACCAAACATACTCATAAATAAATTGAAATGAAACAAAATGCAGAAATTATAAATGTCACTTACAGCACACTGAAGTACAAAAATTTACAAAGACCCTATAAAAATTATATATATAAAATTTGATATATTAATATCATAGTTGAAACATTATCTTAAGCAAACAGTATCATATGCTAATGGATTAAAGTTTACCAATGTACATTATCTAAATAAAAACAGTATCATAGATTAAACAGTATCAAAGTATACTAATGCACATTACTTAAATAAAATAGTATTATGGACAAAACTAAGAGATTGAAACATTTTCATAATTAAACAGTATCAAAAATAAAACTAAGAGATTGAAACAATATCATAGGTTGAAACTTTGTCATAATATTTTACTATCATTTGAAACATATTTTAATCCACGATAATCGCTTTTAATTATATGATATTGTTTAGTTATGGCAATGTTTGAATCTGCGATGATCTTGTTTGAATGTCTTAGTTTTAATATATGATCTTGTTTTGTTTATGTAATTTGCATTAGTATATTTTGATACCGCTTTTAATCTATGATAATTGTTTTTATCCCGCGATCTTGTTTGAATCTATGTGATCTTTGATCTTGTTTAATTATAAGCGAGGTTTGAACATGTGATCTTGTTTGAATGTCTTAGTTTTAATCTATAACATTGTTTTAATCCACGACAAAACAAAGATCACAACAAAACAATATTACCACAAAACAAAGATCACAATTAGCGTTTTTTTACAACTAAGGATATGTTGGTCTTTTAGCTCTAAAATGTGACTTTAATTGAATTAAATTTTGAGCATATGACTTTAGAGCCCATAAGTGCAAAAATGGTGGCCCTACTCGAATTTACCCTATATAATTTAGGTTGAAAATATATCTTTTACAAAATTAAGACTTAAATATCTCGGAGGTTCATTAGCGCTGGTGCGTCGATTATTAACAGACCAGAGGGCCAAACCACATGTTTGTCAAGGCCGCTTTAACAAACTTATGTTAAAGTCTGTTAATAGACCAGATTTTAATAGACCAGATGTATGGTAAGACTTGACACATGTTAAACTAATTTTTCAATTAATATACACTTAAATTTACATAAATAATGTTTAAGTATCGTAGATGAATTTAAAAATAGTTTGAAATAGAATAAATAAATTAAAAAATAGGGAGTTGTATTTGATAATTTGCTTGTAAAATTAACGTGTGTTTAGTGGTGTTGAAATTATTTTAAATTTTTATATTATAAGTTATAAATAAATGCATAGATACTAAATGAATTATAAATTGTGTGTTTTGTAAAATATGTAAATTAGTGCACTGCTTTTTTTGCGCGGTGAAATTCGACCGTAGAGGATTTTAGAAGATTTTAATGGATTGAGGAGTTGAGAAAAATAAGAGAGAGAGAGAGAGTTGAGCTTTTTTATTTGAAGAGTTTGATTTTGATGAATATGGAAAAATGAAGAAATTGAGAGAGATGTATGTATTTTGGTTTGAGAGGATGAAGACGTAATGATTTTGACAACAATATACTTTTTTTTTGTCAGTAGTAGAATTGGTGATAAAAAATATATTTAATCAATTTAAACAAATTATAATGTAAGCACCTCCAAACTTCTTCGCTGGCCATTTTTTCCACCTTGTCATGTATGTCCGGTGACTCGAGTCTTATTCAAGTCTTTTCTCGCTCTAAAACCCCGTCTATAGGTGCTCATTGAGGTTTTGGGTTTCTACAGATCCATTTTTTCTAATTGAATAAATCAAGATTTTCAGAAAAATTGTAAGAAATCAAAATTGAAAGTGGAGATCTGCTTCGATGGTTAATCCTCGCGTTGCTCGTGTTTTCTCTCTAATTTTCCTTTTCCTCCTGGTAAGTAATTTTTTTATTTTTTTTTGGTACTTACCGTTTTTTCTCAGTAGGTATTTATTTTTAATGCACTGAATTATTCATTCTCTGTGAATTAATTTTGTGTCGTATGTACCATTTTGATTTTGCTATGTCCATATTTAGTGTTTGATTTTATTTATGCATTGGAAGATTCAATAAACACAAAAAGAGGCCGATATACTAATTGGTTTTTTGTATGACGTTATGTGTCAGTTATTAGGAGATAGGTCAAATGGGTCTCCATTTGGGAATCGTAAAAGCGGGAAATCATCTGTATTTTCCTTGTTTAACCTCAAGGAGAAGAGTCGGTTCTGGAGCGAGTCCGTTATACGCACTGGTATTTTTTTGCAGACGGTTATTCAATTTTTGTTCTCTGTATATTTAATGTTTGGCTTCTGTCTTGAACAGTGCATGTTGTAATTGTAAATGCTGGTTTGTACAGATTTTGATGATTTGGAATCATCTAACCCAGGCAAAATGAGTGCCATCAACTACACCAAGGCAGGTACTTATTTGTGTATCCTGATGCATCTCTCAGGACAATCTCCACGACCACATGCTTTGTTACTTCATTTATTTTGCCATTTTTTATTAAACTTTTTATTGTGATAATTATTTTCTTATTTGTATTTCTTAAGTTGAATAATTGTAGCTTCCACTAATAAATGAAATTGTAGCTTGAACTTCTATACAGGGACTAGGGAGATAATGTGCAATTCTGTTAGTTCTTTCGTTATTTGAAGCCTTTGTAATGGCACTTAAAGATTTTGTTGCTTGGCTTATTATTTAGTGAAATTTTTGTGGTGGTAGAAGCTTGCAGTACATCAAGCACTTGTCAAAATTTGATCCTCTCAAATTTGGACACAACTCCTATTCTCAAATGAATTAAGGCCTCAAGCAAGATGATTGCTTTGTTAGGTGAATTTGCTGTTAGTAACAATAGTTTAGCAGTAACCTTATTATTATGACCACTTTCTTTCATTCAGGGAAGGGTACCCATTGACATGTAGATATGCATATGCATGCATTTTTATTAAAACATCAAGTTTCAGATGTGTGCTTAGTTTTCTTTCTCTGGGAAAAGTTAATAACAATAAACAAGCCGATAGATTCAAAACTTAGAACTACTTTTGACATGCTATCCAAAAGTGTAACAATTGTTACAGTGAGTGGAAATAAAACAGCCGAAAGTTTGCTGTTAGTTTGAGCAATAGACATCCTGGAAAGAGGAATGCCTATACAAGGTTTGCAGCATGCCGAGGGTACTGCTTCCAAGCAATTAGTAAAAAATCTATGCATGTGGATAGCTGGCAAAGTTCAAATTCTTGCAAGTCTGATAGAAAAAGGATTCTATCATTCTAGTAGATTCTGTCCTTGATGATTTACTTTGTCTTTGTTTGTTAGTTGCTTTTTAATGCATAACTGACAATCTATATGCAACTTGCAAGTTGCATGTTCTGGGAAGGTCAGTGGAACCTTCTTTTCACTGTGATTACATTGTGTCAGTAGATCAATGTGAAATGACAGTGTTGAAGTTCAATAGAGCACAAGTTTCAAACAAATTGATCACCCTGAGGTTCTCCCATTAATTCTGTTAATAAATTTGATAAGCACACATCAGAATCGATGTCCTCTTCATTCATCTTGTAAGCATTATTTCTCTTGAAATAATTTAATAGAAATTAATAGTTTTGTTTCTCTTGAATCTCAGGTAATGTTGCAAATTATCTAAAGCTTTTGGAAGTTGAATCGATGTACCTACCAGTCCCAGTAAATTTCATTTTTATTGGCTTTGAAGGAAAGGGGAACCAAGGTATGTGACAATACTTTTCAAAACTTTCACGGGTCAACTTTTTCCCTGTATTTTGCAATGCATTAGAATGGCTTTGAATTGTAGCTCTTTTTTTTTTCCTTTACAGAATTTAAGCTAAATGCTGAAGAATTAGAGCGTTGGTTCTCAAAAATTGATCACATATTTGAACATACAAGGATTCCGCAAATTGGAGAAGTTCTAACGCCATTTTACAAGATTAGCATAGATCGAGAACAACATCACCATCTTCCCCTAATCAGTCACATAAATTACAAGTATTATCCCCTCTTATTTTTTTCTTTTTGATGTCCATATCAGCTTGTCTGTCTACTTTAACAATTGATGTCGCTTATTTATTGAACCTTGTGATTTGTTGAATGCTCTTCTAGTTTCTCGGTTCATGCCATTCAAATGGGTGAAAAAGTCACATCTATATTTGAGCGGGCTATTAATGTCCTTGGACGCAGGGATGATGTGTCCAATACCAGGTACATATTGGTCAATTATCTCGGTTACTTCTATGATATTTTCTTTTGACTTGTTTCGTTTTCTCTGTGCTCTATTTATGTCATCTCCATCCGCTTTTCTTCAAAGGGATGATGGAACAGGTCTTTGGCAAGTTGATCTTGATATGATAGACGTCCTCTTCACCAGCCTCGTGGAGTATTTGCAATTGGAAGATGTGTATAACATCTTTATTTTGAACCCCAAGCGCGATGCTAAAAGAACTAAATATGGCTATCGGTAAGTCTTCTAGAAAATGCTCTGGCATAATCTATTTATACTTCCGTGATGGTAAGTCTTCCGCCCAGTTTGACATGTCTACTCTTGAGGATGTTAATATGCTGCAAATGTAGCTTCTCTGATGAAAATTGAATCCCTTTCTTGATGTATATAGTGGTCCGTTAGATTTTCTAGATAATTTTTCCTGGTACTTTTATTAACTCTTAATTTATTTCGCAGGAGGGGCTTATCCGAAACTGAAATAAACTTTCTTAAGGAGGTATATACTAATGTTTTGTAGTATCTCCTATATCACTTGTTCATATTTGACATTTACTATGCGCTCCAAGTTTTCCAAATTCATATATGTCTCTTGATGGACTTTTATCTCAAACTTAAATTGCTTCACATTTAATTATATCCAAATGTTCTACATTTTCTCTGATATTTAAGTAAAAGAACACCTTTTCTGCTAGTTCATTTTTCATTTCCAGTTATCTAGTATGAAATATCTTGATTAACAATGACACTAGATTGGGTAGATTCTGTCCTGATTAAATGTTTTCTCTGTAGAATAAGGACTTGCAAAGAAGAATTCTTCAGTCTGGAAGTATCCCAGAAAGTGTTTTCGGTGTGTACTGTGAAGAACTTGTCTTTTGGTCTCTTCCCCTTTCCTCATGGCATGAATAGATAAATATTTTCTTTCAGTTATTGCTATGCAAGCTAATGAATTTCTATATTTGGCAATTTTTTAGCGCTTGATAAAATCAAAAGACCTTTGTATGAAAAGCATCCAATGGCCAAGTTTTCCTGGACTGTGACGGAAGAGGCAGATACGGTTGGTTATCCTTCTGCTTGAATTTTTGAAGCAAATCACATATTCGAATCTAAGCGTGTCATATACATTAGGGAAATATTTTAGTACCATATTACTATCTTTATGCTTATTTATTTTGCCATGAATTTGTAGACTTCTTCTTTCAGCCAAAAAGCGACATCGACTTCCTTGATTGTATTATTTTCTGAATTAGCTTGTTTGGCTGAAAGGTCCATTGCTAATGCCATGTGGGAACACTTTCTTTTATGCAAGTGTTTTATAAAAATTTCATCTTCAACAACGTAGCTTATTGCTCTATATTTAGGAAACATTGGCACTGATCTTTACTGGTCACTCTTTCAATGACTGATTCTACTTCCGTTTTTGTGAAGGTTTGGGAAAAATTATTGCATAGCATTTATGAGAAAGATACTAAATCTCGTTCCTAGTAAATTAGGGGTTGCTACATGAATTTGCCACTCCATTAGGTCCATTTACACCACAACATTTATAACAAAGATGAGAAAAAGATAAGTGTTATGAAATAACTAGAGCACTGTCATCACTTGTTCTCATCATCTATTGTGAAAATCTAAAAGCTTTCATATTCGTGATTTTTGTGTGTACTTCTTGGATTTGGTTATAACAATTTTTAGATAGAATGCCATAATAGATGCCTACATGCACTGAATAAAGTTATAATACTTTCCAGATAGAATGGTATAATAGATGCACAGATGTGTTGAATGATGTTGAAAGGCTATATCAAGGGAAAGACACAGCTGATATCATTCAGAGCAATGTTTTGCAGGTACATTTCTTTGCTTAATTTATAATGTTGCTTACTTTTCCAGATTAGGTAAATACTTGTTTTCTGCTTTGATTATTTGATGCATGCTAATGCATTGTCCACAATATCAGATTCTGAACATTCTTTAGCCATTTGTTCATGATGGCTTCTAATTTGGTAACTTTCTCTCTTAGTTTTTAAATGGGAAAAATGGAGATTTGAAGCTCTTTCTGGAGAAAGATTTGAAGTCTGGCGACTTTAGTGGTTTTCATGCCGAATGTCTCACGGATACATGGATTGGAAAGAATAGGTTTAGTATCTGTCTCTCTCTTTTTCTGCTCTTGGTTAGATTTCGACTCTTAATCATAAACAATATGTATCTCAGGTGGGCATTTATCGACTTGACTGCTGGTCCTTTTTCATGGGGACCTGCAGTGGGTGGAGAAGGTGTACGCACAGAACTGAGTCTACCAAATGTGGAGAAAACAATAGGTGCAGTTGCAGGTATTGGATAGTTGAAGAAACTTTTGTTTGATTTGGTGGAATGAGCCAGGTTATTTACATGTTTCAATACAGATTTGACAACCTGCAGTAGTTCTGCTGTTTCTCACGAGTCCATGTATTTCATATGAAAATTTGTTAAATGTGGCTCTACCAGTATGTTTTGTTGTTTTCAGTGGGTCTGCTATAATTTCTTGTATTATGGTGGCTATTTAAATGTGCTGGGAAAAATATATGCTATTTACTTGTTTCTCAGTCTTACGGTATAATTATTCAAAATAAAATATTGTCAAAAATTGTGCAAGTTGGTTTCTCTGTTTACTGCTTATCAACGATGAATCCGCTGCCTGCTCTTCAACACTGGTTATCCTTATATCTCATTGTCCACTGGTTTTCTGATTATGCATCCAGAAATTTCAGAAGATGAAGCTGAAGATCGCTTGCAAGAGGCAATTCAGGAGAAGTTTGCGGTGTTCGGTGATGTATGCATATAATTTTTTTTTCTTGCATTGATGTATATTTAGCAAAGAAAATTGTATAATCTAGTTGAGGGTAATTGGACTGAAAGGAAATTTTTTTGCTTATGTCTTGTGTGGGAAGATATTCTTTGGATTTATTTTTCCTACTAGATTCAAGGCAGTTTAATCCAGTCTTTCAAATTTAGATGGCTGCCTTTTTGCTGGACTCAGGTTGGCAACATACTTTCTTAGACACAGTTATGATTGGTTAGGACTTCTACTTAGTTTAATCAATTTAGAATCTGGGATATTGCTTTTGGAACATTCAAACAATTAGAAGTCTCGTATAATTGGGTATCCAAGCTTGTCAAACTTTATGTTAATCCTGTTTATAGAAACTTCTGTTTTTTAGTTTTTCAATTTCGGAATAGTATGGTCTGTGACATCTTCAAGGGTGGTTTTCTAGTTAATATCAGTGTTCTAAAAGGTTAAGCATGAGGAAAAATCCCCGCATAATCTATTTTGACAGCCTAATGCTAGCCTAGGTGCCAAAAGGCCCGCGCCTTTTATTTTTTCTAATTTTTATTTTTCTGTCCAATATTTTATTTTTATTTTTTAAGGTTAAATAAACTAATTAAATAAAAAGAATAGTTAATAAATAGAAAATTAGAAAGCAGAAACTCACAAGTCGCAACACATGCTTCAATAAAACAATAAAACACAGGGTATAGAAAGCTATTTTTCTACAAGAAAAGACTTGTACATTAAAATAACATTAAAATTAGCAAAACTCTTTATTACGCCTAGGCTTGTAAGGCTTGAGGTTTGACCTTGTTGCCTAGCCACTCCTCATGCCTTTTAGAACCTTGGTTAATATTATGGTTTTCTTCTCCAACCTCAAAACAGTTGACTTGTAGATCCCATTTAGAATGTTATACCTGCGAACCTGCACATGCTTCCAAAGAGGCATGGAGTTTATCTTCTGCCACTTATGAAGTGAAGGATTGTGTTATGTTGTTATTTGGTCATATTGTGTGTGTTGACATGAGATGTACCTGCTTGTGATAGCACGAGTTTCACTAGTTTGTTGGACAGACTGGACTTTAAGTGCTGCATGCAATCAATGATGATTAGTGTGTTTAAGTCTTGTTCAATGTAGTTGCAGATGCATATAGCTGGAGCTGTAGAGTTATATCATGTCTGGCTCATCAAAATAATTCAGTCTCCCATCCCCATTCTTGTTTGGTGTGTTTGTGTAAGCAAAATGCAACTCATGGATCGTGTCAACTAATGAGTGAATTTGAATTGGAGAGTTTATCTTGAGGCTTCACTAGTTGGTGTGATGTTCTTCTTGCCTGGATTTGATATACTAAATGAAATAAAAGATGAGATAGAGAAAAAATGATCCTGACAGAAAAACTTAAAAATCAAATATGGCTAGCAAATGTGGAGACATGTACTGCTATGAAGAACCTTTGGGGCATTTTCTTCTTGGTTTATGAAGAATATAAATGGTCTAAATTCTTTTATCATGAGAATTGAACTTCTTCATCCTGCTAACAATTGTTCTCTATATGTCTTTGCCCAATAGATAGGCTAACAACTATTCCGGTCTTTTCCAGTATGGACTGAACTGTGGTAGGAGGGAGGGAGAGATGGCTTTTCCCCTTTTCAAACCCTTCTCCAAAACCACATCCAATTGCCTTTAAAAGGCACCATTCAGTTTATTTTCTAAACAACTTGGAATATTCTGAGGGGACCAAAACCCAAAACGTGGAAGAAATTTGCATAATTTCTTGATTTATTATGTTATCGTTAAATTCTCTATTATTTACTCTTTGACACTATCACGTTTTCTCATGTTACAGAAAGATCATCATGCAATTGATATCCTTCTAGCAGAAATTGATATATATGAGCTTTTTGCTTTCAAACATTGTAAGGGAAGGAAGGTCAAGCTTGCTCTTTGTGAAGGTATATTGTTTCTGTTCCCATGTGACATATTGCTACTTTGTTTTTTGGGGTGGTGATTTTGGGTAGTTATATAACCCCTACTTTGAAGTTATCTGGCCTCTAAAAACTTGTCTTACTGAACTACGCAACATGGAAAGAGATGCTTTTTTCTTCTTAGCAATTTTTCCCCCCTATTTAAAGATGGACATTTCTGTTAGTTATCTGGTTTTGTACTGTTTATCTATATAAGATTAATATGCTTTCAATTATGTCTGAGGTATGGACTTTTACTACCACTTGAATACTAATAATTTTTGTTGTATTCTCTATGCTGTTCTTGGCGTTCTCATGCAATTCCTTAATTGTAATACCAGAGCTTGATGAGCGCATGCAAGATTTGAAATCTGAGCTTCAGTCTCTTGAGGGCGAGGAATATGATGAGAGTCATAAGAGAAAAGCTATAGATGCATTGAAACGCATGGAGAATTGGAATTTGTTCAGTGATACTTACGAGGTTTGCCATAGATTATTCTATATTTGCCACATCACATCTCAAGTTTTTTTTTTTGAAAACCGAGCTTCTCTTGCTAAGATACATGTCTGCTATATCTTCATGTCTAGTAAATGAATTATAATATGACAAACTCATGGTGATGCAGGACTTCCAAAATTACACGGTTGCACGTGATACATTCCTTTCACATTTAGGGGCAACATTGTGGGGTTCATTGAGACACATAGTATCTCCTTCCCTTGCTGATGGAGCATTTCACTATTATGAGAAAATATCTTTCCAGTTGTTTTTCATCACACAAGAGGTAAAAAAATATAGGCTCTCATTAAGTGATCTGGAAATATTAGAAGGAAGTTTATTTGAAACTTATTTTCACTCTTGATTTGTTCATGCAGAAAGTCAGACATGTTAAGCAGTTACCTCTGGATCTGAAAAGTCTCATGGATGGGCTTTCCTCCATGGTGTTACCTTCTCAGAAAGTGATGTTCAGTCCACACCTGTATGTCCTTTGTTATTTATTTTCCTTTAATAATTTCAAATAAATTATAATATCTGTTTGTGTTTCCATCAAGCTTCACAGACCATTAGTGTTTGTGCATGTGCGGTTGCACATGCAACTTTCATATGCAAGTTCATCATCCTATGTATCCACTTGCCATTGCTTATTATTTGAATTTGTCATAGATAATGCTCTACAGATGTAAAATATACAGGATGTTTCTTTACGTACTTCTGAGTTGTCTCAAGAAAAGTCTCCGTAGTAATTAATAACCAAATAGGAATTACAATGTGTAGACATGACTACATAAGTATGTAATTGTCTCTCGTTTGTAACTTAAGGTAATCATTTAATGCTTTTTGCAAAACATCTACTACAAGATATGGAGTTTGTATTGCATATTCATTAAAGAATTAAAAGTTCAGACATATTTATTAGATGAAGAATCATTACCGTTGGAGGTATTATCAAAGTTGAGTTTTTTATTTTTATTTTTACCAGTAAGTTGAGAGTAAAAATATTAACAATTATTACTAGCTAAAAAAAGCTTTACAGGATGCATATGTGCAATCAGTTATTGTCAGAGTCAAATGTATCTGATAGCTATAATTTCACTGATATAATAGGGGAAGTCTAGCGAAAACATGTACAATACATTTGAATTTCTCAACTGTGATCATGACAAAGTATATGTAAAAATGTAAATTTTCAGCAAGGACAAAACATAGTTTAGGAAATGCAAGAAACTATCACTGTAATATTTTATGAATTGAGAAAATGTGGAACCCTGCATATGTGTTCATCTTTCTGTATTTTGTCTCGTACAGGAAGAATGATGTGTGGTCCATACACTTATGGGTACATATATCATTTAATGCTTCAAGAAGTCAGTGATTTACTGTCTCACATTCTATCATCTGTCAGAGCAAATTGTGCTTCTGCACGTGAACTAAAAAGATACCATCTCTATTGTTCACATCTCAAGCTCTTAGAGATGGGTCACACATATTCATTTAAATCTCGTCTTCAACACGCCCCTTCACGTGCAAACATTGTAATATTCATCTTCAACAAAGTATATGTAAAATGTAAATTTTCAGTAAGGACCAAACATAGTTTAGGAAATGCACGAAATTATTCTGTAATATTTGATGAATTGAGAAAATGTTGAACCGTGCACACGCGTTCATCTTTCTGTTATTTGTCTTGTACAGGAATAATGATGCGTGGTGCATATGCTTATGGGTATATATATCATTTGATGCTTCAAGAAGTCAGTGATTTATTTTCTAACATTCTATCAACTGTCAGAGCAAATTGTGCTTCTGCATGTGAACTTAAAAGATACCCATCTCTATTGTTAACCATCTCAAGCTCTTAGAGATGTCACATATTCATTTAAATCTCATCTTCAACACGCTCCCTCACTTGCATTTCGAATTCATTTTTTGATCAAAGGTCCACGTGCACAATTGTTCATAAATGGGTGGCGGCAAGACTTGAATGCACCATGTTAACCATCTCATCTAAAAGCTTAAGCTCTGGGGGTGGGGGGGGGTTCACATATATTCATTTCAATCTTCTATTCAACATTAATCTTTTCCTGTCTTTCTTCTCATGTAAATGTCTTTTATCTTGAGGGCTAAGCTGATTTTCCTTCTGTTAGTACCAACTCTGGACTTGTTTTATTTGACGTCTTGTATAGGTTGCCACTATCAGAAGATCCTGCTCTGGCGATGGCGTTTTCAGTTGCTCGGAGAGCAGCTGCTGTCCCGTTATTGCTTGTAAATGGAACATATAGAAAAACTGTACGTTCTTATCTCGATTCTTCTATTCTTCAGCATCAGCTGCGGAGGCTGAATGATCATGCCTCTTTGAAAGGTTTTGTACCTAGACCTCTTTGCTCTTTCTTTTTTCAATTTTTTTTTTCTTCTGAAGCTAAATATTTGCACATAGAAGATGTGTAATGTCTCTTACACTATACGGGAGACTACTTCTTTGGCTAGGTTCTTCCCTCCCCTTCCCCATCCAATATGACAAAATGGATAAACAGTGTTGATACTTCTCTCAAATAGATGTGGTTATCTCATTATTGTGAATAGCATGTTCTAAAGCATTTATAGTCATAGTTTATCTCATGAACAGGAACCCTGCAATTGTAGGCGTATTGCATTTTTCATCACTAGTGGAGACACTACTCTATTATGTTTATTAACTTTTCGAATTTCAATGTCTTGAAGTTCAGACAGATTATCCTGACAAGGTGGCGGATATGAGTGAATGGTGAATTAATTTAAGGGTGTTGATCCTGATCTTGCTTAGGATGATTAACATTTACCAGGATTAGAAATTTTTGGGTCATGGCTTAAAAAAATGCCCAAATCTACTTGATCATTGCGGAAGTATTTTGTATAGTAAGCTAAAAGAATGGACTCGTTCCCAAGGAAATTTGTGGTCTGTAAAGAACCTGATTGTCCTAATATGAATTCACTGACGGACAAACATGAGTAGTGATGTACAGGAGTTTAACTTGCCTATATCAGGGGAACTAAATTTGGCGTCAAGATTGTTTGATTTTAGCAGACCAGAAGTTAATAAATCACATTCAAATCTTAGATGCCAATCTTCTGTTAGCTATATTAATATGTATTCTTTAATGATGTAGGGTCACATGCACATAGCAGGTCTACGCTGGAAATCCCTGTTTTTTGGTTCATTCATGGCGATGCGCTGTTAGTTGACAAGCATTATCAGGCAAAGGCACTCTCTGATATGGTTATTGTTGTTCAGTCAGAGCCGTCGTCCTTGGAGAGTCATCTGCAATGCAATGGGCGATCGCTTCTCTGGGACTTGAGGTTTTGTTATCATGTCATTCACGATTAGATTTAGTTGTAATGGGGACTGCAGCAATCCGTTCTCTACTTTTTGTCTCTACTTCTTGTTAGTGTAATTTTTAAATTTAGGTCAATGTTTAAAGGAGATTTGCAGCTTCCGTGCAGGAACTTGTAGTTTCAGGTCTAGTGCGCCGCTTGAGCCTTCGTATCAAAGAGGGTTTGCCTTCCCTGCACTGGATCAGTCACTAAGCGAATGTGCTACAAAATTATAAATGGAAATTGGGATGTCCTATTTCATAATTTTTGATATATTAAGATTGAAGAAATAGGTTTAGAAAGGGAAGGGAAAGGGGAATAGACATATTTGCGGAATCCTTTGTCGCATGTGAAGAGTTTAACTTCAAACACCACCTTTTACATGACCTATTCCAAAGTCCTCTCACATTTTTCACTTAGGGTGTGTTTGATTCCTTTCATTTTCCATGGAAAATGAAAATTTTCCACCCATTTTCCAGCTTTGGTCTGTTTGATTGGCAAAATTTTCCATGGAAAATGCATTTTCTCACCTATTTTCCATTTTTCGTTTGATTGGAACTTTTGTTTTTCTATGGAAAATATTTTCCACGTTTTCCACTTTTGGCCATATTTTCCTTGTTTCCAAGGAAAATATTTTCTTTGTGGGATAGGAGAATTTATTTTCCATGTAAAATTTGTTAACCTTTTCCAACCCATTTATTTTCCATGGAAAATTTGTTAACATTTTCCAATCCAAATTTTCTTGGTAATTCATTTTCATGGAAAATATTTTCTTTCCACCCAAATTTTCCACTTGCAATCAAACACAACCTTAGGTCCATGCCTAACTATTGCAATTCTCTAGTTAAATCAAGTAATGCCTTGGTGTTTTCTGAGTCTTCGAGCTGCCTACCAATGATAAACTGTTGGCTCTAGTTGTCAATGATAAAAATTTATGCCTTATCTGTGATCTATATCCCCTGATGTGACGAAATCAACTATAGTATTTTAGTTTAGAACCTGTAGTGAATTTAGAAGGTGACTATTAAATAGACGTTTTGAGCTTTTTTTCTGACCAATATAATCGATGGAATTTGGTTGGAAATATAGCCCTTGTTTGGTTTAGGTTAAAAAGTTGCTAAAAAGTTGAGGGCAAAGTCAAGAATTAATTTTAACCACACATTTCATGGGACCCACAACTTTTATCAACTTTTCAACCATAGAATTCATTAACTTTTACCAAAATCTGCTAAAACTTTTATCAAACAGCCCCATAGTACTTCATTTTGAATGGCCTGTGCTTATTAGACTTCTTAGAGAACATTTTGAAGCTTCTATGGAGCTTGTAGTAAATTATGAAGACTGATTTTTTCTTTCTTACACAGGAGGCCTATAAAAGCTGCACTTGCTGCTGTTTCTGAACACCTAGCTGGGTTGCTTCCTCTTCATCTAGTCTACAGTCAAGCACATGAAACTGCCATTGAGGTTGTAACTTGTATACTGCACTTTAACTTATGAAACATGAAACTTAACATATTGATAGATACTGCTTCTGTGAAAAAAAGGAAACGAAAAAGAAATTGAGTGGATCTGGACTTGAAATTGTTTGAAAAAAGATAATTTTGTGGGAACTATGTGATTATATAGATTCAGAGGTGCTTCAATTTGATTTCATCATAATTAATTAAAAGAGAGAAAATTTGGCTATGTGCTATCTATTGTGGAGATCTATTCCAATTTTATCTCATAAAAAGGGGCCCACTAACTGTCAAGGTCCTCCTCGGACTCATTCTTATGTGCATTTATAATGTAATGCTTGATAGATTGCCATTTGAAGAGAAAAATGCAGAATCGCCTCAATCCAATATGGGGGAGACTATTTAGTATTTCATCTTGTAACTGAATGTATTTGTATGTTGTTTATGTGTTATATCTGATCTCTTCTGACTCGGAATTAGAGGTGGAACGTGGGTCGAGTTTGTTCAAACTAACTTGATTCTAACTTGTTTTTTGATTTTCAACAGGACTGGATATGGTCCGTAGGTTGCCACCCGCTGTCTATCACTTCTCAAGGGTGGCATTCGTCTCAGTTCCAGTCTGATACCATTGCTCGGAGCTATATACTCACGACTCTTGAGGAATCAATACAACTTGTTAATTCAGCTATTCATCTTCTTGTTATGGAGCGTACATGTATCCTTTCTTTGCAGTAACATGGTCCATAATTGAACCCAAAATCATTTAACAAAGAAAATAAATTAATCTTTATTTGAAAAACTTAGTAATTATTGAAAGATTATTGCATAGCATAGTCGTTTCCCCTTCATATTATACATAAGAGGATGCTCGAAACTGCATTTGTGCAGTGTATGAATGCATTGTGCAAGAATGGGAGGCAGAGTGCTTCACGCTGTAGAGATGTACATTCCATTGGTGCAGTTGGTTAGGTTTTGCTGTGTTATCATTGCCACTATGAAGAGTGCCTGCTGTTTCTCACTATACCTTGAATAGCTAATAAATACATATTGGAAAGGTTTGCATGGTGATTTCTGTGCATCTCTAAATATTTTGTGATGTTTTTATCCTGAACAAACTTGGGAATAGTGCATGCGTTATTGGGTATCATCATGCTTTGAGCTTTTCACCAGTTTAAAATTAAAGACACTTCGTTGTTGAGTGGCTTTGGATTCAGAATTAGGTTCACACAATTCTTTTTCTGGATTTTATTTTAATAATTCCTTTTGCATTGTTGACACTTAATGAGAACCAGCGGAACAGACTTTCAAGCTCTTTCAATCCCAGGAGCGTGAGTTGATGAACAAATATAACTATGTTGTTAGTCTGTGGAGAAGAGTAAGTTTTGTTAAATGCATTATCCCATATAGCGTCCAGATCACATGTTTTCATCACTAGCCTGTCGTACAGTTGATATCCTTGGAACTGTTTCATAAAATTATCATTTTGGTCTGCTTTCAGATTTCAACTGTCACTGGGGAACTACGCTATGCTGATGCCTTGAGACTGCTGTACACTCTAGAGGATGCATCGAAAGTGTTAGCAACTAAAACTTACCTTCTTAATGTATTAACAACCGTTGACATTTTGCTTAGGTTTAAAAATAGGCTCGGGTAAATAACTCAGCCTATTTGTTAATTTTATTTAGTTAATTTTTTCTTGGGGAGGGGGCACATGTAACCCAAGTTAATATGCTCAAGTTCCATGTTTCCTGCCATTTTGCTGACCTCTTTTCCAGTGTTTCTATTTCGGTAATGTGACTTTAGAGTCTCCTATTGAAAACTGATTAACTTTAGTTTATTCCTCAAAGATTTTTTCTGTATTTTCACAGATTTGTGGACTATGTAAATTCAACTTTATCCAGTCTCCGTCCAATTCACTGCACTAGACAGAGGAAAGTTGAGGTTGAGTTCGACATGACCACAATTCCTGCCATTTTGGTAGTTCTAATTGTACTCTGGTTTGTATTAAAGCCAAGAAGACCAAAGCCAAAGATCAACTGATTGTTTTTTATGGGATGCTATTATTGCCTTATATAGTAGTGCAAATTTGCTTTCGGCAACCATGGGAGGAGAAGATTATACAACTTTGTGCTTTTCATCTGTACTTCAAAGAAGCTAAAGTTGTCTGCAGTTACGTGTGATCATAGACAAGTTAGGTCAAAGAACGTAGTCGGAATGTTGAGGCCAGAATGATGTGCAGCTATAGAGTCTCTAATTAACATTTTCCCCGTTGTTGTAAGAACAATTATAGATTTTGCTTTGTATCTTGAACGTGTAAAGATTCATATTTTTATCTGAAAATTCTCAATTATTGGAAGCCTCAACTCTTTCAGTTGTGTTGGATTGTGCTAAACTTCTTCATATTTCTTTATTTATAGGCTCATTCGAGTCCCCCTTCAGGTAAAGGAAATTCCCTATTGTACGTCTTTATGGAACAAGAGGGGAGAGAGTTTAGATGATGTTGATTTTAGATGTCAATTTTTGTTTCTTGTTGATTGGAATTTTATTTTATTTGTCACGTCTTTTGTAAGATTCAGGGTTTGCTTGGGATGTTGGGAGATGGACTCAATATTTGAGTTATTGATTTGACTCTTTAAAGGTAATGCTTATGTCTCAAGCAGGCCCAGTGTTTTGACATTATTTCAATAAATAAAAGCTATGATACTGTGTTGAATTTTTTTTGTTCCGGGATGATTCCTATTCAAACGAACGGCGGTGGAAGCAGGGAATTAGAGTGATTATTAAGAAAATCAAAATGATTCGTTGTTGTTTTTGCGGCGACTAGTTGATTATTAAGAAGATAAAAAAGATTCGTTGATTTTAAATTTGAAACATTGATTTGAATTTATTTGTATTCACAGAATTGAAGAAATTGAAAATTTTCATTGGTCCTTTACCTAAGTAGTGAACAACCGACAAAGCTATGCCATTTCTCCTTTTCTTTTCTTTTGAGAGTAAACTTAATTTATCCTCTATTTGTAATTTACATCTCTAAGTAGAGGTGATGCTAACTATAATTACACGTTTAACGGTAGAATTTGACCGTAGAAACTTGCTCGCGTTGAAGAATAATGAAGATAAATAAGATTGAGATGAGAGATTTGAAAAATAATGAAGAGAAATAAGAATGAGAAATTTGAGGTGAGAGTGATTTTTTATTTTTTTTTTAAAATTGAAGACAGATGTATGTTTCTTTTTTATGTGAGTGGGAGTGAAAACTCTCTTACAGTCGGTGATTAAGAATAAATTAAAAAGATTATACGGTACTTAAAGCTTGCTTTGTGTAGATTTAGAATCTCATTCATACAAATAGTGTCGCGAGTATATTAAAGTAGCATGACTCGTGAATTTAGTTGTATTTTAACTTTCAGTATATACAACAAGAAGCGACTGAAATATATAAAAAAAATAAAAAATAAAATAAAAATCCATTAAACCGATATCAAATATCATGAACTACGCCTTGTTTTTCTCGTGTTAGCTTGTTTTATAGAACTTTAATGCCCAACCCTTAGTAGTGCTGGATGTTGGGTTTATAATGTATTTTAGAAGTATTTTGGATCATTCAAATTGATGTGATTTGTTCATTAAAATCCCCTTTCAAATTTGTTTTTAAAGGGGAATGTTATCTAGGGCCCCTGACCTTAAATCAGTGATGCATATATGTATATGTTGATATTAAAATCCGTTGCAAAAATCTTTATATGTTGTTTATACAAAAGAATGTACATTTAAGACGGTGATGGAGTTGTTCAATAGAGGACCTCTGACGTTCAAGTCAGTTAGGCTCCTATGCACAACTTAGCGTCACTATAAACGTGTACTCTTTGCAGCCAGTCATAAAGATATTTGTACAATTTGACTGTAGGCAAATTTTGATGTCAATAGTATCTAAAAAGAAGACAATTAAACTTGACATATAAAAAACAAAAGTGAAACTATTTGTAGGAACCTTAAAAAACCATGGAATTAGAATCATACTTAGACTTGAATTAGAAGCATTTTATTTACCCTCGTACATCAATTTTTTCACAATGAAAACAAATTTGATGCGCAAGCACAAAGCTGTTGAGATTAGAGCAATAAATAAATGGTGAAAAATAAAGAACATAAAAATTTATATAAATTTGTCTCAACGTGAGATTACGTCCTATCTTCAACTGCAACAATAATTCACTATAATAAATAATGATATTTGTTTACAAGAGATTAGTCTTATATATAACAATTCAATTAAGATTCTCTAGTCATAATGAAATTATAAGACAACACAATGAAGATTTCGTAGTTATAATGAAATTCTAAGACAATAGGAAAAAACTCGAAAACACCATTACTTAATAATTTAGGCTCCACAGCTTAACAAAAGCATGGTAGGCCTGCGTCGGTGGAGCATAGCATAGGAAGGAAAGGGAGATTGGACGGTGGAAGAGCCAGGGGAGGCCTAGTCATTTCATTGATGGAAAAGGAAGGGGTTTTTCCCTATGGGTAAAGAAAAGTACACGAAGTCTTGGTAAAGCAGGAAATTTTCCAAATGGAAATATTGGCTTACAAATAATAGGTTCAAGATACCTCAGAAACAGAGAATTGACAAATAATATCTTTTCCTTTATAACATGGAGGGAGTACAAACTTATAGAGTTAATGAATTGTTATATGAGTCTAATTATATACAGCAACAATATCAGTTAGCCCTCTTCCCTTGGTTTCAAATGGGAGGAGCAGAACACTAATACCTGAGAGAATTATTACAACCTCAAATAAAATTATTGCAGACATTTGATGACAACCAGACATCAAATCTACGGCTACGAGAGGACAAATCATGCCCGCAATTCTTCCCACTGAGCTGGCAACTCCGACTCCCGTTGTCCTCACAGGTGTTGGATAAATCTGCAGAGGAAAAATAAAACGACAAACTGAATTTACCCGAATGAAATGCATATTAGTTTCTCCGGTGGAATAAAAAAGAGTGAATGTGCATGTTAGTTGCACTGTAATTTGTGTTCATGCATCAAAGTAAGCCTAAAATGAATTTCTCACTCATTTGCATTTGCACTGCAATATAATTTTTGTTTAAGCGTCAAAGTATGCCTAAAATGAGTTTCTTACTAATTTGTGATGCAAATATGTTCGAATCTCCATCATTTTTATTGACAGAAAAAATAAACAGAAAGTACAAAGAAAGAGAAAACAATGATTAAAAATACGGCATGAAAACGGGTCCCATCTTCAGTTTTTCTTTCAAGCAATTAAGCTAAAATATGAATTGCATGATTCTTAAGTTGAAATATATATATTTTGCAAAGTCCACAGTTATTGTCCTGCACAGGAAGATCGGGAAAGGAATCTGAAAAGGTAAAAGCATATTTCTCCCTGTCACTGGATTCTATGGATAGGTGAGAGAATATGCAGTTCATAGACAACTTTTCCCCTTGACTCTCCAAGCCTCAGCAAGCAAAAGAAAAGGATAAATGAAAATAAGATTTTGTGCAGCACACAAGAAGAATCAAAAGCAATACGAGAGCAGGGGAAAAAAATGATTTACCTCTGGACAGTAAACACCTGCAACTGTGAAGGTCCCAATGAAGAACATACGGGCTCCAAATAATAGAGCTGTAGTCCAAATTTTGTAAAGATTGAACATCAACGGTAAAAGGAACATGAAACCAAACAAGTACATAAGTGCCATTGAAATTTTGCGACCGACTATGTCCACAGTAACTGCTGATAAAAGGAGTCCAGGAAGCTCTGTAAACAGGTAAACAAGTCAACTCAGAGATGCAAGTAAATGCAGAAAGAAGAAAGAACGAGATCATGAGATCACATGCCATAAAAGATAGATGATCAATAAAGTTAAGCTATTTAGATTACCTGCAAAACTAGTGATAAATACATCTTTATAGAGGCTAGAACCCTTCAATTTGTGTGAATTCGGAATAGCTGAGCTGCATATGTTTTCCCCACTGCTGAACTCCGAGGTCAGTAATACGACACCATAATATGAAAATGAATTGCCAAAGTAGATCGTCCACAAGAGAAGGGTGGTTTTTATTAATCTTGGTGACAACAACATGAGTAACGACGAGAAGCCTGGTTTAGAAATGGCAATCTTGTTTATTCCTGCGGATAGTGAATGGGTTTCTTCCGAATGTGTAAATTCTTCATTCAGCTCAGTCACTTTATCAGAAACAAGCATACCAGAAGGAAGTTCTGTTTGATTGATTTCTGCCATTTTCTTCAAAACATTATATGCTTCATTGATCCTACCATTAATATATAGATACCTAGGAGACTCTATTGTGAGAAAATAAAAGAGAAATGCAACAAAACAGGGTACTGATGATAGTGCAAGCAACCATCTCCATCCCAATCTTGGCATTACTATCTGCAGAAATAGCAGAGGAAAATTCAAAAATATGTTATTTCATTCTTCTATTCTCCAACAGCATGACGATACATGAATAATTAAAAAGATGGATAAAAACAGCTGCCACATATCAGAACTCATGCGTAGAACTTCATTTAATAAGAATGTCTTCCAAAACTAGTGTACATGAGTATTTTTTGAAGTAGTGTCCCACGGTGGAGTATGTACTGGTTTAGGCATATGAAGGTTCGACTTTCAAGCTATTATATGCATAAGATTCTTGAACAGACAATTCAAGTCCCTGCGTGTGGAAAAAGATAATCCACATAACATGGTCCCGAATAAGGTTAGCAAGGAAGTAACATAAAACAACTCCACATCAACAGAATAGCATGACACAATGAATCGATTGCGCTTATTGTTTATCTAGCTTTACAAGGTTCACCTTGTGTTTTAGTGCTTGTTTGCCAAAGCTTAATTATAATTTAAGCTGGTTAAACTGGTCAAGTATATTTTTTATCCACACATTTCATCGGACTCACTACTTACTACTCACTTATTTTCCATACATTTTATAGAACCCATAACTTAAAAACACTTAAAATAATTTTAGTACTGCCAAACATGCACTTAGAACAATGCAATGGGAAAATGAAAAAAAAAACAAAACAAAACAAAAAAAAAGTTTCATTTAGTTGATTGACTGATTCCAAGTTCACCTTGATCTATCATGTCTATTGTCATACACAAAACAATATCTTCGGATTTCTTTTTGGAAATAATATCTTGGTATAATTCAAACTACGTGGGTAAAAAGTCTTGAAAGATGAACATTAATCATTCTAGAAAATGGTACAAGCCTAGTGAGGGTAAAAAAATAGAAAAATCCACTTTTGTTAGGTTGACGACAATATGGAAATGATATACATGTGGTCTTATTTAACAGTTTAAACTTTTAGATTCCGACTCGGCTCGGAAAAGCGCTGGCAACAACAGAAAGGAAGGGGTCCATGTAGCTGCTGCGCCCGCCCCCTTCTTAGTCAATGGGGCACAGTAGGTTCGACATCTACTACAAAGGAGATATCAAGTGGTTCAACATGATAACAGAGCATGCAAATGTCTTGATCTCGCCGCCATCCATTTAAATGAATTGTGCACGTGTTAGGCTTTAATAGAAAAAAATGAACCCCACCTACATGTGACGAGATGTATTGAAAACAATATTTAAATGATATATATATATATATATATATATATATAGTCTTATCTAATAACAACTTTTAGATCAAGTGGTTCAACATATTAAATATATTAGACATGATAAATTATCAACATTTTCAGCAGGTAGAAAGCTAGTAAAGGAGATAGATAACAAGAAATTGATGTACGGAAAACAAAAAACGAAAAAAAAAACAAAAATTAAACAAGACAAAGTTACAAATACTTTTGGTCACATTGAGAAAATGTAAAGGATTGACGTCAATGAAGTGTACGACAAGACAAGGATTGCTATTCCTTCCACCTCGAGTTCAATACTCGGTTGAATTTGTTTAGACAACTGAACTTCTTTTGGATGTTTATATCAGTTCTATTAAACTAAAGATAAAGTATCCACATAATACTAAAATTCAAATAAATCAACCATTACCATTCAATTCAATGAGAAACATAGGCCCAAAAGACTGTCCTGTTGAATGAAAAGTCATCCCATAATTCATCTAGAGACCTGGGGAATGATTCTTTTCTTTTTCTATGTTAAGATCACAGTGACTAACTTTTGAAGCTATCGTATAATAGGGAAAAGTCGAATGAAATTATCTTATTGCTTGCAATAAGAGAATGTTTTATGGTCAAATCATGTTATATGATCCGAGAAGCAAAGACATACCCATGCTAGTGAGGCCTCGAGTATTGTTCCAATTGTCCAAAAAGTAGAAAATACAACCATCCAAATGCCCCTGTTTTCCACGGGCACAAACTCCAGAAACCAAGCTGAGTACACAGGTCCACCACCCAGACCAATTCCAGCTAACATACGGAAGACGACCAATGATATATAATTTGGGGCAAAGGCACTAAGGAGTGCAAATATACTAGTTACTGCTGCTACACTCAGAAGACCTATCCTGGTAATAGACAAATTTTGATAGATAATTTCTGTGAATATTAGCTCTCGGGATATAAAAATGAAATAGAACCTAAAGTGCTTAAATCTTTCAAACAAATATGTAATGGTGTAAATGCAGAGCAAACTTATAGATAGACATCAGTCACAGGATTTTGCAACGAAACTGAAAAGCAAGCGTGAACTGTTTCAGTGTCCATGTTGGAGAAGTACAATCTGATATGAAGTATGATTGTCAAATGATATCTTCAAAAAGACTGAGCTGAATCTTAAGCCTGTTTTGGGGTTAAACTCCTTTCCTTTTGGAGCAAGGGCTATTCACATCCCATAAGTCTATTACACCTGAGCAATTTTTGTTTGGTGAGCGGTGACTTTGTATTAACTAGTAACGGTTGAGCCCTTTGTCCCTTACAATGATGCATATGTTAATTATTTATTAGGAGAGATTAAAGGAATCATATGATTTCATTCAACTTCTTTTTATATACTGTAGGTTTCTCCTGGAAAGAAGTTGTTTATACTCCACGTTGAGTTAAAAATCCATATCTTTCACTTGGGATGTCCAAGTTGGGCAATAAATCTTAGGATGCAAGCATAAGAAATAATCATCTAAGCAAAGCATACTAAACATTAAACCCATGATTATGTATAATTTTATTTTTCTCATAACAAACATTGTATAAAATTTCTTCCTTCCTACAAATATGGGAACTAAATAAATAGGCTTGCCTTCTTCCATAGTTATCAGAAATGAGACCCCATGAATAAGCTCCCATCAGCATTCCAGCAAAAACCACCGTGGTTATCAGGCTTTCTTGGCCGGACGAAAGCCCCCACTCCGATTTCACCGACGGTCCAATAAATGAGAGTATCATTACCTCCATTGCTTCCACCATCGACCCAAGTCCGGCGTAAGTGAGCACTAGAACTTGAAATTTCCCAAACCCCACCACTGCAAGTGCTTCATCCAGTGTGTACTCAAGCCCACTGTCAACATTATCCGCAATCTGCCAAATTTATATACATAAAACAACCAAAAAAAGACAAAATTATAAGAATTTCCCAGTTCAACCAACTAATTTGGAATAAACAAGAAAGACCCTTTCCATTTTTTCAATTCTTTTGCAGGTAAAGCAGTACAAAAATTACTGATTCTGGTTTCTACAGCAAGAATTAAACAAATTTCATTCTTAGTGCAGTGTGTAAACAAATAAAAAAAACTGTAAGTGATAATTGAATAGCTAATTATAAGGAAGAACAGGGTTTAAGAGCTGCAGTTACCTCATTGCTCATTATGAAAATCTTTTATGTTCGTTGGTTTGATCTTCAATTGGAGTTCAGAAAGGAGGACTGTTTAATATGTGGAGGGAGGATCATCCCTATGTCAGATATCTGCAACTTTCAACCACCTGTTAAAAGGAAGGTGTTAATTTCATTTTTGGTCACCGAACTTTTAGTGAAACTTCAATTACCACTCTTTAATTTTTCGTAAACTTTAATTTCTTTTAATTTCAGTCACTTCGTTAATTCCTATTACTAAATTTAACGTCTCAGTTCTTCATTAACCTCGTTTCTAGATAAATATGCTATCTAATTATAATGTGACTTCAAAATCTTGAAATTGAAGATAAATAAAGTTTAAAGTATGTTCTGTCGGATGATAAATTATCATCGATTTTTAACACATGATTTTATTCTTAAATTTTACATCTATGACATGATTAGCTGGAATATTTACTTAAAAACGTCATATTACTATCAATTTTAAATGTTTATGTAGGATTGTGAATTTAGTAATAACAACTAATAGAAAAACTAAATCTGAAAATAAATTAAAATTGGTGACCAAAAATAAACAAAACCATAAATTGGTGACCAAAAATAAACAAAACCATAAAGAAGCAAAATTAATTATCTAGAGCTACCAAACATTGACCACTTGGCCCACTTCTATATCCTTTCCTTATCCTTACAACATATAAGAGTGGGTTTAAAAATTACTGTTCATCCATCGACCAAAACTACGTCGTATCACTTTCGTTGCCTGTTGTTGTTACCTTTTGGAATTCAGATCTAACACGCAACACATTTCTAATTTCTCTCTTTTCACACGTTATCTTCCTTCTTCTTGCTTTTGACTCTGCAGAGTTCATTTGCTACGAACTCAGGTCCTCTCTCTCCCATCTCTTCTCTGTGTTCTCTCACCAACCCTCTATTCACACATATCACACACATATCATTTGAATCGGTGGAGATCTGGCCATTTCGGTGAGTAATATAGGTATGTATTGTTTTATTTTGCTTAAATGTTTCAGATTGAAGCTGCTTTTTAATTTGTTTATACCCACTTCGTAAGAAGAGTTAAACTCCTTCCTCGGCGAAGTGCAAAGTGCAAACAAAACGCAGACGTACTCACATTTTTCGCTCTCAATTGAAGGTATTCCTCTCTCTATACATACAACTGCATACACATAATACTGTATTCTATGTTTTATGTACTTTAGAAACCGAATTAACGGCTATATGTAATTTTTGGTTTGTATGTATAGATAGGCGAAATGTCGAAAAGGGGAAAGAAGAGGACGAGGATGAGGCACTCTCAAGAAGGAGACGAGTCTCCAAAGAAGTCATCTAAGCCCTCGACGACACTGCGGTTGATAACTTGATTCCGATGACGCCGACCATATTTTCGTCTGTGAGTGAGGTATGTATGCTCGTGTCTTGTTTTTTTTTGAGTAAATAGTGTATTTTAGGGTTTTATGTTGTAATTTTTGTTTGTTTCAAATTACAGACTTTCCAAGAATTGAAAAGTGTCGGTGAGAATCTGGAATGGGAGGGTTGTAGTGGATATTAGAGAGTTCTATTATAAAGACGGCAAGGAAATGCCGGCAAAAAGTTTTTTTTTCTCTCTATCTCTTTCCATTTAATAAACAAGTAAATATAACTCAATAACTATACCCAATGTTATTTTTTCGACTTGCTGGTCTAATCTTTTATCGAATGCTTTTTCACTTTAGTTGAATGTGTTAATGTGTATCTGGATTTTATTATTTTCCCCTTAAAATAAGAAAATAGCCTTTGTAATCACCAACACCATTTATGCTTATAGTGAACATGCACTTGTTGTTCCCACATAATTCAAGTTTGTGCTTAGAAAGACAGCGACAGGTATGATAAAATGCTTTTCTGAATCCCACGAATTTGATTTTGTTGTCGCTTTTGCTATTATTTTTTGATTCTATTTGTATCATGGCATTCTTTGATAGGTCTACAAAATATTGCAATATATTGAATCATATCAAAAAGAAAACAAGCTCAGTTCGATGCCTATTGTACTCTGTGGGTAAGTTTGTATTATTTACTTTCTCCTTTGATAGCATTTTCGGTAAGGTGGATTGGATACTACTGAATAATATTAAATAAGAAAAAGAAGTTAAAAATGTTGTTCACGGTATTGTTACTATGTACCAAATATGCCCTGAGAATACTCTAATCAGTACACGTATTTAACTTTTGCAGTGACTGGAATGGAAGCAAGAGTGGTCATATTTACAATTTTCTTAGATCTCAGGGTTTCGTATCGTCATATGATACTGCTCATCATTACACCAATGCAGATGCCCACAAGGTAATTTGCCTCTCTATTCTCATTCATTCTTTCAGCCACTTGTGACTCGGGAAATTTCCTGTTTCTGATGCTGTATGCTTTTATGCAGTGGATAAGCCATTGAAATGATCGCGGGAACATATGCTTTTATATGGCTCCTTAATCCTAATAGATATTGGAAATTACTGAAAACAAGTTGGAGTGAAGCAGTGTTTGCATTGTTCAAGGTGAGACGTGTGTTTTAATTTTCTGGACCTTTTGGCTGAAATTTTATTTATATGGTATGCAATATTTTCGATTGGTTTAGTGGTATTTAGATAACTTCCCACTTTAAAAAATGAGTAGATGAATTGATATTAGATTCTTGTAATGATAACTTCCCACGTTGAAAATTGAGTAGATGAATTGATATTAGATTCTTTTAATGAAAATTAAAAGCCCATTTGTTTTCAATTTTGATTTTTTCTTAAAAAGCTCAAAAAGTCAAAGTCAACAATTAATTTTAATCACATTTTATGGTCCCACAACTTTTCAACCACACATTTCAACAACATTTATCAACTTTACCAAAAAATCGATTGTAATCAAAATCAAACACACACCTTAACTAATATACTTTGTTGATTGGTAATGCCACGTGCCTATTTTTCCAGTTTGAGGTTGGCTAAGCTTATATTGTTTGCTCACAAGTGAATGGTTGAAGATAAGATTTTTATGATGACCTTGTCAAATAGATTAAGCTTTTAGATCAAGTGGTTAACATAATATCAATAGTATCAAAGCAAGCAAACGTCCTAAGTTTAAGTTTCACTGCCACCAATTTATTAAAAATTGTGCTGTACGAGGATTTGTTGAGTAAAAATGAACCCCGCCTATACGTGAAGGGGTGTGTTGAATGTAAGATGTAAATGATATACATGTGGCCTTATTAAATAGTTCAAGCTTTTAGATCCAATGGATTAATATAAACAAGCAAGTTTTAAAATATATATTTCTTATGGGTTAAAGTTCGAAATAAAAGTTGTTTATGTTGATAGGAATGTAAGTGTTACTTTCCCAACCTTTTTTATTTAAAAGTAAGAAAAAAGTAAAATATCCGAATATGTTTGGAACAAAAAGTTACTTAAAAGTAATTTTTACTTTTAGTTAACTTAACCAAGCATGATCTTTCTCTCTCTGGTGTCACCAAATTTCTAAATAGTCAACTGTTGATTATAGGATCTGCAATCCTTTCCTATCTTTGCTCGAAATGTTCTGATGATCTTTCATTTTGTCACATTATCACTTGAGATATGAACTAGGGAGATTGTAATTTTTTATGTTTTGCATAGATTTCCAATGAGTGTCTGGATGGGATCTCAACAGGTTGAGGATGTGTTGGGTGCATGCACAACCCCATAGTTTAGCTTTAGGTTGGAAGAGAGAGTTGCACAATTTAAAACATCAAGCCCTTTCTTCTTTTCATACTAAATTTTCAATTGCATAGAAAATTTTCAATTAAGAAAAAGTACTAAAAGCACTAGCAAGCTTGAAATTATCCGATCTCTCGTTAGCATGAAAATATCCAATTATACTCGGAACCTTCTTCCCATAATATTTTCTACATATTGTGCTCCAATTTACGACTTGCACTTGAAAAATAGATAGGGAGGAGGGGAGAGCTAGCGACTTAGTATGCATCATTCTGTTATAAGGTTTGAATCTAAAAGTTTATTTGAAGCAGTTGTGCATTGAAGTCTTACAAAATGAAGTCAATCCACATTCTCTTGTATCTTTCTATTCTTGCTGGCTTTTGATTATTACATTTGCATAATGATGATATAATATCCAGTAATTGTAATATTTAACACTTGCATCCTTTCATTTTCAGTATCAACTTCGGCGAGCCTCTTTGACAGAGGATGATGCATTTGCCTTTCTGAAGGCTGATTGTGATGGAGATTACATTACCTTCTCTGGTTTCTGTGAAGCATTGCGACAGGTTCATGATATCTCAGATTTATGTACTTGCATTTGCGCTTGGGCTAGACATTCCATCTATATATTTTCCTGGAGTGGGCTGGCAAGGCGGAGATGAATAACCACTATTCTTTGATATTCCTACAGCTTAATTTTATTGGCCACTGCTATGGACTGAGTGTTGACGAGACAAATGATTTGTGGGTGCAAGCGGACATTGACGGGAATGGTGTTCTTGATTATAATGAATTTAAGGTATTATCTCCATTTTTAACTTATTTAGCATTATTTTGCAAATTATGATTATGTTTATGCATCTTTTTTGTTTTAATAGAATTTTCAATGTATTGGTGGCCGGCTGAGATTATTTCTCAGTAATGTCGCTGCACGAAAATGTTGGAGCTTGTGGATCCGAGGTTGGGTTCAAATTTCAACGAGGACGAGGCAAAACGAATGATTATTGGTGTTCTATGTGTGCATTTTACTGTAATTCATGAATGGAAAATATTGACACGTACTTTATAATTTTATACCATTACCATGTACACATTCTTTGATTTTCAGTGGTACAATGGCAACTTGTGTTTATGTAAATCTTTTTGTTTTTCTAAGTATCTGATTTTGACTTCATTTATTTTTCAATATATTTTTAGTTTGGAAATTATTCGTATGAAATTGTATTTGACATCAGTTTATCCTCATCTAGCTTAGCTACTCGTGCGATAAATAATCAAAAGAACTCAATGCTATTTCGTATAGTGACTTAGTACACAAGATGAACATCAGTCCACATCATTCAAAAAATAATAATAATAACAAATCATGAAAGTTTGGAAATTATTCGTATGACATTGTATTTGATATCAGTTTATCCTCATCTAGCTTAGCTACTTCGTGCGATAAAAAATCATGAGAACTCGAGACCATTTTGTATAGTGACTTGGTACACAAGATGAACATCAGTCCACATCATTCAAAAAATAATAATAATAATAATAATAATAAATCATGTAAGTAACTCCCAAAATAATATACATGTAAATGCATTTTTTATCATTATTCATGTGTAGGATAATGTCAATGTTCGCTACTATTAGTTTTTTTTAAAAAATTATGTTTCATTCCTTAGTTTTGTTGAGAGCTCGACAAAAAAGTCAATTTTTTTTTTTTTTTTTTTTTTTAGGTCGAGCAGCTCGAAAAAGGCCAAATTTTTTTTTTTTCGAGTAGCTCAAAACTATACACATACCTTTTTTTTATGGTTGTGTGGAGCGGACAAATAAGAGTCCCATTTGTCGAGTTACTCGACAATGCCATTTTTTTTTTTGGTCCGATGGTTCGAATAACATTCAATTTTTTTTTTTCTTTTTTGATTGTAGAGCGACTCGACAAACACTCTTTTGATTTTTGATATATTTTTTTTTTTTTGCAAAAGACTTTTTATTTTTATTTATTTGGAATTATTTTTTTTTTTAGAATAATCTGTAATAACAAATTTGAAAAATGTAAAAATTTACTTTCGATTGGAGTGAATTGTGTACAATTTGCTTATAAGATAAAATAATAATATAAAAGATTAGTAAAAATTGAAAGAAAATCTATGTACTACTAAAGTCTAAAAAAAAAAAAACACACAAAAATGCTATTAAATAGATATGTTGGAAGATGTTTGAAAATCGCTTTTTTTTTTTTGGAACAAAAAATTAATAAGACCAAAATATATATTTTTAATTTTTTAATCGAGGAGCTCGACACTATTCAATTTTATTTTTTATTTATTATTTTTTTTGTAGATAATACAAGGAGTGCCAAGCATGCCAATTAAAATGGGCTTTTTTTTTTTTTCTCTAATTTTTTTTGTGTGTTCGATCAAGAAGTTGCCAATCAAAATGGGTTTAGTGGATTTTGACAAATTTTTCCTTAATTTTTTTTCTTTTACACCTTCGTCCAAACAAATTTTCATTCAATGTTTTACCAATTTTTTTTTATATTTTTTACATTTTGTACTGTTGTAATTATGTTGTAATTATTGTTTGAGTTTGTCGAATAACTCCAAAACCTCCCATTAGTGGAGTTAGTCGAGTTGAAGGCCATTTTTTTTTAAAATTTTTTACTGTAGTTGAGTTACTCAACTAAAAAGTTTGTCGAGTAACTCAACAAGCTCAACTCGATGATTTTTTTTCTTTACTTTATTATAATTTTTATTTTATTTTATAATTTTATAATTATTTTATTTTTTAACTTTAGATTATTCAATTTCATTTCCTTTAAGCTTGTTTCTCACTTATTTCACTAACTTTGTCTAATATCTTCCATAATTGCCTAACAACACATGAGAGAAGTCATCAATTAGATTTATTTATTTATAGATTATGTGAGATTAGTTATTGAAACGTCATCAACTTATAAATTTGTGCGTCATCAATATATATTTTTAAAAAATTGTTTAAAAGTTTTAATTTCATATTTTATATTTTTTTGTCATTTTAATTACATTTAAAACCTAAAATTTTTTCCTACATTTTTCACATACGTGCAATGCACGTAGCTAAGACTAGTAAACCAAACAAAAGAGAACCGTGCTTAATGGGAAAATAGCAGTGGAGATCCCCAATTTTCCATGATAATTACATCTTGATCTTCAACCTAATAAAAGGAGCAATATGGTCCCAATATTTCAATTTCTTCCAAAATTAGTCTCAATTATCAATATTCCATCGAAAGAATATGTTAAATTGACAACTTTTGGTTGAAAACACCATTCTAGCTTCATTTTTTAATAAAAATGAAAAAAAAAATAATAAAAAGACTAATAAACCAACTCGTGTTGTCAATGCCACAACCTCACCTCGTACCATTGCTATTTTCGTCTAATAATTCTCAATAAAAAAAAAGTATAGAACAAACAAATCATAACAGCTATAAAGTATAAAAACCCGACAAAGGGTCGAAATCCAAACCGTGTAGTGGTCTCCTATGGTTAGTTGACTAATATGGTAATATGATTTAAAACGAATTTTAAAACTCAATGAGATAAATAAAAAGATTTAAATTTCAGTGACAATTGATGTAATTAACTCAATATCATGTCACGATTTACATTAGCGATCTAATAATGCTGGTGCCACATAAGTTTTTCTATTAATTGTATAACTAAAACGATTTTTAAAGTTGGATAAAATAAATAGAACTATGCAAACATGAGTAAGGATAGTTTGTGTCAAATGTTAATGGTTGTTTTTGAGATATTAGCGACAATTGTTTGAAAATTGGTGAAATACTTGGCCCACTATGTTTTAGGTCCGAAACCCATAATTAGTGTGGGCCGGAACCCAATAAGATTAATGAAAAATTGTCAATAAGTCACATGCATGAAACTTGTTTCAAATTAGGTCAAATTTTTTTTTTTTTTCAAAATAGTGATTAAGTCATGCTTTTCAACAATGTTTTAAATTAATTCCACAATCACCTCCGTGAACCATATTTTTCCATCGGCACATTCTTCCACCTCCACATACTTTCTCCACCTCCGACGACAACCTCCACCACTTCCAACGACCTCCAGTGAGTGCTTCTTCACTTTCTCCCACTTTAATTTGAGAGCTGCAATAACCAAACCAAATTCTGGAGTCCACAGTTCTGGCAACAGCTTGATCTTTGCTGGCATTTCAAATTTATGCCATGACTTTTGCTTGCCAATCGAGATAAGTTTCTAAGCGAAATAAAAGATTGCCATCACTTATTATTTCTTTCACTTTCGCCATATTAGAAATAATAAAAATGAAGGATATAAATTTATACGAATAAACTATTTTTCTCCTGAATCTAAAAGTCATGAGAATGTAACAAGAAATACTATTTTTTTTTTATTTCGTATGAACAATTTTATTACTGAATTTAATAGTAAGGAAAGGGATCAACCATGGAAAGTGATTGTTGAACCTCATTAACAGCTTCCAGTTTTATTACACAACTCAAAAAAATCTTTGTACTTGATTCCAGCTTCTCGGGCCAATCTCTCAAGGACCTGACGTGAAGGGACAACCAGGCCTACACAGAAGTTGTGGAAGGGATCTGCATATATCATGATGTTTTTCTACATAAATGTTGGACATAAGTGCAACCTCAACCTGTAATTATGTATCAATGCATTAGTTGATCACAAATTTATTCATGCATGTTTATGAAGGGAAGGTGGGGGAGGCCATAGATGTACACATCAAAAGAATCAAAAGTAAGAAAACAAAGTACAACATTTTGTTTAGTAGACTACAAAGAGCTTTTTTCTGCTCCAGTTACACGTGTCATGATTTGCTGCTGTAAATAGCAGTTTGATACTGTATTATAGCAAACAATTTGATATTGTATTAAGTTGGCCATTATATTATTTTGTGTTGTTAATTAGTCATGTGTGTTGTTTGGTACTGTATTATAGAAAAACAGTATGACAGAAAACAATATCATAATAGAAATGAGCATAGAATTTATATACACGCTCAGAATTTTTATTATAATATGTTTTCAAAATTGTTTCGACGAGCCGGTCAAGACCAGTAGCTTAGCCACTGTGTACGATGGATTTTAGCCGTTTGAAGTCGTTAATTTAAAATGAAAATCTTTAATTTTTTTTGTCAAAACAATATTATACATACTAAAACAGTATCACAGATAAATATATCTTAATATATTAGTATCATACATGAAAATATTTTAATAAAACAGTATCACATACTCAAACTACAACATAATAAAATAACAGTATTATAGGTTGAAAGATTATCATAATAAAACAGTATCAAAGATAAAAACATGGTATAAGTATACCATATCACTTTATCTAAATAAAACAGTATCATAATCTATTTTACTGGTTGAAGTAATTATATTGTTCTTAAAATACTCCATTAATAGTATAAGACCATTGATACTGTTTGCATTCAATAACATTATCATTGATTAAAACAGTATCATAGATGTTTTATTAGTTAAAGTAATTATATTGTTCTTAAAATGCTCCGTTACTAATATAAGACCATTGATACTGTTTGCATTCAATAACATTATTATAGATTAAAATAATATCATATGTTGAAATATTATCATAATAAAACAGTATCAAAGATAAAAAAATTGTGTAAGTGTACAATAGACAAAATAATATCAAATATAAAACTAAATACAAAATATTTCAATGGTTGAAATAATGATATTGTTTTAAAATGTTTATTAGTAGTAGACAAAATCATATGTTCAACGTTCATTATAATAAAAGCGATGATCAAAGATAAAAAGTGTGGTATAAATATACCAACGTACATTATTTAAATAAAAGCAAGATGTCGTAGATAAAAGCAATCTAATACAAAATAATATTACAATAAAACAATATTATGAAAACCAATAACACAACAAAATAATATCACAATAAAACAGTATCATTAAATTAGCTTTTTTTTTTTTTTTTTTTTTTTTGCAATAAGGACACGTTGGTCTTTTATAAGTTTAATTGAATTAAGATTTGACTTATATGAGTTTAGATTTCAAAAGTGCCAAAATATTGAGAATTTATCAAGATTACTTTCATGTTTAATTCATCATTAATTGTTGCTGCTGTTGTTTGATTTAATCCAAACCTAGATATTTGATTGGTCAATATTTTAGTTTTATCTGATTAAGAAATAGAGAGCAATGGAAGGTGGTGGTGCAGCGTCGGTTTCAGCTGAGAAGGTATCGGAATCAGCTGATGCAGCCTCATACACCTATTGGATCCGGGAGATGACCCATGAAGCCGCCCCTTTGCCCGTGCCGAAGAAGCTCAACCCGGAAGACCTCTCCAATCAATCCAACAAAACTCACCTGGGTTCCGCCTGGAATGGGGTATTCTTCTGAAAAATAATATATATTTTTTTTCATTTTTTTTGTTTGTACACAAAATCATGGCTTTATATCTTACGTTGATACTCGTATTGTTCTTTCTTGGTTATTCCTCATAAGTTTGGTTTTGAAGTTCATAGATAGTTTTAAAGTTTAAAAAGAAACCAAACTTAAGCTAATTTGATGCAGGAATAGTTAAATTATTACTATACGAAGAGAGGGAAAGGTTTTATTTTGGAAAATCTAAAAGAAATTGTGTTCATTCATGAGATCAAGCAAAAATACTTGGACCTTGTGTACAGGGTGGCCCTGATATTTTGGGTGTTATGTGCGATAATTTAAAATAGTGCTTTTTTATTTAACTAAGAAATATATTAAGAAAAAATAAATTATATTCCAATTTCATTGCAAATATATATTTTTATTTTTTACACATTTATTAATCGACTTCTTTTTGTAAACTTCTTTAAAATAACTTGCAACAAAAACAAAAAATTCTATTGAGTTTACTTGAATAAACCAGCCTTTAGGACTTTCTAGTGAAAGACCTCTTGTAGGACCATTATCACTAGATTTTATGTCAAGATTATCCCAAGTTCTTGGATCATAAATATTGATGGGAATGGACTTATTCTGAATTAAACTATCTACATCTTCATTAATATTATTTTTCTTAAGAAATTCACCATCACCATCAACATCTTCATTTTTATTATCTTCATTAAGTCTCAATTTTTCCTCAACATCATCATTTTTCATCACTTTTATTTTATCATTTTCAAGTACTTGTTCTAAATTTTTGACTTCTTTAACAATAATGTCACGAGCACATTTTTGAGATTTTATCAACTCAATTTTTCTTTTTTTCTTTCTTTTTTCAAATCCTGATTGTTGTTTTCTAGAATATATTTTAAATTTTATGACAAAAATGAAAGCTATGAAAGTAATTAATTAAATAAAGGCCAAAGGAGATCACAAAAATTGAAGTATTGCACCTGATTAAAGATTAAAGATTAAACTGGTAAAAGTTTTATAAGCTTTATTAAACCTATCTTTGTTTCCTCAAAAACTTGTGTACTACCAATGAAACGAAAATATAGATGAATTAGAAATACTAAAAGTCATTATCTATCTAAGAGACTATGTGAAAAATTAAAATTGCTTATCTTTCGACTATTCATCAGCTATAGAATAAATGAGGAAAATAAAGATTGATTGAATATTAAAAAACACGAATTTTTAATCTTTTAAAGAGAGTGAAAAAACTCTTTGGCTTCTTCTTTAAAGACATGCTTATTTTTTTTTTTTTTTTTAGCAAACAGACCATAGAAATCTTCTTGATAACTTGTCGATAAACTCTTCGACTCCCTCTTCTTTTATGGGAACGTTATCAATTATTAATAATTAGGTGTTTTTAATCAATATCGAGGCTTTCAAAACATTTTGTTGTCTTAAATAATCACACGTGTTGATAAGTATTATGGTATATTTGAGAAAACTTATAAATATTCTAATAAAATATTAATTTTTTTTTTTTGAAGCATCATTTTAAATATATGGGAAAGCTTATAATAAAAAATTAATAAAAAATTCAAATATATATAAGCACATGTAATAATTTTTTTTTTGGTGCCCTATGCGGTCGCACCACCCGTACACCCTTATGTTGAGGCGCTGTGCGGTCGCACCACCCGTACACCCTCAAGGCCGCTTCTACTTGTGTATTCATTACTCGATTTTTGATACATTTTGATTTTAAGTGTTGTTCTTTTGATTCAGACTTGTTGTCTACAGTGTTGTTGAGTTGTGCAACTGATGGTGGTCAATTAAAGGTTTATCTTTCTTAGAGGATGCAGAATAAACTTTGAATATTGGAATTTGGACAGACAATAGATGGTTTACATATTCGGCAATCAAATACAGTTAGAAAAAGTGAAGTAGGATTAGTGGCTCACTTAGACTGAAAGGAGGGTTATTTGGATGTCTTGTTAGTTGTGAGAAATGTAAATATGAAGATAAGTCGCAAAACTGTGGAGGATTAAATGCCTTTCTAAAAGGAATAGGATGGCTAGCATATGAGAAAAAAAAATTTATTTCATTGCTGTGATCTCTTAAAGAGATGGTGATCCTAAGAAAATCAACTTCTATCCATTAAGGTGGATGAAAGAGATGAAATTGGCTGGATGTCTTGTTAGTTGTGAGAAATGTAAATATGAAGATAAGTCGCAAAACTGTGGAGGATTAAATGCCTTTCTAAAAGGAATAGGATGGCTAGCATATGAGAAAAAAAAAATTTATTTCATTCGCTGTGATCTCTTAAAGAGATGGTGATCCTAAGAAAATCAACTTCTATCCATTAAGGTGGATGAAAGAGATGAAATTGGCTGCATTCCAGGTATCGCATCGAATGTGTGGTGATGAACTTCTTGGAAGTTGGATAAGAAAAATAGGAAGTTTCTCTAGAAGCCTATCCTTCCATTGTGGAATACATTGTGTCTTTACACCTGACCCTAGTGCTACCGACAGTTTGATCATGATGAAACTGCACGGACACCAAATCACCAAGAATATACTCCTTAGGAACTGAGCTTACGTAAACAAATACTCGTTCTTAGTTTCCTTGCTACTTAGTTTACTTTGCAGGTAAACAAATACTAGGGTCAGGCGTAAAGACACCTAGTATTTACTTTGCAGGTAAACAAATACTAGGGTCAGGCGTAAAGACACCTAGTATTGACAAGGTTTTTCAAGAATACCTCAAATATTACGAATTACCTTGCAGGTAAACAAATACTCATTCTTAGTTTACCTTGCAGGTGTCTTGACACCTGACCCTAGTGCTATCCTTGAATGCTTGATGTTGGGTTGAAGGTCCTGTGAATTTTTTTATAGTTTAAGCATATAATATTTGAGGTATTCTTGAAAAGCTTGTCAATAATGTAATCCAATATTTATTTCCATACACTTTGTTTGCTATAACTGAAGTGGCATTCCTTGGAATACTTATGACTGCATTTGATTATTTTTGTTACCCTACGTTTTTCTTTCAATTGCAGTTTGCACGTTTTAATGAATTCCATTGTCGGCTGCTGTGTTAGTTTTAATTTTAGGTTTCACTGACCTGAAGGTAACCAGATTATTGAGTCTTTAAGTATGTTTGAAGTCAATGTCCATCATGCTTAGCTGCCAAGTGTATGTCGTTGGCTATTGTTGATTATGTTAATACTTGATTTCCATTTTCCTCTTCACAGGCTGGAACATGGGAGGAAAAGAGTTTGAATAAATGGGCAACTGATAGGATTAAGGTTTGAATGCTTATAGGCTATAACTGTTAAATATCATAATAGTTTTGTTTATTGATTGCGCTCAAAAACAGAGCCATATGGGATCGGAACGGTTTTTCTCTTTTATTTTTGTTGCCAGTCATTTAAACAGTCCTGGTGTTGGTGCTGGGGAAACAGTGGTTTAAATGCTTCTGGTGTTGATATGTCAGCATCTTTCAGTCACTCATTCAAATGCTATTGTTTGTAGGCTGTCATTGGTAGTTGCCGAAAAAAAAAAAAAAAAAGAGAGCAAAGACCATATAATGAACTGAAACAGAGCAAGCGAATATGAGCAATTAGATTATCACGAGAACCTTGAGACTTACCGAAGCCTGATTTATATAATTTTAGACATAAGCTAAATAGAGAGAACTTTTCAAATTGGAAAATAACCCATCTACAACGGATTTCTGTAACTAGATTCTACAATAAAAAACTGCCATAAATCCAGAATCTGATAATAGTGCTGGACCGTATGCATTCTCCATATCAATCAATTATTCTGGCTTGTTCATATTTGCAAGCTAGCGTGCATGCACACACTTACCTCGTATTATGCATTTGCATTTGACCTTAGTGTTCAAATTGCAGGAGTTGCTCGGGTCTATGGGGTCCCTGGAGTTCTCTGGTGGCCGAGCTGAAGCATCAGAAGTAACTAAGTGCTCTGGAGATGTGAGTGCCTGTAAAGTTGTAATATTTCCAGGATGATTTCTTTTCTTTAAGCTTCTGAAGATTGGCTTCCAAGTGAATTTATCTATTTGTTATGGGGATGTTTGATGTCAGCCACATTTTATGCATCTACTTGACATTGATGAACTTGCATAAACATAAATATCTCATAATCTGTTGTGTAAAATATTTTAGGAAGTTGTCCATCACCACTTTTGTGAGATTTATTATTTGAGCAAAAAGTTTCAAAAAATATAGGTGCTAAGAGATAATTGAGGATGAAGTACCATAAAGGAAGCTTATAAACACCGGCAATGAGAAGTTCAGGACTTTGGACTTGGTATCCTGAATACGCTTCAATTTGTTCCCTGAAGGTTACATTTCTATATTCTCCATTTGTAACCGGTTTTTCTGTTTCAACGACTTCTTGGTCCGTTTCACCAATTTCTGAAATGAATTAACTCTAAATTTACTTGATTTTTGGAAATGATGACATTTGAGAAATGGTGAAAAGTAATGTATGGTGGAGAGAGTAGTAGTTCATAACTTTTCTCTGAATTCCATCGTGGTTATATTAAATATTCTTAATGATTTTGTGAAATAATTTGCAAAAATGTTCTTCTACTCTGTCCCATGTCGCGAAGGTTCCTTTGTACTGCTTCTCATAGTTCAATAATTATCCACTTCATAAAATGGTTATGAGCAAAAATATTAAAAATAATAGGTGTGTGTGAATCAGTTGAGTCTAAGGTCTGCTGATATCTGAAATTTATAAAATGTTTGCAGCCAAATGGTGAAGATGCTCATTATTAAGAATTCGTTATTTGTTAGAACTAAGACAAACATAGAAGGACAAGTTTTTGTTTGATTTTCTCCAATAATATAGAGAGAGATGATGAATCAGGTTGAGGAAACTTTATTTATTGTGTCGAGTGTTAACATTGTTGCTTAGAATAAGTTAGATTGGACATTTTAGGGTTTTTATCTCAACTAACGTTACTTGGCTTTGGCAATAATTTTTGAATGATTTTCAGGCATTCTTAGTCACTGTACGAAACAAAAAACGAGTTGGCTACACCTATGAGCTGACACTAAAAGTGAAAGGTAAATATATATAATTTTTTCTTTTTCATCATTATGGAACTGTCTTTATTTAATTTATTCTGTTTCTTGTTTCCATATTTCCATTTTGCATCAAAACTATTTTATGATAAAATAATGAACATCAGGGGAATGGCTTGTTGGAGGGCAGAAGAAGAAGGTCAAAGGCCACATAGATGTATTCGAGTTCTCCTTTGGTGAGCTGGATGATTTGCAGGTATGTTGCATAAAAATGCTTGAATCCTGTCAAAGTGAAATTATAACGAGAAAGAACATAGTAGAAGATCGGCTTTGAGCTAAACCAATGTCTTGAGAAACTTGATTTCAACATGACGTTGGTCACATTCTTTGGCTTTGCAGATTAACGCAAAACTAAGCGAAGATAAGGATCTTCCACAACAAGACAAGCAGCAGATCTGCCAGGATTTGAAATTGTTTTTGCAGCCTCTTCGGGAGAAATTACTTCAATTTGAGCAGGAACTCAAAGGTCGGTAGGGATGAACCTTATTGTTTGATTGTACTTGAGTTGTTGTAGTTTCGACTAGCATTTCCATGTCAAGTGCATTATAGCGGAACACAAAATTAGACGCCAAGATCCTTCAAATTCTTGTGATGGGCAATGGAGTTTGATAATTTACTGCATTTCCATTGTCTACGGCAATGGGTGTATCGTTTATTTGCAATTTTCTACATGGTACTGTTGGCTTATCTGGATTTACTGGAGTTCTTCTATTCTAAATTTACCTGCCTCATGTGAAGAGTTGTCCTTGCTAGTCGGTCAAATCGACATTGCTTTGCACTTCCCGCAGTAGTTTTCTCTATTCTTCATGGCTTCATCCATATGGAAATTTCTGTTTTTATGTTTCACCAGCTTCTTGATATATAAGGTTAGAATCTCATTCTAAATGAGGCCAAAGAGTCCACTTCTCTCAGTCTACTTGCAAGAACATGAGACATGAATACGTTTTTCTTTGTCGATCAAACATGACAATGACAGGAAACTCTACATCGCTGAATCATTAATACAGTCAGCTCACACGAGGCAAAAAGGAGATCTCGTGAGTCGACTGGATAAGTGAAGAGCTCAAGTATTAGTCATGTTAGCCATTAGTAACGCTTGACCAACTCATAAAATCACTTTTGCTATTAGGGTTTTGTGAATTTCATTGAAAATCCGAAGCTATAATGATGTTGTATAATTCAATATGAACACGAAATTCAACGAACAATTAAACTTGTAGAATGTTGATGAACGAAGATTAAAATAAAATTACACAAATCTTCAATTGAAGATAACCAAAAAAAAAAAAAAAAGTTAAAAGCATGAGACAATATTCTTGATTTCACTAGGTAAACAATTATACATTGATGCTATTGCTAATTAAGAAAAATGAAAGCAAAGGTAAAAGCATGGCTAATAAAGAAGCCCTAATCAACCGATCTCCATTAATACCTAAGAAAGGAACACCTCGATCAGCTTTTTCAGCAGACAATATTTCGATAGGGAATACGCATGTTCCTGTAGATGGATCATCTGGTACTACCTTACCCAAACCGTGGAAATTACAAGCCTTGTCATGAACCCTTTGTTGTTTCACTTGGAAGTACCTATTGAATGCATATGAAACATTTTGTTTGAAACTCAGTTGGCTGCAAGAACCTCCAGGTGCCAGACTCGAGCAATCCGAGTTATAACACGCCTTATCAAATTCGTCCTTCACAATGTCCATATCACTCATGTCCTCATTGAATATGCACCAACGTCTAGGCATGCGTGTGATGCCCTTGGCAGTTGTAGGGAAGATATCACGCCCTTTGCCAGAAAAATCAATCTTGAATTTGGGCTGCCCGTCAGAGGTGTAAATTCCCCAGTGGCGCTGGAAACCACCGTACCAGAGACCAAGCCGGTTTTCATCGGATATGCTGTGAATGTATACATCAATAGGCATCCCGGGGCGCAATGGAGTTCCTTTGTTTCCAATGACATATGGCAGGAAGTCTTTGTAAAAGCGTTGCGCGTTTGTAATATTGGCATTGGGATAACCATCTGTTGGCCAACCAACCTGTCCAACAACTAGTCTCAGATCAGGGATACCTGCTTTCTTCATTGCCCAGTAGAATGAATCGTATAATAAATCGAATGCATTCGTGTAATTTAGGCCATTGTCGTCCAGCACGAAGAACTTGGACTTGTTATCAAAGAATGCAAAATCAGGGTCTAAATCATTTTCATGGCAATAGTGAATTGGATAAAGGTTTAATGCAGCAGGAGCATTGTTTTCTCTTAGGAATTTTAGGTATTCAACCATTTTAGCCTTTATGTCATCGCGAAAATCTGCGTCGGATGGTTTCATTATGCCTTGCTTCAAAACATCACTGTAATGAGGAGTGGTTGCTTTCACAAGATCTCCATAGCCAGCATTGTTCAGAGCCTCTTGGATAAGTTTCAACACATCAACGGCATTATCATATGTTTTATTAATGAATGCTGTTGAAAAGGGTTCACTCCCAACATTGACGAACCTGAAACAAAACCAAAGTCGTCAACAAACAACAACAACAAAAACATAAAATCACGAGTTTTCTTCGAACCTTATGTCCACGTTCTGGCTTCTGAATTTGGTAACAGATTTTTGTATCCATTCGTCTGCAACAGTGGAAGAGTTTATGAATTGGAGAGCGAAATTGGAGAGGGAAATGGAGAGGCCAATACCACTCCCTGAAAAGGCAGCCATAACATTATCAGCAGCAGTGAAAATTCTAGCTTCTTGAATCCCGTTCTGTAAAAGCAAATCTACAACCATTGATGGGATCAATCTCTGGGAGCTTTGTCTTCCCCAGTTGATTCCTATGATTCCCTCAGCAGGTTTACCAGAAAACAAAACCATGCAACTCACAAATGTTGCAATCAATGCCATGAATATTGGAGAAGCTCTCATGTTCGTGGATACAAAGGTTTTTTATTTCTAGCAAAAGAAGAATTATCAGACATGGAAATTGGTCAAATGTATGCCTGTGGAAGAGATTTGAATGATTTATCAGAGGTTTTTCAGGAGGAAATAAGAGACGTTGGTTGCTATTTTTCAACATGGCAAATTCTTGTCCTTGATTTTTGCAAGTCAAAGTCAAAAAACCACCCAACAGACACTCCCTCCTCGCAATCCAAATCCCAATCAATATATAGCCCCCCACCACCACCACAAAAAATAAAAAAAAAAATAAAAAAAAAAAAAATCAAGAATCATTTTATGGACTAGAGACAATTTTCTTCCTACTTCTCTTCCATGGTATCAGAACCGAGAAAGATATTAAGTGGTGTGATATTTGCAACAAATCGAAAGAAGATACATGAAAAACTGAGTCAATCACAGTCTAAGGAATTCCAAACAGAGACTTTTGAGAATACTCCTTTCACCAGGAATCAATTGGAGGCCATTGTAGAAAATACTAGGAAGGACAGGCTGGGATTTCTAGTTCCTCTAGTAGTTTTGCTCAGTCAAGGAATACCCATTCATTCAGTTTTGAGTTTGCTCAATATTGATCAAACTAACCCATGATTGCTATTTGTGTCAATCTCCATGGAGCGTCTGGTAAGTATCTTCGATTAACACACGAACATAACAAATTGTTTTTTGGTTAGCAGACAGTTCGGCCGTAGTTTAATCTGCCTTTGAGGCTCTACCAAAGTTGTAACGATCACTTTTTTCTACAAACTTTTCGTTCAGAAACTATTTCAAATGCTATTAGATTACATAATAAAAATTGTCCAAATAGGAGTCACATAGACTTTAATGCTTACAAACCACCCAACTTACAAAGAGTTAGTAACAAGAACTAAAACATTAAAGGCTAATCTCTCGAGCTAAATTATTTACATATAATTTTTGAATAATTTATCAACTCTAAGCACTTATGTCCATTAGAGGTCAAGATATATTATTTTTAATAATTTATTCACCAAAAGTACATATCTCAATTGAAGTGGTAATGATGGGACCCACTTTAAATTATAAATTGGAGAAATTATGAGTATTTAAGAGATGAATAAAAGCAAGATCTTTTGCATGTTTGGACAGCCTGTCCCTATGGAAAGGCAAGGGTAGAGGTTCATTTATTATGTACAATTAGGGATTTTGTTCTACTGCTCCCTTATTCAGTCCATTTCATTGATGTGTGTTAGTAGAGGTACCGTCCATAATAATCTTTAGGATAATTTATACTTTCATCCCTAACCTTTGAACTTTTAGAACTTTTATCCCAATTTTTTATTTTTTAAGACCCATATCCTCAACTTTTCTTATTTTGGTGGTGAAGTCCCAACCTTGAACGTTGGCAGACTTTTATCCTCATTCTTTATTTTTGGCACCTATATCCTCAACCTTTCTTAATTTGGTGGGTGAAGTCCCAACCTTTGAACGTTTGGCACTTTTATCCTCATTCTTCATTTTTTTGCACCTATATTCTTAATATTTTTAATTTGGTGAAGTCTCCAATCCTTGGACTTTTGTATCATATTTTTTAATTTTTTAATTAAAACTTATGAAAAATTTATTTAAAGTCAAATTTTATGAGTAATTTTATTTATAAATGTTGATTTATTTAAAAAAAATTATTTTTACAAATTTTATTAGATTTTCTACATTTTTTGCACTCATATCTTCACTCTTCATTTTTTTGCACTCATATCCTCAAATTGAGCATTAATCAAAATATAGTTTTCTAAATAAAATAATTTAATCTGAATAATACAATATTAAAAAAATAGGACTGGTCATCGACCCAAAAAAGATAACGGGTCAAATATCAAAAGGTCGAACAAATGTCGACCTGGTTTCAATTAAAATTCAATTTTTTGCACCAATATCCCCAAATAGAGCATTAATCAAAATATAGTTATCTAAATAAAACTATTTATTTGAATAATACAATATTCAGAAAATAGGACTGACCATCGATCCAAAAAAAATAATGGATCAATGGTCAAAAGGTCGAACCAGTTTCAATTAAAAAATTAAAAATTAATCTAAAAAATATATAAATTTTTAAAAATAAGTTTTTTTAAATAAACCAATATTTATAGACAACATTACTCACAAAACTTGGCTTTTAAATAGACTTTTCATAAGTTTTAATTAAAAAATTAAAAATATGATACAAAAGTCCAAAGGTTGGAGACTTGACCACCAAATTAAGAAATGTTAAGGATATTGGTGCAAAAAAATGAAGAATGGGGATAAAAGTGCCAAATGTTCAAAGGTTAGGGACTTCAGCTACCAAATTAAGAAATGTTGAGGATATAGGTGTCAAAAAATAAAGAATGAGGATAAAAGTGTCAAATGTTCAAAGGTTGGGGACTTCAGCCACCAAAATAAGAAAGGTTGAGAATATGGGTGCCAAAAAATAAAGAATAGGGATAAAAGTGCCAAAAGTTCAAAGGTTGGGGATGAATGTCGTAAATTACCCTAATCTTTATCGTGAGCACCCATCCATCGATCACCTCAAGTGGGTGGGCGAATAAGCTACCCCACCTGGAGACAGTAGATCAAGACTGGTACAATTAGAGCATATCAATGCAATATCTAAGTGACAAATATATTATAAGATTTTTTATCTATGTATTAATATCTAATGAATAAATATTTAAGTTTAAATTTGGTCTTCAATACACTCTATGAATTGCTATCTATGTGTATTTTATTTTAATTAAATAAAATCAAAATTATATTTAAATATACATAGAAATTTTGAATCTATGTATGAAATCTAAATTTTGTTAAATCAGCATCTCTAATAGAACTTCTAGATTTAGACGGAGCTTTAGATATTGTCTATTTTTTTCATCTTGTTAGTTTGACATAGTTTTTGACAGCTCACATTGGAAAAGAATTTTCTTATACATTGTCTATTTTACGTATGTGACAAAAAAATAATATACTAATCCACGGTTGCACTGTAGATGCTCTTATAATTATGCATGTCCAATTCTATGATTTCTAATAGAGTTGTACAAAAAATTCGTCAAATCGCAAACTAAATCGAATCCGTGAGTTTGAAAACATTGGTTCGAGTCTACTTGGACCAATCAACATTTAAATTTTAAACAAAACCGAATTGTTTCAAATGGTTTGGTTTAAGTTTCAACATTTAAAAAACTTCTGGCCAGATTTTAATTTTTTATAATTAAAAATAAATTAATTCTATTACTTACACATTTACAAAGTGAGCAAAGTAAAACACAATACTAAATTTATTGGGATGACTTATTTAATTTTTGTCAAATTATTGGGTCATTGATCTATAACCTACAAAATCATTATTGAGTCCATTTATTTATTAATTTATTTTAATCTCCTCCTCATTTTCATTTTCTTCTACGAAAAATATTAATTTAATATAACAATTGAGACAAATATTAATACAATGTAATATTTATGTTTAAAAAGATCTCATTTAAAGTTTTATTGATAATTTTAGACTAATTTACTTATGTTTTAATTTATTTTAAATGCGTAACTATTATGTCGATAGAAATCTTGGTTTAAAATCGAACCGGACCACAAAAAATAGTTGATTTTGGTTTGGAATTTTTCCAAAATGTTTTAAAAGTTTAGTTTGAAAATAAATAAAAAATCCTTCATACGAAACCGTGTTCACTCCTAATTTCTATTACCCTTTTAGGGTGTGTTTGATTGGTAGCATGGAAAAAGGGTGAAATGAAAATATTTTTCATGGAAGTGGGAAAATAAATTCCACTATCTAGGCGGGAAAATTTTTCCAAGAAAGAAAAGCAAATTCACGCTTTAAATCTTTGTCTTAGAAAATGTATTTGTTTTTCATGTATGCCAATCAAACAACAAAGTGGGAAAATAAAAGTAAATAAAAGATTTTCCATGGAAGTTACATTTTCCATGAAAAATATTTGAATCAAACACACCCTTAAAAAAAATATATATAGAAGCAATTGTTTGATATCATTAATAGCCCGTTTGGTGTGGATTATAAACTAGTTTATTTGATCAAAATAGTTTATTTAACAAAAAATAGTTTATTTGATCAAAAAATTTGGTTTTGTAGCATGATAGTTTTGACTATTTTTGATTAAATAAACTAATTTATAATCTACACCAAACGAACTCTAAAAGTGTATATTGAAATGTTATGCGAAAGTTTAGCCATCGAGTATAGACTGGAATATCTATAAAGATAGTCCAAGGTCGTCTAAGCTCTTAAGATCCAACCTGCTAAGTATGCGAGGTAACCATAGAACAAAAAAAAAACATAGAACAAGGACGATTCGAAGTTTTTATCATTTCAATTAAATTAGACGTTATGAGTCATTCTATGGTAATTCAATTGTTGATTTTTTAAAATGCTATATCATCTATGTATGAATCAAGGTTCTTTAGTTAAGATGTGAATAACTAGTTAGCTCGACTAATGTCACATAGTCAATAATAATTGAAGCGGCAAAGATAGAATTTTTAAAATAATTTTTGAAAAATGAGTTAAAGAGGGCAAAAGAATTGCAAAACGCGGTTTGAATATTTATAAAATTTGATCAAAGAAAGAGAGAAATTGAAGTGAGAAGTCATCGAATAACGTGCAATAAGTGATGGGACCCAGTTTCCTCTGTCAACAAAACAACAAAAGACTTGTACTTTTTTAATTATTAATTTCTGACTCTTTCTGTCTGAACAAAATTTATAGCTCAAATCTACCCAATCCCTATTATTTTTCACTTAATCCTTCCAAATCTTTAACCACTGTCATAACCTATACATACACGGGTGGAAGGGAGGATGACAAAATATCTCGACCTCGTTTAAGAAATTGATTTTGATTAAAATTAGATTTTTTGAAAAGAAGATGACTTTTTAATAAAAGTTTTAGTGAATACAAATATGTTCGTATTGTCCAATTCTAAACAGGATTAGAATTTTTTACCCATTTAGATAATTGGAATAGAGACGAGAATATGAGATTTTGTTTTTATGTATTTTTTAATTTAAATCATATTTAAAAGTGAAAAATTATTGCTAAAAAAAGTGAATCTCGTCTCCTAAAAATACTCATTTCTAATTCTTTTAACTCAATTCAAATTTGGAAATAACTAAAATAAGTCGCATTTAAAGTGAATGTCAATGTATAGATCAGGTTGATGGGTACGTAAATTTATTCATTATTAATAAAACATGTCGTTTAATTAAAAAAAAAATCAAATTTTTTTTTTTTTAATATTAATTCCAAACATTCTCTATTTACTTGGTTTTAAGTTGACTTGAATTTGAACTGTTCAAATGCATCATATAAAGGGTTGCTTATTTTCAAAGGAACTGTGTCGGTGACTTTTTCCAGCTCAAACACAAACCAACACCTTTAAAGTTATTCCCTACTCATGTGATTATAAGTGTTATATGTCTTTTTCTTACGTTTGAAGTGAAAATTTCCCACTAAAAATTACTGTATTAAAATTAAAAATAAGTTACATTTCGAAGTTTAATTTTGACGACTCTTTCTATCAAGTAGAATTGAAGTTGAATTGCTACTTGTAATTTTATCGCAAGCATGAGAAAGAAAGATGGCAGACAATCGAGTAGGAGAAGTATAAAAGAGATTGAGGATGAGAGTCGAGTGTGTTCTCAGGAGACATGTGAATGCTAGAAGAAGAGAATGTTTGTCTACACCAAACAAATGCTGAATCCATAGAAGACTCGTGGAGAGAAGAGCATGAATCATGGTTGTACCTTATATTGATAAATCATGATTTGGCATTTCAAGAAATCCCATCACAAAATAAAAGTTTTTCAAGAATTACTATTCTCATAGAGTGATATATTTGGCAAGATGATAAGGGGTATGTCAAATAGAGATAATAATCGGGGGAGTCGGGCCAAGGCGGCTATTACCATCTTTTCCCCTTGCCGGGATTTTTGAGGCGGGATAGAGATCGGAGCGGGACGAATATAGAAAAATTCTATTTATCGCTCTGTTTAATTAATTTTATTTTAAATTTTTTTTACATACAATTTAAATTTTAAAACATAAAAATAAAATATTCGAGACTCATTTAATAATTGGAGCGGGACAGGACTTTTTGCTATTCCTAGGCACCCGATAGGTATACTCTAGTTATTATTTAGGTTTCTATATTATAAATAAAAAACTCAATAATTAGACTTTCCGTCCCATTTCTTTATATTATTCATTATGAATAATCAATTAACCCTTTATCTCTCTAACAATTTTGAGGCCACAATTTTCTCTACCTTCCCCCAACGTGTTGCCATGTCATATAATAGATTCTGCGAACAAAAAATAATTGAGAAAATTTTATTTATTTTGTTTGCTTAAAGAAATGGTCATAATCTTGAATTGGGACACAGTTGTATATTAGTACATATTTAGTAGAGTTTAAAATAATTTTTTTACACTTATTTTCAACTACACATCTCATAATTTTTATCAAAATTTTTTAAAAAATTATTTTTAATCTCGACCAAACAATCAAATAAAGATACCCAACTTATCTCTGGCATAGCGTAGGAAGCTCTTTCGAAATTTTCCATTTTAATATCAACCATTTTGGTGAAATGTATGGCTCAATTCAGAACAGATTATAACAGACTAATTCTAGTTTGGTTTGTGCTACAAAAAATATTTGTAAAAAGAATGTAATTTTTCTGCCTTCACTTTCATGATTCTGTTGCATATTAATTTTATATAGAACAAAACTGAATCGACACGTTCATAAATGCCCGACTAACTATTTTTAATAGGGATGGCAATGCAGTTTCTACCGGAGATTTTCGGGATGTGGGACAAGAATGGATAGTGGGAGGAATTAAAATATCGCTATTTACCTCCATATTATTATTTTTAAATAAATAAAAATAAAAATAAGACAATAAAATATATGTTTTCAAATGGGACAGAATTAGAGTATTTTGCTATTCATAACTTTTACTTATGTTTTATTTATATGTGGACGCCTAAAATTTTCTTAGATGGTACCTTTTGATATTTTGACATCATAATGAATGACTAATTCAAATAAGGATTTAAATCTTTAAAAAACTGAATAAATATTATTTATTTTGCATACATATTATCAAAAAATTGGCTGATTAATCATATAAATAAATAAAATAAAAGCATTGGGGAATAAATTGAAGTAGCCAGTAGCAATTTATTCTTATTTAGATACACGGGTTTTGCTACTTTTACACTCTCACTTACGTCCCCATTTGCACCTTCACTGTTGGATAAAACATTTGACCAAAATTATTATTTGCCACGTAAGCAAATATAAGTGAGAGTGTAAGTGGAGATGTACAAAATTCTCGGTATACGTGAGAAAGAGGGACATCAGTACATTATTGGCAGCTGGAACCACTCCTTAATGTGCCCTTATGAATGTGTTCAAATTATCATTTTCTTTCCTCACCACTCTCCTCCCTTTCTCTCATGTCTCCCACCGCCACCGCCACCGCCACCGCCGCCGTCAGATGTCCTCCATCGCGGTGGCATTTAATGCCACTCACAGCCATCATTTTCTTCTTGTTGGTTTCTCAGATCTGTGCTGTTTCAGCAGCAGAAAATGTCAAGGATCTCAAGAAACTCAGCTTTGAAAACCCGAGCCTTTCACGAGCCTACACTGCGTTACAAGCATGGAAACAGGCCATTTTCTCTGATCCATTCAACTTCACAGTAAACTGGACAGGCCCCAATGTTTGCTCCTATGGAGGAGTGTATTGTACACCCTCTCAGCTCAATGCATCCTATAGAGTTGTGGCTGGCATTGACCTCAACCACGGCGACATTGCCGGGTTCCTCCCAGATGAGCTCGGGTTATTGACCGATCTCTCGCTCTTCCACATCAACTCCAATCGGTTTTGTGGCGTGGTACCAGAGAGTTTCAATAAATTGAAGCTCCTTTTCGAGCTTGATCTCAGTAACAATCGCTTCGTTGGGGGCTTTCCCAAAGTAGTACTCGTATTGCCTTCATTGAAATTCTTGGACTTAAGGTTCAATGAATTCGAGGGTCCTGTCCCTAACAAGCTTTTCGACAAGGATTTGGATGCAATTTTCCTCAACGACAACAGGTTCCGGTTTGGTATTCCGGAGAATCTCGGGAATTCTCCGGTGTCTGTTTTGGTGTTGGCTAATAACAACTTGGGGGGTTGCATTCCAGGCAGCATTGGGCAAATGGGAAACACTTTGAATGAGCTGATTTTGATGAATGATAATTTGACTGGTTGCTTGCCTCCACAGATTGGAATGCTCAAAAATCTCACGGTGTTTGATGTTAGTTTTAATAATCTTCAAGGGCCATTGCCATCGGAGATTAGCCGGATGAGGAGTCTGGAGCAGCTGGATGTGGCGCACAACCGCCTCACAGGGGATGTGCCCGCCACCATCTGCCAGCTACCGAGGCTGCAAAACTTCACTTATTCCTTCAATTACTTCACAAAGGAGGCGCCACAATGTGCTAGATTTGGTGGTGGAAAAGTGTCTGATGGGAGCAAGAATTGTATTCCGGGGAAGAATGATCAGAGGTCTGCTAAAGAATGCTCTTCTGATGCTGCTAAGCCATTTGATTGTAGCAAGTCCAAGTGTGGAGGCGGCGGCGGCGGCTTTGCACCACAGCCAATCAGAAGGCCACCTACAAGTAGAAGAAGCCCAGTTAAACAGAAGCCACCATCGCCCAAGCCAGCTCACGGGCCGAGTCCATTTTTTAAGCTTAGACCGCCACCTCCTCCTACATCAAGGTCGTCGCCAAATACTAAATCACACCCTCCACCACCTCCAGCTCCGACCAAGTCATTCCACGCGCCACCATCACCTCCGCCACCAACTCAAAAAGTCTCTCCAGGGACTCATCCGCGGCCGCCTCCTCCTCCAGTTCACCACGAGAAGCCCTCCAAGCACGCGCATCCACCTCCACCTCCACCTCCACCTCCCCCACCCCCACCAACTTATGAGCACGTGACACCATCGCCGCCACTGCCGTCTCCTCCACCACCAGTGTCCTATGAGCCCAAAACTCCGCCACCCCCACCCCCACCACCACCACCACCACCACCACCAACTCATTATGGTTACACTCCGCCACCGCCTGAGAGCTCAACTCCTACCTATCAACCTAAATCACCACCCCCACCACCAACTCATTATGGTTACACTCCGCCACCGCCTGAGAGCTCAACTCCTACCTATCAACCTAAATCACCGCCACCACCAGCACCAACTCATCACGGTTACATACCCCCACCTCCGCCAGAACACCAGCACTCAATGCCACCAGCTCCATCACCATCAGGGTATTCCCCATCTCATCCTCATTCCCCACCACCACCCTCCGGGTGCTACGAACCACCCCCACCACCTCCAAAACAAGAATGGCACTACCCACCTTCACATCCACCACCAACATATGCACATTCCCCACCCCCCCCCCCCCCCCACCCCACCCCCCACCCCCACCATACGTTCACTCATCGCCTCCGCCATCCTCTCCACCTCCACCACCACATTATTACGTGTATCCATCACCTCCTCCACCCTCTCCATCTCCTCCACCACCATACACGTATTCATCACCTCCACCACCCTCTCCGTCCCCACCTCCGCCGCCAGTGCACGAAAACATCCCACTACCTCCAATAAGAGGAGTCTCCTACGCATCACCTCCACCCCCTGCCATTCCATACTACTGATCCCTCTTCATTTTGAGATGCTACGATTTCAACAATCACTAGTACAGTCTTCCTAGTTTTTTTTTGCTCTGTTTTTCTTCAATTTTTTTTTTCGTTTAATCGATTGTATTATTGGTCTTATAATTAAATTATATGTATGAGAATGGGCGGGATATGATGGGATTTAACAATCACCATTTGTTAATTTTTATATAAGTTCTTGTTTTGTATTACTCCAAATTCATACTGCTTAGGCATTTACTAGGACGGACCATGCTAACTGACACATTGCCTTATATATCTCCTTTACACACTCGCGTGTGCCACAAATCTTATTTGGTTCAAATTATTATTTATTTGGCCAAATAAATAAAGTGATCCAATCATTATTTGACACACGTGTAAAGGTGAAAGTGTGTGTGTAATTTTAGGTGTACAAGTAGCATTTTCCTACTAGGACATTTTCTTGATCATGGCAATAAAAGTCGTGCAATTTTAACTTTTATACTGTCAATTTCCATCCACACACATTTGAGAGCAGAATATTACATTTGAATCGCGGAGATGAGAAGCTCAGATTGCTTTCAAGCTTACAATAAGATTTCTGTCTAGCTAACTCCCACAACAAGAATGGTGTACAAATATGATACCTAAGATTATCCACATAAATGTCAACATGTATGGCTCTAGGGTTGATTAGACAAATCACCCGCTTTTGCCAATGAAAAATATAATAGCCTGTGTCATTGGGAAAGAATTATCGACGGAAGTGAATATTTACAACTGCTGGCTGCAAAAACAGTGTCTGTTGGATGGAGATTGCTAGAGGCAAAATTGGATGAAAGAGAAACGAGCAGATTTTTTTGGTTCGGCAATCAGAGCTTCCAGCTTCAGGTCCTTTATAATTCATCCAAATCAAAAGTCAGTTCAAATCTCAAAAAAAGCAGTGGGGCTGCGGGAGGCATGTAACTAACTCACTTGTATAATTGTACCTGGTTTAATCTTGAATTTGAGAATATTCTGTTGCCTCCTTGAGATGAATTTGATGGGATGGTCAGCGGACTGTCTATGTCGGTCAGTTGCTGAAATCAGCTGTTGATAAAATAGATAAATATGAAAAATTTACAACACAATCAAGACTCATTCACACATTAGCACAGGTCATTCAGCTAGGCTAAGTTACCAGATAATTCATTAGAAATAGACAACTACTTATTTTGGAATGCATGAAATAAGTTAAAAATAAATAAATAAATTAGCTAGGAATCTTGTAACTTTAGCATGCAAAAAAATGTATGGATTATAGAGTCAAACCTTTTCATCATATCGGAAGAGGGATTGGTCAAAGTAGGGAGAAGGACTCTGAGACTGACAATTAAAAGGCAAATTGACTAACACCTTCTTCACAAACTGCAAGATTGAAAAACCCATGGCATGATTGTGAAATCATACTGAAACTGTTATGCTAATTACACAGAAAGTATTCTTTAAAAATTGTAAGATAATAAGATAAAAGCATGTTACCCATCTAACCTTCACTTTTTTTTAGCACTAGACATCCTAACCTTTCACTTAATTGCAAATTACATCCCTATCGACAAATAATGACAGATTTACCCTCTCTAAATAAACAAAAATAAAAAAAAGAAATAAAACAACAAAAAATAAAAATTGCAAAAGAAGTCCCGTAACTTTTCAAAAAGGGGGAGATCTCCTCTATGGTTAACACAAAAACAAAGGGGCAAAATCTCCCTAGTTTTGCGGCAGAGGCTTGGCGGTGATGACAACGGATGGTGGAGGTGCGATAGCATTGGATGGTGGTAATTTGGCCATGAGATGGGGTAGGTGTTTGAGAAAGATGAATTTTTTTCTTTTTTGGTGGGGTAAGTATTTGGAGGCATTGGGGTGGTGGCTCTGGTGGGATGAGGTATGGTTGGTGGAGAAAGAAAATACTTTGCAGTTTTTAAAAAGTTATGGATGATGGCATTGCGATAGCATTGGATGGTTGTAATTTTGCCATGAGATGGGGTAGGTGTTTGGGAAATATGAATTTTTTCTTTTTAGTGGGGTAAGTGTTTGGAGGCATTGGGGTGATGGCTCTGGTGGGATGAGGTATGGTTGGTGGAGGAAGAAAATACTTTGCAGTTTTTAAAAAGTTATGGGACTTCTTTTGCAATTTTTCTTTATTTTTTGTTGTTTTATTGCTTTCTTTTATTTTTGTTTATTTAAAGAGAAAGACAAATACTTCATTTAATTGCTAAAAATAGAGGGAATGACGAGTTTTGCTACATAATTGAAAGGTATGGAATAGATTATGCTAAAAAAAAAAAAAAAGGTTGATGGTAGATTCGTTACATTTCACAAAAGTTGAAGACCAAAATTGCAAATTTCCCTTATAAATAATACCTGAGGAAAGCTGCTAGCTTTATTTTTATTGCCCCTTAGCTGCTCCAGGGCATGGATGTTATTTGAATGAGTTGATATGAAATTTGTGTACAGTGACGAACTCTTTGATGATGAATGAAAGTGGTCGCAGAACAGTTCAAACAATGAATAAAGCTCCTCTGCTGAGTTCTACAAAAAATAATAAATGAATCATTCATGTGTTTAATAGACGTCTCCAATTCAAAAACTTCCAATATAATCATCCATCAGTTCTAATGTGGACACTTGTAATATCAACTTCAAGTCTTCCGACATCAGTGGATGGTGAGTTGATTGGAAGGAACCAAAACCATTAAAGAAATCCTAGGTTGTACTGTTAATGTAAAAAAATTGAATAGTAGAATAAGTATTACAGACACCTGATAAAATGCAATAATTTCAGCACTCTCCATGTTATATACAGCAAAAAATGCAGGATGATTATCAGCATTTCGTGCCACCTGTCGCTCAGAAGAAAAAAGGGTAAAACAAATATAGCTCAATCAGTTGCACTTATTGTACAAACTTTCAATAAGAATGCAAATTGTTGGGTAATAAGAAGATGGGAAATGATCTACTCCCCATGGTGGGGAGTACCATAAGAAGATATCACACGAAAGAGAATAGCATGGCTGATTTTTTCATGTCGAAACTATTAACATGGTTTAGCTAGACCATTCAAATGGTCTGAGCCACAGAACTATGTGCTTGTTCGCTGGAGTTTAAAAGTAGTCTTTTAGGAGATTTTGAAAAAAGCTGGGGGAATGATGGGTTAAAAAGTTGATAAAAGTTGCGGGTCCCATAAAATGTGGTTGAAAATGAGTTTGGGAAAAAAGAGTTCAAAAAAAACTTGGCCAAACATGCTAACTTTGTTGGTTAACAGTAAAGCATTGACATCCCCAGAGTCATCAAGAGCAAAACACATTGTTCAGGTTCTACATGTTGTCCAAGAACAATATATTCCAGTCAGACCAAAGAAATAAATTGAACTTTGAGAGATGACTCAAGGTACATTACCAAAGGAGATTAGACGGATGGGTCATCAGAAGGTTTGTGTTGAAATGGACAGAAACATATTGTTGGTACCTAATTCACAAATTTAGTCATATCCACAGTAACAAGAATACTCAATCTACTAGATTGGTCTCACATTAGACATGCTTAACCAAGCTTTAATGAACATTAGAAATTGAGGAAATAAGTATCGAAGGTATTAAGAAGATTTAAAGGGAAAAACTAAAATGAAGATACTGGAATTTCTTACACAAAGGACCATGTATCATAAATAGCTAGAAGTTCAAGATAAGACTCATTATCATACTAAGCTCCAAAGACAAACATATACTCACTGGTTTTGGTTCTATTCAACAAATATGTAGAAGAAATGATAGGCTAGATAAGAGTAAATAGACATGTGAAGCAAAAAAAATAAAAAATGTAAACTTGATTGAAGTGATTTCACCGAAAAATTAATTAATTTGATTTTACAACCTACTTTCAATTGGCATGTAAATACACGATTACAATGTGCGATGCATGAGCAATAAACTAATTACAACACAAAGCTAAGCTGAGCCTTACTCCCAATAAACTTGAGGCTGGTTACTTAAATTATTTTTAGCACTCAGTTCGATCCGGTACTACATCTTCTAAAAAAGTGTAATGAAATCAAATTAAATATTTTGCAACCACGTCAAGCCACATTTTTGGTCTAACTCTCCATATTTTGACTTTTTCTATTAGGGTCACGTCACCCTTGTGAGTGAAGTTCCAAGTCTATAGAGTACGTGCCCCCGCCAATCCAAGTCATCCCCTCCTTAATTTATTCTAACCTGTTGTCACCTCCATTTGTTAACGTATATTTCCATTGCTTATCTAATAATTGTCATGCAAAACACGTCATTTAACTACCTTTTAATTTGGTAGATATTTTTCGAATCTTTCTGCCACTTGTGCATTCTATTCAATTCACTCCACTCTATGCATTACGATCTTTTCAAGTTCTCCCTTCTCATTTAATAGTTGAATTTAAATACCTACAACAATCACTCTTTTAGTACTAAAAAAGGGCATTCTATGTGTTATGTCTTAATTCTACTTAATTATAACCTTTAAATTCCAAAATCCCTCCCTCCTCGTTCATCAACTAAAACTATATCATAGTGAATGACATAGATCAAAGGGCCTCGTCTTAAATGTCTTGTAAGTACATCCATGATCCATGACCTAAGAGAAGAGATAAGCACTGGATCTCACTGTCCTGAATGCTCCATCACATATACCCAAAATAATACTGATATTTTTAATAGAAATTCTTTTTTTTCTCTAGCACCTAGTATTGCACTCCCTTATTATAGGCTTTTCTTAATGAATCAATAAAAATCATATCCAAATCTAGCTTCTTTTCTCCCACCATCGATCTATGAAGTAAACAAACGACTTCCATTATGGGTGGGACAAACTATGAGGAATATGTAGAATTGGACTGATCAATTCAGCTTGTTTCTATTAAAAAATTCAGTTTTGGTAATTTTTAATAGAGAACCGGATGGCCGGTTCTCGATTTTCACTTTAGAATGAAGATAAGAACCAATTTCACCAAAACTTTATTGTTTTCTTCCACAACGATCTACCACACCATTTAAGCAATATAAATAAAAAGGAACCACCCTAGAGAAGTTCCCAGATCCACTCTACTTGCACGCAATCTCACTCTCACCTCTCAACTCTCAAACAACATCCTTTGTCATCTTTCATTTCCATAAACAACCAATCATAATTGAGCCAGCCCTAATTCTCTCCTAAAATTGAGAGGCGAGAACTAAACCTAGTAATTGAAATTCAGACTTTTTTTTTATTGCGCATCTACACTCACCCAAAATCCCATCCCTAACTTTCATAGTGAATTCTAAGATATTTGAATTACATCTTAATCTGTACGGAGTCAACCTTTTCTATAATTTCATAGTATGTCTCTCTGTAGTTAGTAAGTTCGTACAATCTTGAATATCTCATTTGTTATGATAAATTACACCAACCTACCCTTTTTTCATTGATAAAATTTTTTCCCCTTTAAGTCGGAATAAATTGCAATATAATACTCACAGAATAATTTCATCTGTAATAAAATACCTACCTCACCTAGACACTACCAAACTTCAGTAGGGATTCAATCCAGATCATATGCGTTTCTCATCTTTCCTCTGCATAGTATCCCTCACTTCTAAAACATAGATCCTTCTACTCTAGTTGACATTTGTATCTTTGATACAGTCCGATTTATGCTATGCCTTCCAAAGTTCCACTAAATGATTTGTTAAATAACTACTGCTTCAAATGGATAAGCACGATATATTTGAGTTGTAGCCAAACCTAAGCAATAAATAATGCTCGGTCTTCATGATCCATATATCTCCTAGAGCTATTTAAGATTCTTTAACAATTAAAAAGCAAATGTACCGACACTCAAATGCCACTAACATACATAGAGATAAATAAGAGAAGTCGGTCCAAGAATTATTGAGCAAGAAAGAAACCTACCACACCATCAACACTGCCAAACTTGATCAATAGGTGATGTCGGTCCAAAAATTGCACCTGTGCATAATTATCAACCAGTTGTCAAAAGTTCTGTTGGTTTAGGGACATACAAAATATAAAGAAAGAGCTTGAAAGAAAAAACAAACGTAACAATATATTCTGATTTTTAGAGAGGCGTCATATTCTATAAGCATTCAATAAGTTAGACCTCTACCTTCCAGATGATCAAATCAACGTAATCTTGGAAATGGAAATAAAACTTCTTCTTCAGGCATTGCATTCTCTGGTTCAACAGAAAAAAGTAACATTATGTGAAGGGATCAAGATATGAAATTATACTTTTCAGAAAATAGGCATCATGTTATGATGCATTTTGAAATGGCTGTTGATTCCTGATCATTATATTAATTTGTATGTAATGGTCATGACTGCTACTACAGTGGATTGATTGAGAGGCTAGAAATGGAAAGGGGGAAGAAGTGATCGACAGAAAATGCGTGGAATATGCACCATTTCACTTGATGTTTGCTTTGTGGAGTGAAAAAAAAAACATGAGGGCTTTGATGGTGTTAGAAATCCTGCCGCAGAATCAGAAGCTTCTTGTTTTGCATTTTTCTGGAGTATCCAAACTATCCCTGAATGGATGGGTCCTTTTGATAGCTTTCCATCCTCTTAATCTCTGTATACAAATTGTTCACTGGATCTTCCCCAATTTCGTCTTTTAAAAAAACCATTTGTATTGAACAAAAAAATTCCTGTTCTCGCCTTATTAATAGAATTCTACATGATGTAAAAACTCCTTATTAGTAGATTTCTACATGACGTAAAAAGCAAGCCAGCTTTAAAGCATCTGTGAGTCTATAAGGAATTAATAGGTTATGGAAAAGTAGAGTATTTTCCAACCCTGGTTGTCACAAGGACTTATTAACTATTTTGGATTGTAATTCCTTTTAATATTACTCGATCATCTTTGAAAAATTGTCTGCGTGATAACCCAGTCATAAATGCAGTGGAACAATTAATTTCGTTATATACGCTTACCTAAGCTCTTTAATTACAATCCGAATCTTACTCTGCCATTAGATTTTACTAAGGTTGCAACATAGTTAATATTGAACCCTCATGCATAACTGTAATATCATCACACAATAGGCAAACAAGAAGAAAAAAATATGAATGATGTTGGCAAATAAGAAGAATAATGAGAGAGAGGGAGATAGAGAGAGAGAGGATAAAGAAAAGATGAAGTAACTACACTGTAAAATTTTTAGCAGATCCATCCATAAAGGAGCACCTAACGAAATAAGTAGTCTATAGAAATCGGCAGATTTTTCAAAATCCTAACTCCTCTAAAGACTTGATATAAGCATTCAATCACCCCAAGTTACATAAATGGTATATGTAGGGACTTTAAATTATCTAAGCTAATCCGTGCCTCTTCAGATGGTAAGTTATCGTAGATGAATGGTGCACAATAATTATATTGTCAATGAGTAAGTAAGGAAATATCAACGAGATCAAAGTCTTCATAATTATCATTATAGTGATACGACTCACCAGGTTTGGATCATCTTCTTCATTCCATATTCCTCGAAATATGAATGAAAGCAACCGCTGCTTTAAACCACTCAAAAAAGAAGTTTCAGGAATATGTTCCGTATGTTGTAAACCATTCTCAACATAATTTGTAGACACCTGATGCAATTTACTTTTATCAGGGGCTGTGCACTGCAATCAATGAGAATTGGGTCGGACTTACATTTATACAAACAACTAGCAAGAGAGCACAGTGATGGAACTAACTAAACATCCATTTAGAGAAGGAGATGAAAGGTTTTCAAGTAGAGATCAAAGTTTATTTCTTCCTTGTAATGCCTTTTAAACCTTCACTTGCAAGACCTACAACCCACTCTCTTCAAGGAGCAGTTTTTTTAAAGTAGTGATATGTTAGAATGCAGGAAGTGGGTGCTGCAGCAAATCAGAAGAATCACCCACTATAAGTTATTTGAATCAGATAATTTGAACGCAGGAAGTGGGTGCTGCAGAAAATCAGAAGAATCGCCGACTATAAGTTATTAGAATCAGATAATTTGAAAAATATTCATACAGCCAATGAATCTGATTGTTCACTTCAAAATGAATAAATCTGCAATTTGAGTTTTAAGCATATAACAAAATTAACAGAATCTTGTCCGAAAAATAATATTCATTCAAGGATGATATATTTTCCAGCCAACCCAACTTGAATCACTGTGGCGGTGTGGCCAATCGATTTTTTTCGTTCTAAAGGTCTCTCAGGCAATAATATCAGATCGAGCCAAAATAGTAGATGTTATTAGATTTCAACTGATTGAGCAAAAAACAGCAACTTTTCTTCGTTCTCTTTCTAGAGTTCAGCATGCAGTTGAGAAGGAGTAACAGAACAACCATAGAAATTAAGAATAGTTCCATCGAGTGCTCGAGGCAGTACCACTTGCCTGCGCACTATAGTTGAGGAAAAGTTCATCATCTTCACGGCAAAATTTCCCAATAGCTCGCACATCAACAAGATTGCCAGAGTCCCTAATCTGGAGAATGTGTATTCTTTGATAACGAAGAGAGACTATGGCCAATAAATCATCGTACAAGAAGACACCCATGCTATGTGCCAAATTAACATAATCGTTGCGAAAAACCCTCTCATCAAGTATAACTCCATCTTCCAGGCTGTGTAATTCAGATTAAACCATAACAACGACAAACTTAGTCAGTATCAGTGTTGTGAAATTCTATAGTGAAAAGAGATAATACACACCTCAAGAGGTGAAAAGTTATCTTTTCAATTGATGGGACTCCTTGAATTGCTCCAACAGCAGATGCATCATGAATTTGCGTAGTTGAAGTTGCAAATATTCCAAACTGCTTTCCTTCTATGTAAAGGAAGAAATCTTTGCATATAAGTTCACCACTGGAAGCAAGAGTAACACTGTATAATTGGGTGAAGAAACTCTCAAATTTGTTAGCTTTATTTGGAAGGTCGTGAGCATAACAATCTTCTACTTCGCACGAAAATGACAACCATGTTGGTCTATAAACAATGAGATCCTGATGATTCCTGCTGAAAGTTATAAGATACTGTCCATCATCTGTGAACTTACGAAATAAAAGGTCCGGGCATTCGATGTCATATATGGTATGACTTGGGACTATGTTCTCGTAAAATCGCCTGGCACAATGAACCTGTGAGATTCAACAAATGATTTAGAGCTCATTATGAGACTTACTAAACATTGACAGAATTCCTGCAGAATCCTCAAATCAAGAGTACATCTATGAATGAAGCAGGAAAAGAAAGCCGAAGTTTGATGAAGGGCATGACAGTACCCAACCCAGACCAAGCTGTCAGGACTAATTTTGAATTCATAAAAAACAGAATATGACTGATCTCAAATATGGCTAACTTTATCATTTCACCTGATCTAGAGCACAATATCTCAAACTAAACTTGGGCTCAAGTTTGCTTCATTATCTGTATAACCGGAAGTGGATGACCTCAAATTCCACCCTATCTTGTACGGTAAACTCAAATTAATGCTTTTTCAGTTAATAAAGAAACGTTCTGGCAGTATACAGTAACAACTGTGAATTTTCTATATTGGCTCCCTATCAGAACTTCAAAAAAGTGCTCTTCAACTGGTTTCTCCAAAAATGGAAACCCAGATTTCTTAATAAATAGTTGGATGCATTTTAGGTTATATATCTTAGCTCGAGCAAAGCTAGCCATTAGTATTCTGAAAGCTGAAATAAAAATAATAATACAATTCTGCTTTAATTGTTTCTTCTATGTTTAGCAATGTGAAATAGGGAAGTACTGATTTCTAAATTAAAAGAAAATATTTCTAATTTCTAATTTCTAATTTCAGATGCCAACTCCATGCTGTCAGAGACAGCATCAGTAATCATCGAATAAGGGGGATCTCGATCAAGCCCCCAGCTGATTTCAGTATGTCAGTCCATTTCACAACCTTATATTTACATACAAATCCTCAAAACAGCAAAAACTAAATAGCAATTAATAACCCTTTTGAAACTAAATAAAAAATAAAAAAAATCAACGGATAAAAGATGAAGGTATACACTGGTGCCAGGAGCAGGAGTGGAAATCTGACGTTCGAAAAGCCGGGCCGTAACATTGTTGCTTCTAAACATAAGTAATTTCTGTTCTGATTAATTTATGCTCTCAATCTGCTTCACACCATATGGATGTGGCAAAACAGTCCTATATGATCTTCGGAGGGATAGTGTTGATACACAGCCCGGTGATGGGTTTTGCAAGTGATGGTTCTGGGAGGTGGGGCTGGAGATATCGAGTGGAGGGAATAAATGGAGAAGAGCACCGAGAGAAAAAAAAGGTGTGTACGTGCAAGTGCAACGTATTCAAAATCCCATCTTGTGCACATAACATTATGTATGTATGGGGTCCAAAGATTTAAATAAATAAATTAATTAATAAACCTCTTTTCTTGCACTGAAATCTAAACGTAGAAAATTTTAATAGATTGAGGAGTTGAGAAGAATGAGAAAGAGAGAATTTTGTTTGAGAGGAGTTTGATTTTGATGAATATAGAGAAGAATATGGTGAAATACAAGAATTGAGAGAGAGATGTGAGTTTTAGTTTGAGAGGATAAATACGTAGTGACGGATAAAGAAGTATTTTTTTGTGTGCTTGTAAGGAGTAAACCACCATACGGTCGGTGATAAATAAAGGCAAAACATTGTGCAGTATTTTCCAATTAGTTCTCGTTTGAATTTTTTTTTTAAAATTATTAAAAAATTTAGATCAAAGTCAAGAACTAATTTTAACTTTATATTTTATAGAATTCACAATTTTTATCAAACAGGCCCTTAATTTTATCAAATACCAATTTTATGGTAATAAAAAAATATATGAAAATTCATAAAATTAATGAACTCATTACTCACTCATAAATTTAGATTAACTCACACAAATAGAAACCAATATTTTTCATAAATTGATCTTTTCTACTTGACGTCATAAAATATGTTTTAAGACTTGTAAAAAAAATGACACTTAAGGGATTGGAGTATTAATTCACCCATAAACACTCGGTAGAAAGTTAAATTTTGCCATTGAAAACTCAGAAACGTCTTAAAGTCCAACTTCAACTTGGACAAGTATATTGTGTGTGTGTGTGTGTGTGTGTGTGTGTGTGTGTGTGTGTTTTATTATCAAGTGGCGGACTTCATTAAGAAAGATCACTGCAGATCACCGTAAAAATATCGACATATAATGAGTCTAACAAAAAACATTATTAATCTAAAATACAAAAGACCATAGTACGTGGACTGTTCTATTTCGTATAGTGTTGCTCAAAACGACTCTCTTTCACCCTACGCTGCAAGTCTTAAAGTCCAACTTCAACTTGGACAAGTATATTATGTGTGGGTGTGTGTGTTTTATTATTAAGTGGCGGACTTCGTTAAAAAATATCACTACAAATCACCATAAAAACATCGACATATAATGAATCTAATAAAAAACATTATTAATCTAAAAGGCAAAAGACCATTGTACATGGACTGTTCTATTCCCATCTCCGAAAACATAGCAACAAGAGCCACAATCCATGTCAAGTAAAGTAGAAACATCATCAAGGACATCAGCATTAGGTGCAAGACCATGTCAACAAGTAAATTATAAACTAGCAATACATCACCTAGTCATTACTTCTCCCTCTTTTTAGAATTACTAGTGAAATTCATGTGCTTTGCACGTATTGTATTTTAATTAAGTATTTAATAGTGTGGTAATTGTTAGTAAATTTTTTAATTATTTTTTCACTTATAAAAGATTGAGTAAAACATATATTAAAACATATTGAAAAAATTACGTATTAGCTTTAATTGATCTTTAAGAAGAACGTTTTCATTTTTAAATGATGCAATGAATGTTGAGTAGTTCACTAACATAATTGATTAATACAAATTGTAGAACTAAATACTTCAATTATGATCTTATAAGATTATTATGTTGTTTTAAAATTTAAACTTATTCCACATTTTTTCCAAATTATGACCCGACTTTTTAAATTATTTCAAATTTTCAATTTAATTTTATTCATTCTAATGTATCAAACATTAAAAAAAGTTTAAATCACACGAGTTTCGTGAGATATGCATAAGATTTCTTGTGAACTTGGGTAATAAGTAGTAAAATACCTATTATAGATTAGCATAAGTTGTTAATTTGTGATTTTATTTTCTTGGTATATTAGATAGGATTGTACTCGTGGATATATTTTCTTTTTTTACTCTTGTAACTTTCTATCTTGAGAGTAGTATTCTCTTTCTCTTTTTTCTTGCATAGTGCAAGATTTTGTGCTTGTGGGTAAGTTTTTTTGGACTTAATTGTAATTTAATTCACTAATCGACAGAAAAAATGAATTAAAACTATGTATTTCTTGTAATCTTGATAGCTGTGTTGCTAACTTAATATAAGTAATTAATTGAAGGAATTTCGATTACAAATGATTTTGAAGTTCAAAGTGGGTTCTTGATATATATTCTTATGTTTCACCCAAGGGTGAACCTAGAGCCTAATATATATGTGTGTGAGCTGAATTTTTTTTCAATAGTTTAAATTATTAGGAATTTGGATAGTTTATATTTGGAGAAAAACAAAAATAATATTTAATTGGGTATTCAAAATAATAAAAACATCAACAAAAAATTGAAAGGAAGACGAGAAAAATAGCGAAACATTGGGAAAAAAAAATTAAGGTTGAAAAATCTACAATTGAAAAAAAAAATGAAAAGAAGAGAAATGATGGGAAATAGAGAAAAGTAAAAAAAAAAAAAAAAATAATAATAATAGTTGGACACACATTCCTATAAATAGTGCCCAACTCACTCCACTCTTTTAATATATAGGGATAAGATGGTCGAGAATGGATGGACGTGAATGGCTTTCTTTTAATTCAACGTTTCAATCGGTTCAAATAGTATTTAAGATTGTGTTCTTTTCTTGAAGTCTAGTTTCTATTTAAATAAGAGATTTTACTAGTCACTATAACTTCTTTGAAACGAGACCCAAAATACCAAGTATCAATGCTTTTCTTCTGCATGGGAATTCAATTGAACGAAGACTTGGCGCCAACCATCACAAAATGCTTACTCTATTCCTTTCTTGCCTCTCCCTCTATCTCTCTCTCACATACATCCAAAGGTGGCCTTTAATGACTTGTGGATACTTGGAATCCAGTTCCTTGTACAAACCTGCTGTAATTCCTTCCTTTTTCCTCCCATAAAAGAAAAAACTTTTTAATTGTACTAAAATGGCCAAAAGTTGATATTTCTGGTTTATATTACATTTACATTCACATTAGTCCATCAGAAACATAAAGAATTAAGCTGAGAGTTCCCCAAACCATGATTTTCCATTACCTTTTCGCCTTCTTATTTTTCGTACTTGGCAAAAATTTTCTTGTCGATGGCCTAGGCTGCAACTGGGGAACCCGCGCAACACACCCTCTCCCTGGTAACATAGTTGTCAAGCTGATGAAAGACAATGGGTTTAACAAAGTGAAACTATTTGAAGCTGATCCCAGAGCTTTGCAGGCTCTTGGGAGGTCTGGAATCCAAGTCATGGTTGGAATTCCCAACGACATGTTAGCTCCATTGGCAGCTAGTGTTTCGGCTGCTGAGGAATGGGTGTCGAAAAATGTTTCTTACTATTTATCCAATAAGGGAGTGGACATAAGGTTAGATTCTTAATTTAAGCTTATGATGTTTGATTCTGAACTTGGAAGTTGAATCTGATGTGTTATTGATCAAGAACTTCATCTTGTGATTGAGTTTTTTTTAGGTATGTTGCTGTTGGAAATGAACCATTTCTCAAGACTTACAACAATAAATTCACACGTACAGCATTTCCAGCCCTCCAGAATGTCCAGGCTGCCCTGATTAAAGCCGGCTTAGGTCGAGATGTCAAGGCTACCATTCCACTCAATGCAGATGTCTATGAAACAGATGCTGGTGTGCCCTCTGGTGGAAATTTTCGAGCTGATATTCATGATCTCATGATATCTATTGTCAAATTCCTAGATAACAATGGTGCGCCCTTTACGGTTAATATTTACCCTTTTCTTAGCCTTTATGCTGATCCCCATTTTCCTGTTGAATATGCCTTCTTTGATGGCACTTCTTCCCCTATTGTGGATGGCTCCATCACTTATACCAATGTCTTTGATGCCAATTATGACACCTTAGTTTCGGCACTCGAAAAAAATGGTTTCCCATCAATGCCAATTATCATTGGAGAAGTTGGTTGGCCAACAGATGGGGATCCTAACGCGAAAATGGAATTCGCGCGCAGATTCAATCAGGGTCTGTTCAACCGTATAAGTCAAGGCCAAGGCACCCCTAAAAGACCAAGCCCTCCAGACATTTACCTCTTTTCTCTCATTGATGAAGATGCCAAGAGCATTGACCCGGGCAATTTTGAGCGCCATTGGGGCGTATTTTATTTCGATGGAACCATTAAATATCCACTAAATTTAGGCAAAAACAGAAACCTAACAGCTGCAAAGGGAGTGCAATATTTGGCTAGGCAATGGTGCATAATGGCACCTGATGCCAATCTTATGGATCCCAATTTGCCGCAGAGCATTAGTTTTGCTTGCACATATGCAGATTGCACAAGTCTTGGGTATGGATCCTCCTGTGGGGGACTTGACGCTAGGAACAACGCATCCTACGCCTTCAACATGTATTATCAGACCATGAATCAACAGAAAGGGGCATGTGATCAGTTCCACGGTTTGTCCATAATCACAAAAATTGATCCTGCGTATCGAGACAGTTCTTGTAAATACGAGATCATGATAGACACCGGACGGCATGAGAAGGCTACTAATCCAGGCACATCATCAGCTGGAAAAATGCATACTACATTTGTTTTTGTATCATTTCTGCTGGCATTGATCATTTTTACTGTTTCTTGAGCTTAATTCACTATTTCTCCTGAATCTATGATTAGCTTAAATTGATCCTTTTTCTTTGAGCAAAATATCAATGTTTATTATTTTTGCTTAAATCAAGTGATAAACAACTGAAGAATCTGTTTCATGTTACGATGAAAAATACGATAAAATTAATAGAAAAAGAGGTTGTGTTAGTCCTAGGGGTGGGCGGGAGTCAGATCGGGTCGGTTTCGAACCGGCAAAAAACCGGTTTGGCAAAACAACGACCTGAACCGATTCAGTTCGGGTTTTTGTTTTTGGGCCCGTTAAAACATAGTTTTAAATTATTATTTTTTTCAAAACCGAGTCGGAAAAACCCGAACAGGCCCCCAAAAACTGATCCAAACCAATCCGGGTCGGGTCGGGTCGGGTATTGGGTTTCGGGTTTTTTGTCCAGCCCTAGTTACACCTAAGTTGATGCAGCTATAGACATGCATTCGTGCAACGCTCGAACTATCCTAATTATAAAAGTGCAACGCTCAAACTATCCTAATTATAAAAGGGCTTCATGAGTGTAGAAACTTTTGGTTTCGCATGTATCATACTTGTGAAGAGGCACGGCATAGCTCAGTTGGTTGAAATGCAAGAGTGAGGTAATCTCAGTTTTGTTAACAGTTGCAGGGGAGGTTTGATTCATACCTTTGGTATGGAAGAGGCTCTTGCAAACGCAATTAAAAAACAAACTCTCAACCTTGCTCTATTGAGGCACATCATGCAATTTACATTTTTCACCAAGGCCCATGGTAGGGGTGGTAAGAGCCTTTGTGGTTGGGGTTCAACATTTTTTTTTTTTTTTTTTAGTTATGATGTTTTACAAAAGTGTTGTTGATCAGTTGATTGTGTTGTGCATGTGCATTGAGTTAATTTTTAACCTTTTTTAGAATTATTAGTCATAATTCAACGTGCGTTGTACGTTATTCTGAAATATTTTTATAAGTGTTATAAAAATAATATTTAATGTTGTTTGAATATAAAAAATAGTTAATACAAATTGTTTATGTAGAATGAATTTTTTATTCAATAAGAAATTCTCTATATACAATATTTTGTGAGATAAGAAGTATCTGATTTGACTAAAATAATTGTCGTTGCCATAAAATTCCTCGTGAATGTGCAACGTATAAATGTTCCTGCGAGAATACATATTGTTGAAGATATATCCCGATGTGATGTATTGTTTATCTTTGTGCCTTGTTTATTGTCCCTTCAAATTCATTTGTAATTAATAATTGAGAATAACTTGTGAAAATTGCAATAATCGCTACTTATTGGTTCTCTCGCACCTAATTGTGAAAATTGCAATAATTGAGAATAACTTGTGAATATTTCAAAATACTATTCTATGGTTTCTTCCTTCTCTCACTCATCCTTTTCTTTATGCTAATTGGTTTTCTCGCACCTTCTCTTCCTTCTTCTTTGTTGAATTTTAAATTGTTAATTAAGAACATAATAATTTATTTATATTTAAGTTTAAATTGTAAAAACGGAAAATAGTTTATTAGCATCATTTTCTCAAACTTTGTTCCATCACGTTAGGTTCAAATTTGGTTCTATTTGATTTATGGGAAAATTTTGGGCCGGTCACTGTTAACGCCATAGTGGGTTGAAAAGTCATATGATATAATCTTAATTCAACTAAAGTCATACTTTATTACTAAAAGACCAATATACCCTCCAATTGTAAAAGCATCATTTAAACACGTAAAACCAACAAAATCATTTCAATAATTGTTTAGAAATTCCTTCATTTACTTTTAACAATTTTCATCTTCTTCTTGTGTTTGATTCTTTTCACCGTAACTTTGAATCAGATACAAACAATTCCAAAGTTGATATTTCAATGGCGAACATATTTTTTATTTTTATTTTTGTATAAAGTAACCATTTTCGGTTAAAAATAATCATGAAAATATTGAGATATTGTTCCAATTGAAACATATGCAATGCGGTTAATAAATGGAGTTTGAATAAACCGATTCAACTAGTTTATGATAATGTAGTTGTTGTGAGTTAGGATTTTATGTTGGAACATGTAAAATGCTTGATATCTTTGTTTCAATAGATGTGTTTCAATATATGAATCTTGTTTCTAATGATGATAGTGAAATTTCTTGATTTTTTTCTCTGCTTTTTAATGATAGTGAGCGATTATTTTTTCTTCATCTTGGCATTGCTCGAAATATGTGTTTGCTTGCTTTTAAGGGACTCGAGATATCTTGGAAGAGCTTTAATTTGCGACAAAATGATGTACATTAATCCGTGATCTTGTTTTAGAGGATTTATGATCTTGTTTTGAAAAAAAAATTAAAGATTGTTAAACATATGATTCTTGTAGTGATAATGAAGAACTAGGATCTGATCAATCAAGAAATGTGAGTGTTAATGAAAAAGGATCAAGTGCAAAGGATGTTCAACAAGAGAAAGATGAATGGTGACTTCAATAAAGATATATTTATCCGTGATCTTGTTTTAGAGGATTTGTGATCTTGTTTGAAAAAAAAAAAAAATTAAAGATTGTCATTTTAAGCTAAAGAGACGATTTCAAGCGGGTTAAATCTATCATAGGCAGTGGCAAAGCAACTGGTCTTGACCGTATTGTCGAGACCATTCCGAAAACATATTATAATAAAAATTCTGAGCACGTGCAAATTCTATGATCATTTCTATTGTGATCTTGTTTTTGTGATATTGTTTTACATAATCTGAAGATCAAACAACACACATGACTATGATATCATGCTTTTATCTTTGATCTTTGTTTAATTAGTCATATGTTTTGTTTGATACTTTATTATGTAAAACAAGATCATAGATTAAAACATGGATTAAAACAAATATCAATTTATATGAATGCATATTACCTAAACAAAACATTATCATGGATTAAAACTAAGACATTCAAACAAGTATCACTTATTCAAACCTTGCCATAATTAAACATTATCAAAGATCACATAGAAGTATCACAAGATAAAAAGCAAGTATCATGGATTAAAAGCGGTATCAAAATATACTAATTACCTAAACAAAACAATATCATGGATTAAAACAATATCATAGATTAAAACTAAGACATTCAAACAATATCACGAGTTCAAACATTGCCATAATCAAACAAGTATCACGAGATTAAAACACTATCATGGATTAAAACGATATCAAAATATACTAATTACCAAACAAAACAGTATCATGGATTAAAACAGTATCATAGATTAAAACTAATACATTCAAACAATATCACAGGTTCAAACATTGCCATAATTAAACAGTATCAAAGATCACACACACACACACACACACACACACACACACACATATATATATATACTAGTTTTGGCACGTGCGTTGCACGTTTTGTAGATGCCTTTAAATTGTTAGTTGTCATTACGTTGATTGAATGTAGTATAGATAACTAAAATTTATACATACATCAGCTGAAGTCAAACTAACAAATAATTAATCCAAAACATATGTCCTAATTGACAACTGAAGAGAAGCAAGAAAAAAAAAAGGGATTCAAATGACAGAAGTAGACGAACATGAATCATTTACACAAATTGTTCTTGGATTTCATAGTGTTGTTGCCCTATTACAAAAGAGGAGTATGTCGTGAAATTTGTACAAGTGAACTCTCTGTTATTTGGAAGTAATGAGAGTGCTGTGATGTAAACAAAAGACATTGAGCATTTCGAAAACTAATATAGCTACACAACATGGACAATATTAATGACCAAAGACAACAAAAAGATCATCATGTGAACTCGTGATGTTCTTTGGGACCCTTTTCTTTGGATTTGGTGACTTGTCTAAATTGAATCGGACAATGCCATAATAGAATTTCCAGCAATGTCACGAAGATGGTTATCTTGATTATCTTGATGAGTCTTTTGTTCGATATTGAAGTGGATGGGACTTCAAATAGTATTCGTTTTGCTTTGGTGGAGACGAGTGGATGTGGCACGAGAGATAAGAGAGGTGGAACTTATATTCACGGTAGTTAACTTCTTGTACGTTGTTGCAGATGGTTCGATCATGAAAATAATATCATATTTCCATTGATGTGTAGGGCCATCTTTCCCGACGACCTTCGTGTAAAACAAGTGGCTTTCTCTTCGATTGTAATTCAATTTCATCTAAGACTTGCAATTGGTTGTCCTACGGAAAAAAAAATGTATGTCATTATTAGTAAGGACAATGGTTGTTTATAATGGTAATGGTGTTGTGCTATGTACTTCTATGAAGAAGTTAGAGCCATTAATCATTGGCTAAGCATTGCAACATCTTCTACCTAGGCTCCCGATCATTGTACCATTAATTGATGATGTTGAGTCTTCAAGTTCAACAAAGACTTTTAGTCTATGAAGATATATGTGTAATAAGACAATATAAAAGTAGAAAATAAACGATTATGTGGGGAGAAAAGAAGAATTTGTATTGGATGAAATGAAAAGAAAAATTGTACTACATGCTGGGAAAAATATTTTTACCTCGCATGAGATGCGTGCGAGGGCAAATCTGTAGAAGATACAATCATAAACTTCACCAGAAGCTTGCACTCGAGATTTTGTTGCATATGTCACAAGCCATATACCAAAAGATTGGTTGAACACCCATATGAAAGCCCTTGCCTCTACCCAAAAGTAGTTTTCTTTGTATTTATAATCATTATTATATAGTTAGAAAGTTAAGCATGTGTGCAAGTTACCGTGTGAGGTCAACGATTCCAAATCTCAAGAATTCTTGTACACTAACTTCAAAATGACATTAGTGATGTTCTGCAAATTTAAATAACAAATCGCTCGTATGATCTTTTTGAAGATCGATTATACAAACTGGCACTTGAATTTTTCTTATAGCACCCTTACCTATTCATCACTTGATGGGATGCTCAGACTACATATTTAATACTCTTCTAGATAAAAAATCTACAGACATTACTACTCATGAGAGATAAAGATATCCAAAAGCTTTCTTTATTTTCCTTTCCAATATAGGTAAAAAGCGGAACAAGGAAAAGAATGCAGAAAAAATGAGAACGTGAAAATCATTTACCTCAAAGTCATCTGAAAGATACTATTTTTTTGGAAAGCAGTGAATGATCTACCTCTTCTTGTTTATTCTCCTAGTCTTGGAACTCAGCCTGAGCACACTCTCTTGCTAATGATGCCTGCAAGAGTTAGGGTCATCTCCATTTGAACTAAGGTGGGATATACAATAATAGGATAAAAAAAATATCTAGCAGCTATGTGGATCTTAAACATAGAATAACAAGAAAAAACTTTTTTAATTATAGATAGTAGATGCAATGAAATCCTACTATCGCTTCCTCGTGTTGTGCTTTCTTGATAGCTCTGTCCTCCATTCTATATTGTACTTGTTAAATACCGGACTAAAAATGAACTAACATATATACAATTAAATACCATATGGAAAAGACAACAAGATCGAACCAAATTCTTGCACGAAATGAGAAAACAAGAGGCAATCATGGAGCAATAAGATGGAGTCACAAGTGCATACCACTCCTAGTAATAGATCATCTTTGTGAAGCCTAAAAAGTCAATTAACATGTTGAACACCATACCACTTTCCCGACCTCGAGGTCGCTAATTACCTGATTTTCATTTTCGGGATATAATTGAGAACATTCTTAACAAATCACTTAGATCAATAGCATCCGAAAATGCAAACAAAGCAATGTCCCCATTGAGTTTCAAAAAGCCAACATTATAGGAAAACGGGTCTTAGAAAAGCGGTCAAATATCAAAAAAATTATATTTTAAAGAGTAATCTTACATCGTGGCATGAAATTGGAGTCAAAAACTGCTTTCACTTTAGTCTTCTCGAGTTTCCACTTAGTGATCCTCGACATTATACCACCACTAACCTAAGCATCAGCTGCTATCGAATCTCCAGACGAGCATCAACACAATGCCAGCACTATAATCTTCACACCATGTGCAATCCATATTAAACCACTACAATCAACCAATGGAAATAATATTAAAAACTTGTATGCACGTCAATAACTGCTTCAATCAAGCAATTCCATAGACATTAGATGACAACCGAAGTAAACTAAACAATGCCTAAGTGCCTATCACAGTTTCAACTATAGACAACCCTCGACTATAAAGAAAGAATTTGATTCAGAGAAACTAATGTCTCAAAATTCAAAAATCAGAATCCATTGTCTAATACACTTCAATTCAGTAATCTAAGAATTGTGAAATTAGTATCAAATGGGAAGGTAACTGAAATAAATCGAAGAAAAATGTATAAAAATTTAAAGTAAGAATACTTCCAATTGTATAAGTGAAAACGAAAAACCCAGATCTTGAGATGTACATAAATAAAATCCCACATGAGATAAAAAAAAAATTCATAATTTGAGGAGATATTGAGCTAAACCCGGATACTACCTTCTCTCGAATTCACGAGAATGAGTCAAAAGATCACCAATACTCCGTGATGCACTCCTAATTGATATCATAAGATAAATAAACAATTTTATGCAATGCCATTTAGAAAACGCAGAAACCACAAAGGTTCCCGGATATTCTTGGACCCGGACCCAAAAATTCTAAACAAAATTCAAGAAAAGATTCTTTCTTGAAAACTAAAGCAAGAATCGAAAATGGAATTTTGAGAAACTCACAAATGTCAAAGAAAAATTAAACAAAAGCAAAAATACGAGAGCAATAATGCCATACTTTATTTCGATTAATCATTTTACTTTCATAAAATGTAAAAAAAAAAAAAAAAAAATTGTTTAGTTAGTTGACTAGAAAACATGCACACACGTCACTGCTACTCTTACGATTGGAATGTCGGTAACATTTCACAGTTCAACGAGTTCACACATCATATTAGTAAAACACTCCCATATTCAAAAAAAAAAAAGTCAATTGGCGACTCCTTTGTCAATTCTTGCACGAAATGTTACATGTAGGTAATTAAGGAAAGTATTATTAGTACGTAGTCAACTAATTATGCATGAAGAGAAATAGACATAAAAATCCATAAGTTCTTTGCTTAGGCGAAGATCGGGATGTTAGAAAAGTGAATAACGAAGGAAACAAAAAAAAAGTATCTCTTTGGGCTAGGGCAAAACAAATTTTAAAATGGTAACCTATTATGGGGAACATAGATAAAAATAAAATTCAATGGTGCCACCGCCTCGGGATGATTGCTCGGCTCCATGCAAAACCTTCAACTCATAAATGAAGGAATCGAAAATCGAACACATACAAGTGTGTGAAGGGAAAAGCATTGAACGAATGGTTTGATTGTTCTCACGAGTTCCACATCCGATGTGTAACAAGTTATTTCAATTGGAACTACTTTTAGTGAAGTCTCGGTTAAACCAATCATAATTATATTCAGCACATATTGAATGTTGGAATCCTCTAGTTAACTAACAATAAAATAATTATGTTCAAAGGACCGCATGGAAAAAAAAACCCAAATGAGAAATGAACCTTAACATGTGTTATGTAGTTGAACCAAGCGAAAGCAACATCGTTGGACAATATCTCTGGCGATGTCGATCCAACATGTACCCAAAACCGGTGACCTAAATAAAAAAGGAACATATGAACATTGAATAAAAGCGCGAGTTATCGGTTGTACACCAATTGCCATGGTTCGGTTAAATTTGGTGAAGTGTTTCAATTCTATGTCTAAAAGCATGAGTAAAATATCAAGAATGAGCGAAGTTGGAAAGGTTTGATAATCTTACCAACCGGATGTTGTGACGTTATGATACATGAATAGGCTGGTAGAAGCAGCGTGAATCTTCATCTCCAAACTCTCTACTTGACATTAGTCAATTTTTTCTACACAAACCAATAACGTTGGACTACAATAGAATCTAATTTGGAGAATACTATTTGAGACATTAACAAATTCTTCATCATCGATTTCTTCCACTACAATAACGTAAGCTCATTTTAAAACTCTGTACTAAGAAACGTTGGAAAACAACGTATTGCACGTTATGTACAAACCAAGGAATACTTACCATTTAAAGTTGAACTACAACCCACATTTTTGAAGGATCTTGCCGAAATCAAAAAGCGGATTCTCGTTGTGTATTGCCTTTTAGAGGCGAATTTTTAAGCTCGGCATGCAATTCTCGTCATTGTTTCCTTTGTGTTTCCTTCCTTGTTGAAACATTTTCCTCTAAATCCATCTACATGCAGAGATAAAAAAATTAAATACGACAATAGAATCTAATGAAAGCCATATTGAATACCCATGTTCAATGTTAACGAATGACAAAACAAAATGAACATAGAAGACTAAAACATTACCATAATCGAGAAGTAAAGCGTAAAATTGATACTTAACACGAAATTCAAGAGCCCACCTACCCCGATATGTTTTCCGTAAAAACAAAACTTTTGTGGTCACGACACTTTGCAATAATATAATAAGAAAAATATAAGAAATTTGAACTCAAATAAACAAAAAGTAAGGAAAACAAATTGAAACCAAACATACCTAGAAGGTTAGATTTTGGGCAACCAGTATACGCAAGATATAAGTACATGAAACCACAAGTCCGTAAATAGCTTCGATTACGCCAAACAAGCGACAAATTTCAAAAATACGGAAAATTCTACAAATTTACGGGATATTTGGCAATTTTTAATCCAACGAAAACACAAAACAAGAAAATCCAAAAATAAAAAAAACACCTTTTTTGGATATGAATGAAACCAAATGACAGAACAACGGAAACTTTCAAATCACATACTAAATCATTCAACCCCACATGAAAAAATTGTTCAAATACTTACATTCAAATTGCGTTACACAAATAAAAGAAAATGATAAATTTATATTTGGACAACAAGTTTAGTGGTGGTGTAGAACTTAAAAATGATTCACGTAGGCACACGATTTTTGAGTAGTTCATAGACAGGTGTCTCCAAGTTGATTACCTTACAATGTCAATATAGATATGAACATATTTGGTTGAAAAAGATAAAGCAAAATATTTATACAAAATTACAAATGTAAAATTTAAAATAACTCGAAGAACATAAATTTATTTGCTGTCTTTGTATAATACCTGCAACAAATTGCTCTTATTGAAACAAAAATAATTCATGGAGTAGATATAAAGTGGCTACAAAACTCGAAAATAGAACCAGTCACAAGGACAGTGGACTTCAATTGCCTTGACCAACAAAAGCTTTACTGAAGACCAAAACAAAACACCCAAAAATGATAAAATCAGCAATTACAATATAATTTTATCCCATAATATTACTAATCATATACGAACAGTAAACAACACATCACAAAAAAAAAATCTGGAATTATCATGGCTGAAAATAAACAATTACATACAAAAACCAAATATTTCATATATTTTTTGCCCCATATGAAGAAAGCTAAACCTGAACGTGCAAAAATGAGAGGAAAAAAACCAAACAAATTAAGCTAACAAAAATCAAACATATCAATACCTAACACTAACAACTTCATAAAGTTTGAAAAAAAATTCCCACAACACACTTGTAAATCGAGCAAAAAAAAAACCAAGCAATACAATACAACGTAACAAATAAAACAACATCAAACGACTGGTGTATGTGGCCGCAGGTAAGAGGAAAAAAAAACAACCACCAAAATATACAACCCCTCGATTTCGGTCAGATCTGGATTAGATGAACATCCGGATAGAAATAACATATGGACGTCCAACAAATGATGTTGTGTAAAAAATAAGGCACCAAAAATTGAAGGAAAACGAAAGGGAAATTACGGACGACGGTAGACTTACAGTTGCTGGCGGAATGAGATCAACGGTAGATTTGTGATTCTCGATCTCCACCGGATCTGTGCGTGGACCGGTGTGCGCGGAGGAAGCAGTTAAGGTCTAGGAAGATGTTGGTATATTCACGCAAATGAGAAAGTGGAGGAAAGGGTTTGGTATGCAGACGGCTTCCTGGAGGCGTTTGTTGTCTCTTTTTCTGGTTTTTTTTAGGTTTTTTTTTAGGTCTACAAACAAAACGACGTCGTTTTGGGCGTTGGATGAATAGTGGCAGCAAACCCACTCTTATATGTTGTAAGGATATATATATTCAAACAAGATCGCGAATTAAAAGCGATTATCATGGATTAAAACATGTTTCAAATGATAGTGAAATATTATGACAAAGTTTCAATCTATTAAACCTTGCCATAATTAAAGCAAAGATCATAGATTAAAACTAAGGCATTAAAAGCAAGATCATGGATTAAAACTAAGATATTCAAATATTAGATGATGGAACATTCAAGCTCCTATTTACAACAATTCTATGTCCATTTATATTGTGATCATTGCTTTTACGTGATCATTGTTTTGTATAATATAGTATCAAATAAAATACCATGACTAAACATTAGATGATGGAACATTCGATCTCCTATTCTGACAATTAGATGGTGGAGCATTCAAGCTCCTATTTACGTAAGATAGTAGAGTATTCAAGCTCATATTTACTGACATTCAAGCTCATATATACAACATTCTATGCTCATTTCTGTTGTGATACTGTTTTGTTTAATGCAATATCAAATTGCTATTCTATAATATAGTATCAACAACAGATGTTACATCATTGTTTATATAACTGGAAAATGCTCATTGTTTACATAAATGCTAAAATACTCAACATAAATACTCAACCCAGGTTAATCATATTGATCGACCTCTCTTGCGAAGACGGATAGATCAATGCTAAGCTGTTAAGACATTAAGAATAGAGTACAACCACGAAGATGAAGAAATAAAAAGCATACAAACCAAAGATAAGGATTCAAACATTGTGACCAAAGTCCATAAAACGTTATTTTTTTAGTTTCATAGCTAACAAAATCTTCACCAAAAAAACTGCCTAAAAAGTGACATTGTGCCTTAGAAGCACTCGCCGGAGGTCGCCGAAAGTGGAAGCGGTGGTCGTTGGAGGTCGCCGGAGGTGGAGGCGGTTGTCGCCGGAGGTCGCGGAGGAGGTCGCCGGAGGTGGAGGCGTGCTGGAGGTAGCCGGAGGTTGTCGCCGGAGGTGGAGGAGGTTTGTGGAGTTGAAAGATTGTGTCAATGAAAAATATGGTTAAAATGGGTGATTTTGAAATTAATATAAAATATTGATGTGAAGTATGACTTAATCACAATTTAAAAAAATGTTTTGACCTAATTTGAAACAAGTCATGTGGAGATGACTTATTTGCAATTTTCCTTTGATTTATTCAATGGATGTTAAAATGTATAGAGGGTAAATGGATGGGCCTATTGCGTATAATTTTAAATGATTCCAATTGATATATTTGATGTATTTTAAGTTGAGTTGAACAAAGGTGGTAAATGGAGGGATATAGTACGCATAGTTTTAAATAATTCCAATTGATGTAAAATTAATGATTTATATTCATTACAAGCATATTTCATTCCCAACATCAAGTCGTATATCAAATTGAGGACATGCAATAATCTTACTAAAAATAGTTAAATAGGTAACAATGCATAACAAAGTAAAAAAAAAATTATAAAATTAATCAAAGTACAAAATTTAACATCATTCATGAGTCGTCACTATAAAAACTCTAAAGGCAACGAACATGAAGAAAAATAAAACTATAATTAAATAAAACATAATCAATTAACTGAACAAAATCTACCATTTCATAGAAACAAAAAGTCACGTCGCTTAACAAAAGTGTTTATTTTGCTTAGTAGACCTTAGAGTCAAACTAATTAGCTTACTATCTTTAACTAGAGGTGGTAAAATCGGCTGGCCGCATATAACCAGGATTTTGGGAAAATCGAGCCTATATAGCCCAGCTCATCTAGCCCCGCAAATTTTATATTTATTTTTTTGCTCATTGACACTAATCACTCATTTTATGAATAGTCGTAATACATAATCCAAATAATATCAATTCAAAATGATCTAAGCCAAAGTCTCCAATTTAAATTGTATTTTTTTAAAATATTAGTCAAAGAATCTCAAACTCCAACATAAAATTGTTTAGATTTAATTAAAATTTAGTTTAATTCAAGTTTCAATCCAAATTATATTTGGTGTGACAAATAAATTATTTATTTTATATTTATTTATAAATAAATTTTTGAATTTAAGCCAAACATGCTTATATCTCAAAGTAATGAGACTAGCATACTTTTCCTATTTATGTTTAAAAAATTGTGTTAAGAAATAGTTTACAATTAACCAAAAAAATATTATTATTTTGAAAGAAAATTGATGTTTATCTATTGACTAATATATGAGAGTCCCAATTTTATAAATTAATCACTTTAAAAATCTCAAAATATATATTGTCTAAGTTTATGTGTATTCAATTAAGATTTGATAAGACTTTAATGGAGTTTAAAAGTCTAGGTGTATTCAATTTAGACTTTTTAAATTCTATAAAAGTTTTGGGGTATTTAATATAGATTTGTAAAGACTTTTAAAAAGTCTTATAAAATTATGTGATATTCAATTCAGACATTTTAAAATCCTACGAAATTCAGGAGTATTCAAAATGTCAATAACTTTTAATGACTTTATAGATCATTTTATATGTACAAACTTTAAAGCACAATTTATAAATAAACGATATCACAATTTCTCTCTCATTCACCCCTAAGATTTTGAAAGACTTTGAAAAAAAAAATAAAAATAAATAATCATTTCCTTATTTTTTTCTGCAACATTTCTCTTTTATTTTTTCCTTCAACAAATTGTAAAATCAAGATTAATATTTTTCTTTTTCTTCAATGTAATTTTTTCCCCTCTTCAATATATTCTCCTAACTATTTTCCTCTTTTTTTTTTTTTTATCATTTTTTCATTTTACATTAAAAACAAGATAAATTTATAATTAAATTCTTATATAATTTTTTATTATAGTTTATTAATGAATTTCATCGAGCTAAAAATTAGTTTTTTATTAATGTATTTTTTTTTTCATTTTCATTCTTGTTTTTTCTATATAATGGTTACATTTTTTTTCTTCGTAAATTGGTACTTTGGTTATTTATTATGCAATTGTTGTTATTAATAATAATATGTTACCTATAGATTATTAAAAATAAAAAAGAAGATTATAAATTGGATAAATTTTTTTGTTGGAAAATTTTTTTTAAAAAGAATTGCATGCCATTATTTTTTGAATTTATCCACAAGCCATTTGAAAGTTTATAATTTTACCCAAAAGAAAAAATAGAGTGAGTTAATAATTTATATCATTAACTTTTGACGTAGTTACTTGCAACAATTAAATAGAATATTTTTTATGAATTTAATAATATTAATAAAATTAAATAAATTATTACTAGACCTTTTTATTTATTTTTTAATTATGTGATATTAAATTTTTATATTCAAAATTTTTAATTAAAAACAAGTTTATAAAAGTCCATAAAAGTTTGTGAAAGTCTAGAAAAATCTTTCAAAATGAAATCTATACAAATTCATAAAAATTTGTAGGAGTCTATTAAAATCTATAAAAGTCAATAAAAGTTAATAAAATTCATCAAAGTCAGTCACTTGAAAAATGTCAATCAAAGTCTTTAAAAGTCTAGATTAAATATACCCTCCAAGATTGTATTTGATGCAATGTATTAGATTGTATAAAACAAAATTTAAAAGAAAAAAAAATTAAGACTAGATTGGTCAGATAAATTTGGATTTGAACCAAAGATATTTTCGGGTCCAGTATAAAACTAATTTGGCCTAATCTAGTTTTAAGTGTGGCTCTGCTCTGACGGACCTGACCGACCCGATCCAGCCCATTTGCCAACTCTATATTTAACCTTGATTTCTATAAAAATATTTTATTTATTTACTTACACTTAAACTTTTCAAGCTTAGCCAAACAAAATGCATATTTTTCTCCCTTTTGTTTATGTCTTATTTTATTTGTCATTCTATTTGGTAATAGAAAACCATCCAAATATAACCTCATTTTGTTTTTCAATCAATTTCTTGATTAAAAATATTACCCTCAAATCCTCAAACATTACTTCCTACATAATACATTAGCCAGAGTCATTAGCACGTTGTGCATTCGTAATTTATTCTTTTACTCAATCGAAAATAATTGAGCACAAAACATGGTCAAACCTAAAATTGAGTGAAAATATACAAATACATTTGACATCCGTATCATTAAACTAAAAGTAATCACGGTAAATGAATTGAATTTGGAGTATCAAAAATTTTGGTTATTGAAATATTATAATAATTTATTCATTTATTTGATTTCATTTCTGATATTTGTTAACTGGTAAATAAGTTCAAATAATTCATGTGGGTAAATGATTTATTGTACTAAAAAAATGCCAAAAAATTATGTTCAACACCTGCAGTTGGTTTTGTTATTCCAAGATTTTGATATCGCTATGTTGCTTGATTTTGATTTTGTTTTTCCTGATTCCAAGATGTCTTTCGTTGTGGAGTTCTAAAATTTAGTTTCTTATACAAATAACATTAATTCAAATGGCCAAAACTATTTTACTTTATATCTCTGTATTTTTCTCGATGACATATATAATGACATAGAAACCAAATGATTGAATAAGGAGTTGAAACAAAATTGTCTTTCACCACTAGATATGTATTTGTGAGGAAACAAATTAGATTCAATTTTGAAACCAAGCAAAATTAACTCTCGCCTTACACTCACTACACAGCACCAACACTCACTTGTTGTGTTAACTGCAATTTCGTCTAACAATATTTTCAATTAAAGAAAATGACAAACAACAAAAATTATATACCTCAAACAGAAAGTATAAAAAAGGAATAAATGTCTCGGCACTCAAATGTATTATCTTTGCATAAGTGAAATGTAATCCTCCAAATTGCATTAGTCCAAAAGCAATGTGGGTGCTAAACCTCTTGATTATATGGTGTTGACTTTCTACTTTCTCACCCACAAATGACTTCAAGAAGGTAAACAAATGTAATCAGTGTGCGTATTTTCTTTTTAGGTCTGTGTTAAAAATTTATATGCTAAATATATTGGGATGCATATGTGATAATTAAAACAATGGAGATACGCTCGGGTGCCACTATGGAATCTGAATAGGCTTGATGTTGAATAGATGGTGAAAAGTGAATGTAACAATGGTGATAAATATGTATATTATAATTCAAATTTGTACGTATGTGAATGCATGTATATGCATAAAAATTTGTATAGATACATATATATTTAATTGGGAGTTGAATCATAAATTAAATACGCATTGAAAAAAAGAAAAATAAAGATATTATTGAAATAATTTAAGTATAATAGGGGTGGAATCGTCAAAAAAATAATTATCATGTGATATTTAATATATTATTTATTATTATTGGGGTTAATTACACTAATGGTCCCCATTCTTCCAGGTTTGTAACGATTTCATCCTCATTCTTTTTTTTAGCAGATATCATCCTCATTCTTCTATTTATTCTCACAGAGGGTCCTCAAATCACTATTTTTCACTATTCTGACAATTCTATGACAATTTTACCCCTTAACTTAAATAAATTAAAAAAATAAAAAAATACAATGAAAACATTGCAATTAGGCCCTTAATCTTTTCAAAAGTACAAATAAAAGCTCTCTTTATATACTTCAATTCCAGTAACTTCAATTCCTATTTTCCCTTTCTTAAAGCTCTCTTTATACACTTTGCTTCAATCGAAATTCGAAAAATGGCTTTGCCCCAACTCTTGCCTTTATCTTCTTCAATAATTTTCCACAAATATCTCTTAAATCCCGCTAACTACTCAGTCATTTCTCCATCATTGCCGCCGCCAAGAATGGGAACCCCACTTCCTTCGCCGCTTTCGACTTCCTCATTTTCAAAAATACCACACCAACCCCCAAAATCCGACGATGTAGTGGAGTTGCCGTTGTTTCCCCGCCACTTGTTCTTTTCCGGGGCTATACTCCCTTTACAGATTTTCGAGTTCCATTACCGCATGATGATGCACACTCTCCTAGACTGACCTCTAGTTCGGAGTAATCTACACTAACTCTGCTAGTGGCACGGCGGAAGTGGGCTACGTGGGAGAGGTTATTAAGCACTAGCACCTTGTGGATGATCGATTTTTTTTTAATATGTAAAGGGCAGAAGCGTTAGCCTGGAGGGAAGATGAGAACATTCTTCCATTTATTCTCAGATGGAAGTTCATTTTTTATTTTGTTGATTTTGGGCAGATGATAACGGTAGTGATAGCGGAGTTGAAGGAGAAGAATGGGTCGAGTAGAAGGGTTGAACGAACTGTTAATATCCCTTTTGATCTCAATTATGCTGGGTCCAGAAGAAGGCATGGTCGCCCTCCTAAGCCTCAGCCCAAGCCCGTTCAAAATAATGTACTTGTTTTTGTTCATGGGATGCAAAATTCCATGGCCACTGTTCTGGTGAGCCCACCGAATATGGCCGTTGGATGGGGGTGAGTGGGGAAAGATGATTTTTTTTGAGTTTGGGAACAATACTTATTTGAATAAAATAAAATTGTTTAGGATTTATTTGTACTTTTAAAAAGATTAAGGGCTCAATTGCAATATTTTCATTGTATTTTTTATTCCTATCATTTTAATTTATTTAAGTCAAAGGGTAAAATTATCATAGAATTGTTAGAATAGTGAAAAATAGTGATTTGGAGACTCTCTGTGAGAATAAATGGAAGAATGGAGATGATATCTGCTAAAAGAAATGGAGATGAAATCGTTACAAACCTGAAAGAATGAGGACCATTAGTATAATTAACCCTTATTATTATTATTATAGATATAAATAATTAGACCTTGTTTTTATGACAGCGAACTTGTGTATGTTAAAAGTTTCCTGTAATTTTTCCATGATTTAAAGCTGAAATTTTCTAGAAGTTGTAATTATTAGTATTTTTCTTGTTTCTATTGTTTCCTTTTGCATTTCTTCTGATAAGAGAAAAGTCTCGAAGGAGAAGCTCCCTACTTGTGTCAGAGGTCCCTTGATCAGGCGAGTTGTAAATCTAGGGATGTGTATGAGTGGCATGGATCTGAGGGAGAGAGCCAACAGACCAACTCCCAAGACAGATCTCCACAATATTTCAGTGAAAATCTACCCCACACGAAAATCAAAGCTGCGTTGCCGGAGGATTTCTCCTCACGTCACCTCAGGCCTTACCAACTCACCTATGCCCCTGCATTTCTTAACCTTTAATGGCCGTGTCTAATAAGTCATATTGCTCCTAGCAATGTTGTTGAGATCAAGATCAGTTGCTAATAACGCTCATGAAAATGAGGAGTGTAGAAAATAGACGATGCATGTTCGTCAATAAATCAATTTGTTGACAATTAGATGGCCGTTATGATGACCCAACAAAAAGTTGGCAGCGGGCAAAAGTGGACTGTTGGCGATCATTGATAAGATTAACTCTAATGCTTACCACTTGAAGTTGCTTAGTCACATTGTCTCTAAAGTGAAAAATCTTGTACGTTTTAGAAAGAAAATTCTTCGAGGAGCATACTGAGTCATTCGAGGCGAATCGTAATGATATGGAGAGAATGGCGAGGAGAAGGATGAGGCTATACTAGAAAATGTGAGAGAGCCTTCGATTATTTGGAAAAGACGTTTTTAATAGAGTTACAATAGTATTTTTATTTTTCGATTAAAGTTAAATAAATTTACAATTAATATTTCCATTTTCAATGTAATTTCATTTTTATATTTTTATTCAAATAACAAATAATATCCCTATACATTAAAAGAAAGAACTTATTGTGGGCATTATTTTTAAGAATGTGTGCCCACATACTATTAATTTTTTTCCTTGATGGATTGAAATGACACCATTTCTTTTCTTTTCAATTTTTTCTTAATCGTACATTTTTCTTCCAACGTTTCATCATTTCTTTCGTCTTCCTTTCGATTCAATAATGTCTTTTGAAAATCCCTATACATTAACGGGGCACTATTCATAGGAATGCGTGCCACATACTATTTTTTTCTCTGATAGATTGAAACGACACCGTTTCTTTTCTTTTCAATTTTTTCCTAATCATGCATTTTTTCCAGCACCATTTTTTCCCCAATGTTTCGCCCTATCTCTCGTCTTCCTTTCGATTTCAGTAATGTCTTTTGAAAAATCGTCTAAAAATTTGCAAATACATTGATTATTTTGGGTACACAATCAAATCTTGTTTTTATTTTTCTAAAAATTGATGCTATTTCTGCAAATCCACCTGCTTAACTGTCGCGCCACTTTGCCCTTTTTCGATGGTTGTTCTGGACAGGCATTCTAAACATATTTGAAGGTTGCTATTGAATGTCATTATTTTTAAGGTTTGCGAAATGACGGTTACAGGTAGTCGTTTGGTTATTTAAGCACTATTTTTTTTAATTTTTTATTGTTGTTTGAACATTTGTGCTTGTTTGAGTGTTAGTTTTAATTCTCATTTTGAATTTTATAAATTTTCATCATTATATCAAGTTTATGGCTCTCTTTGAAAATTGGAGAATTGAGGGACGTTTTGATGAATTCTAGATGCCAGATTCGGATATTTACTTCGGCCACAGTTAGAGACAAAAGGAAAGGAAATTGAGGATGATACTTTGCTAAGTGTAGACTTAACTGGCGCTTCTTCACATAACAAGCAGGTAAGATTAAAAGTTTTCTATTTCTTTTTTTTTTTTCATTTTCAATGTTATGACTGCTATATGATATACATGCAATTTTATTTTCACGACCGTTGAGAGTTTTCTCCGCTACGGAAAGAAAAAAGTAATTAAACGTCCGTGTGTCACTACGTCTTCAATTTCTCCCTTATATAATAATCTCCTCCAAAATTTGCTAACAACTTCAATTCATCTTCCTAATTCAATCATCTCACTCAATCGATCATCTTCAAAAACTTCACATCTCTTCAATCCATCTCCCTCCACCGATCATCTCTAAAATCTGTTTAACGCCTCAATCCATCAAACTTACGGTCGGATTCCACTGCAAAGAAACGGTATACAAGTGTATAATTATGTTTTATCCAGTGAAAATTTTGATATGAATATGTTAATTTTCTTTTATTAGAAGGAAATTATGCAGTATTTCAGTACCTTCTACTAATTAAACTTCTTTTGTGAATAGTTTTAGCTCGCTCAAAGTTCTGAGACAATATGAAAATTTGAATACAATAAAAAAAAATACAAAATTTAATGCAATCATAACTCATCGTTAGGGGTGGACGTGGGTTGGGTTAGGTCGGGTCGGTTTTGGACCCAACCCAATACTTTCGATTTGAAGGAAATAAAACACAACCCAACCCGCTAATGGGTTGGAACCCAACCCAACCTGACCCGACCAAGTTTGGGTCGAGTTGGGTTGGGTTGGGTTGGCGGGTTGGGCTTGGACCCAAAAAAAAAGTTTGTAGAATTAACATAAAAAAATGGCCTAGACCCATGATAAATTGCCCGAAGATTAAGAATTCAAGAAAAAAATGTTTGCAGAATTTTTTGAATCCAATTGCTTTTCAGAGGACAACTCATAAATTCAAAGTGTTCATCATGGGTTTGAAGAAATCATCAAAATGTGATCAAACTGATATCAACATCAAAAAAATAAAGCGTGATTCGGTGAATTGCAAGGTGGAAGAAGTTTCAGTTTCTTCTAATTTTGCCAGAGATAAAAGCTTCAGAAGTAAATTGTTTGAAGAAATCTATGATGAATCTTCAATTTATGCTTCGTCAAAGCAATCTTCAAAGGATTTTGTGCCCAAGAATTTGAAGTTAATCTCCCACGAGTATTAATCAAGAACAAGAAAATCGGAGTGTCCAAATACATGCCTAACCTCGCAAGTGTTGGGTTTTAGCGACGATTGACTTCTCTGGCGATGGTCTGACTGGCAAGTGGCTAGGCAACAATGAGAAAGAGAGGTAAGAGAAAGAGTTTGGGGTTGGGCTCGAATAAGAGAGAAGGAGATTAGGTCGGGATTTGGGATTTGGTTTCAATTATACAATTGTTGTTGCCTGTTGCTGTTTAATGCCCCCCTCCCCCTCTTTTTTTAGGGGTTGGGTTGGGTTGAGTTGGGTTGGGGCGGGTTTCGAACCTAACTCGAAACCCGACCCAACTCGACCACCTTTTCTATGTTTGTACCCGAACCCAACCCAATTAAATGCAAAAATCGACCCAACCCGGCCGGGCTAGGCGGTTTGGGCGATTTTGGGTGGGTTTTGCCCACCCCTACTCATCGTACATGAAGTTCATTCCATGAATTCAGGGGTGATTCGTTATTATGAGGGTGACAATTTGGAAAATTGCATTTTTTAAATCTATTTGTTTTGTGTAATTTATAATAACATAATCAGCTTTAAATTAGATCATTTAAAAAGTTCAAGTTTAAAGAGAAGACAAAATTATATATTTAAATTAGTTTTATACGCGCCCCAACATGGTACCTGAGTGGGTAGAGATGTTGAATCCAAGTTTCTTTGGTACTCATTTATGAAATAGGTTTTAAGTTCAAGTCTCTTGTTATCCATTCACAAGAAATTATATATATATATGGTTAATTACACTAATAGTCTCCATTCTTTCAGGTTTGTAACGATTTCATCCCCATTCTTTTTTTAACAGATATCATCCACATTCTTTTATTTATTGTCACAGAGAGTCCCAAATAACTATTTTTCACTATTCTGAAATTATATGATAATTTTGCCCATTGACTTAAATAAATTTAAATGATAAGAAAAAAATACAATAAAAGCATTGCAATTGGGCCCTTAACCTTTACAAAAGTACTAATAAATCATAAACAATTTTATTTTATTCAAATTAGTACCCACCCCCACCCCCCACCCCCACCCCACCCCATTGTTTTCATCCCCCGACGCTTTGCTATTTTCAATCCCACCCTACATATACATACACCACCATATCTCTATTTCACATCTCTCTCTATGAAATAGAGATCTGGCCCAACTAGGTTTCTTACCTCCTTCTTGCCAAAACTTACTGACCACCTTCATTTGGGAGAGATAGAGACGCCGACCAGAATTATGCCAGCATGAAAGAAACGACGGTTCTATGTGCGCCGTCACATCCTCTTTCAGCGCACGGCGGAAATGCCCAAAACAATGGCAGCGCTTCCATTTACCAGCAGCGGCAGTGCCACTACCTTTCACGCAGCGGCGACGGCTCCCATAACAGCCATCGCCATGATCAAGGCAAGGTAGCGACGCCCTCAACGTGCCTTCGCCAGAGAGAAAGAGAGAACGCCGGCCAGAATTATGTCGACGTGAAAGAAACGACGGTTCCATGTGCGCCGTCATCTCCTCCATCAGTGCACAACATAAATGCCCAAAACAATGGCACCGCTTCTATTTACCAACAGCGACGGTGCCACTACCTTTCACACAGCGGCGACATCTCCCATAACAGCCATCGCCGCGATCAAGGCGAGGTAGAGGCGGCCCAATGTGCCATCGCTTCAACCATTCGAGGTGGCGACACCAATGGGTGCCGTTGCTCTTTCTTCCTTCACTAATTAGGTTATATACACTTTTTTATTTGATTTGTCTCTAAAGTATCGTGTTTGTAAATGTGATGAATGTGTTTTAGATACCGAGAATGTAAAAAAGGTTCAGCTTTTGGTGTGCAAGACTTACTCAATGGCTTGAACTTCAGCAAGAAAATATATTTTGAGGATGTGGGTAGTAGAGTACAGGCTAAAACTGGTGGTGGGCCGTCGCCGGTGGTAGCTCCTAGGCTTCCGCCAACGGTGTCGGCAAAGAAGAAGATGGGTGGTGGTAGTGGGGGTGAGTTGAGAAAGAACACTTATTTGAATAAAATAAAATTGTTTAGGATTTATTTGTACTTTTAAAAAGATTAACGGTCCAATTGCAATGTTTTTATTGTATTTTTTTCTTATCATTTTAATTTATTTAAGTCAAGGGGTAAAATTGTTATAGAATTTCCAGAATAATGAAAAATAGTGATTTGGAGACTATCTGTAAGAATAAATAGAAGAATGATGATGATATCTGCTAAAAAAAAGAATAGGGATGAAATCGTTACAAATCTGAAAGAATAGAGACCATTAGTGTAATTAATCCTTCAAATATATATATATATATATATGAAACAATGAATGTGTAGATGTGTTGAAGTCTATATTTAAATAATAAATGTATCTCATTTTCAACAACTTAAGTCTAACTTTTAGACGAGGTGGTACAACCATCACAAGCAAAGTGATAACTTTTGCATCCATTACCAAGAAATGTTGTTACGTGATACTTAACAAAGCATTGATATATCTTGAGTCCAAAGTTATTTTTGATGTCACGCAATGAGTGTAATTTCATGTTTAAATAATTCTATGCATGTTTATTGATTATTTCCTAACCTTAGTCTTATCTAAAATTGATATGATCACATCACAATATGTAGATATTTAATCATCCATACGTCTGCATACCTTTCTTCTCTTCTCGTAGGTTTATGCATACGTTTGGCGCTCAAAACAATAAGCAGCGACTTTTTTTTTTTTCAAAGAATGGGTCCATGTATTCAGTCAAAAACCTGTTCTTTTGCAGCAAGTATACCTATGGTACCGTGTATATATATATGCCTATGAGACCGTGCTAACAGATTACTCCTGTTTCATTAACTAATTACATTAATGCCATTGAAGATATTTGTTTGGTTATATTGCAATGTGCACTTGTAGATCCATTGGTTTAACCAATTCATTTTTCATCTGTAATGGTACAGAAACCAATTTAATTTTTGCACGGTATTAATTTTTTTTCACCAAATTAATTTTTTTTCAACAATGTTTTCACCAAATTAATTTTTCTAAATTAATTATTTCAACTTGATGTAGCAGTTACATTTCTACACACTATTTTCGAAATAGTGTGTAGAATCAATGTTGATAAAACAAATTTTACTGATAGAATATCGTCCTTCAAGTATTCGAGTTCCAAATTTCATGCGTAATAATACGTCGTACATTTTCCCACTCATGTGTTGCTTGGCGTGTCGCATTTTGTTCTGTACGTGATTCTTCAAAAGGACTGTCTGTGTCCTGCTCCTCAAATTCCTCGTCGGTCTGTACTCTAGCAAAGCCAGCATCGTCCTCGGCGGTCCTCCTCAAGTAGTTGTGTATTGCCATAGTCGCTAACACAATGTTCGCTTGAGTGTCGATTTTGTACCTAGGCATTTTTTCCAAGATAGCGAATCTATTTTTCCAAACACCAAATGTCCTCTCAATAATATTACGACACGACGAGTGGCGATGATTGAACTTTTCTTCTGGGTTTCGTGGTTGACGTCCCGCATCTGTTTCGGCTCGATTAAAATCCTGCAGATGATATCTAGTTCCAATTCCTTTGTATGGACCCATGAATCCTGTCTTGTGTGGGAAACCCGCATCAACCAAGTAATACTTCCCGTTCGCTGGTAATGGAAAATTATTAGCAGGATTGGATAATGCCCCATGCAACATTCTACTATCATGTGTTGTGCTTTCCCAACCGGACATTGCAAACGTAAAGCACATGTTGAAGTCGCAGACAGCCAAAACATTTTGTGTCGTGTATCCCTTTCTGCCTATATACGGAACATGTTGAGCTACGAAGCGTTGCTATTACGCATCGTCCCATCAATTGCTCGATGCGATCTGTATGATTAATAACATTTGTCAAGAATGCATTCACATACACGGTAATGACAAATCAGGGTATAGAAATTTTTTCACATTTGAGTTACATATTTCTAAGGCATAACACATTACTCGAAATGCCGCATGTTTATTTGCCGTAGGTTTGTGAAACTGAACACCTTGGTTGTAATTCATTGCGGGTTTTATGATATCCGCCGACATCCGCAACGCAGCATTCAAAACATGATGGAATTGGCGGTGCTTGACTTTTTTCGTTGAGTGGCCAAAGATCTCTCGCAGCACTCGATGTCCAATTCCATGTCCAACAATGAACATGAATATACCTCATCGCCCGTAAGTCGAAACACCACCGGTTGACTTCAAGTCGTAGGTTTCTCGAGATAGTTGCATAGTCTAATGAAGTTTTCCTACCTCATTCGAAAATCTCGATAACACCTTTCTTCGCTTGCTTGCAACACCTCTCGAATGAACTGTTCGCCATTTCTATTGTACATGTATGACGGCCCTCTTTCAAGATATCGTGTGCAATAGTATCGAACCATCTCACATGTAAGTCGACAAAAGAGCATCCACCTAGCGTTTGCGTAATCAACTTGTTGAAGCTCATTCTCGTAGTTAATATTTCGAGCCATGACAATATACTTTGCATGCACTATAACTAGTATTACAGTAACTTTTCTATAATAATTCAAGTAAAATAATTGAGAAATATTTTGGAATTTTTGAGATACTAATATATAAAAAGTGATCAATATTGAGATGGTCTATGTGGAGAAGGCGTACACCAATTGAAATTCTTCCACTCATGCTATATAGGCAAACATTGACAAACTTTCAACAAAGCACTCATTTATTTTGGAACTAGGGGTCACATGTATTGCTCTATCAATCACACAAGTATGTATTCAGAGAATATATTCATGACACCTTAGATTTTGTTCCAACTCTTTTTGTGGGAAATAAGTATTTTTTATCCAAGCATTATGAACATTGTGAAGAATTTCCAGGCAGATAGTATTCTTCATATTTATATTCCTCTACTTTCCTTGAACCCCCAATAAAAAAGCAGTTCTAAACTCAATGAAAAATCAAAAAAATAACAAGAAAACAATGCAAAAGTATTTATTTGACATGGGAAAACTCAAAATAACATGCTTATAATGCACAAATATACCCCATTTCTTTTTATTCTACTCAGATAAATACTTCCAAAATAAAATAAAATAAATTCTACCAAGAACAACAGCATATGAACAATCATGAAGTACCAAAATCGAACTTTCAAAAGAATACAAATGAAACAATCAACAGAACTAAGGGAAAAAAAACATCTCTTTATTATAAAAATAATAATCTTCTTGTAAAAGAATGTGTTTTTTTTACCTTCATCAGCAGAAACAGCTGACACCGTCAAAACCCAAAGCAGCAAGAGCATTGCCATATATAAGTTCTTGAAAACCAATCAAGAAGATGCAAGGAAAAAAAAAAAGCAAGAAACTTCAGAGGAAAAAAAGTGAATAATAAGAAGAGAAATGAGCCTCAAGAATTCACAGAGTGCGGCAATGGTGAGTGAGGGATATTTAAGAGAGAGAGAGAAGTACTCATTTGCCTCACTACCTCATGTCTTGAAAAAATGTAACAAATCCAATTCTGTATATTTCACCTTCTATGGAATTCTTGTCCGCATGTAACTTGTCACTTGGTGGAATTGTTCCAATTAGTGTCAGTTGAATGTCTTCATGCAATTAAAAACTAAATGCACACAATTCCAATATTGATGCACACAATTAATTAAAAACTAGATGCACACAATTCCAATATTGATGCATAATATTCGGATAAAATAACTAAAATTGTTCTCTAATTTAGCATACATCAATTATCTCGATAATACTTTTTTGCCTGCATGCCATACCCTCAGCAACGGGACGCGTAGAACTTATATTGTAACATTCCAAATTTCAATTCCGGCGTTGACAGGTGTGCAAACACCTCACGATTCGTGTCAGTGGAAATGTAATCCATTGCAAAGAAGTACAATGGAGTTCCTTTCTCGATCGCGTCAATCCGGTCGATCATATCCATGCACTCTGAAATCGACGGGATTTGTGGCCGTGTGTTTATGTTCATGTTTTGTACATCGAGATCTCTTTGGCATGCAACAAGTTGGTTAATGGAATCAGAAATCAACTCCGGCCCTGATTTCTTTTTCCTCGAACCAATCGAACCCCCCGTCGATTTACGCTTCCCACTGGATATTGGCCGCCCCAATCCATCAGTGCTAGCAGTATGTGCTCTGTTGTCATCACGTGTTGGCCCATCACTCTCGTCAACGCCCCGCCCCCTCGTTCGGCTCGAGTCTCTGTAGTCATTGAAGCCCTCTTGTCCATAGCTTTGTCTCAGTGCCACTAGCTTGTGAAAACCGCGTGGAACAGCGTGAGATAAAACCGGTAGCAAGAATTCCACTAAACAGATTGTGGTACTCATGCTGGAAGATAGAAACATCTCTACCTCTGAACTTCCTATATTTTTCATGTTCCTGCAAATAATATATTTTGGGAATGAATACATAAAAATCTAAACTCAACAATCAAAGTATTTCAGGATGAAACATGTACTAGGATGAAGTTATCGATCCAAAAAATAACTAGTAATGACCGTCGCAAATTATAACTATCAAGAGAAACAAAAAGTTCATATCGTAAGAAGAACGCTCTTTCATTTACCTTAATTTTGCGGTCCCACCACTCAGACGAGGCATCTATAGTGTTTGTACTCGGGTCGATCCCGATCCCTGTTTCTCTGTGCATTAGTTCTTTGAAGGTCACATATTCAGACTTCATAGCATCCCATTGGTTTTTGAATTGTGCTTTCGTATACTTTCTCCCCGTATGAGCGTAGAATTTATCAATGATATTTCTCCATCCTTACGGGTGAAGTGTGTTCTGGACGACGGCCGGCAATAATCTCTTCCTCGCACAAATGGATGAAAATCCTCTTAGCCTCAGGATCCCAATGTGCACTAGTTCGGGTTGGAGGACATCCGTAAGAATTCTGTTCTCTGCCGGACGCGAATGAAGAACAACCATGGTGGCTCATAGCTGACAGATTTGCACTCAAATTTCTAAATTAACGGTTGATGAAGAGATCCACAAACACAACAAATCCTAAATATAAAAAAAAAAAAATCCGTCGTCAAATGAAACCCATAAATCATGTACAAACTTTGATCAATGAAATATTATGCATTAATTAAACATCCACTACAGCAAAATGGAAAAACACACAGAGACCCATTTATGAAGCAGAGTTATCGTGTTCCATGTGATAAGGCCCAGATGAAATCTAGTTCTTTTTCTGTTAACCAATTGATTGGATTGTGATAAACATAATCATAAAATCCATTTACTGGCCTTAAAAACAGAGAAAATTCGCCTTGCGTGTTGTGATTAGGACATGAATTTTTTGTACTATAATATTAGGAAAAAACAGTAAAAAAAAAAAGACCGTGCTAACAATCATAGTTTTCCGGCGTCATAATCGGCGGTGATATTACGTACAAAATCTCCAAAAGGAAATATCTTCTTTCTGTGGTCAACTTATACGATGCAAGACGAGAGAATACCATTGACAAATCAAGAAAATGAAATAGCGACAAAAAATAAAAAAACATAGGAAGATCCGGTGGAAGAAACAAAAAGAGAACGGAAGTTACCTTTTCTGCTCGAAAGTCGGCGTTGGTTGCTTCAACGTGTTACACAGATCTGAAGCTCGCACAACACAATATCTGCATTGAAGAGATGCTGCAATGGAGAGAAGATGAGAGGTAGCAGCAATGGCAAGTGGTAGGTGGGTAACGGTAAAAGCGGGGCAATATTGTCATTTGCCATACAATTGAAATGCAGAAAAGTTAATATGATAAAGTCACCTATATCTAATGTACTTGTTTGACATATTAATTTATGTACGAGCAAAGGTGTTTGGCAAAGTGATTGCTTATAAGCAGCTTATAATCACTGCCAAACAAATGCTATGACATTTCTCCAAAATTGCAAGAGCGAGATTTTACTGACACCCTTATGTTCTTGTATATGTGATGCTACATGTAATTAAGAAGCTCACTAAAAATGAGTTTAATACTAAAGAGGATTGTTCTTATGTCCATGGTGGGCTCAAGATTAAGAGTAATGCTACTTATACATTCTTACTCACACCTACACTTACACTTGTTTATGTGGCAGAATAAAATAATGGAAAGAAAATTCAAAATAATGTTTTGGTCAAATATTTCACTCCTAAATTCTACTGCCACATAAACAAGTGTAAGTGTGTGTAAGTGAGGATATACAAGTAGCATTACTCTGAGATCAATTGTTCACGTCTAATGTAAGCTGACATGGAAGTGTCACATAAACAATAGAGTACACAAATGTGTATAAACACAAATATATCTATACAGTCAGCAACATATCTCCGACCACAAGAAATCAATCCCATACTACTAAATACTTAAAATAATCTTCAGTAGTTGTTAATAAAAAGCGTTTCAAAAAAGTCGCCAAAGATTATCAGCCATTAAAAAATATATATATTTGATTATTTCTCTTTCCCTAACTGCGGCGTAAAAAAAACCAGTCGCCAAAAGCCCGTTTAATGGAGTACATTTATTTCCTTATTACCGACCGTATGGAGGTTTTCTTCACCATGGACATAAAAAAGTAGTATGTATGTCACTACGTCTTCATGTGGGAATGGTGCTGAATGGCCGGGTGACCCGACCAATTTTTCAAAATGACCGTTGACCAATTTTGGTGTGTAAATTACCAAATATAACAATACCTTCTTCCCACTTATAACCATTTCAAACGATTTCAAATTCATTTGTGTGTGAAAAAGAGAAGATTTCAAAGTTAGAATCTATCCCATTTCAATGTTAGAATCCAACCTATTTCATTTATGTAATAAATTTCATTTCAAAGTAGAAATTCATTATTTTTCATCTTTTTCTTTTCATTCACGGTAGAAGTTGTAGATTTTGTAGTATAAATCATGAAAAAATGTATAAACCTGAGTATAAATCATGATTTTTAGTTTAAATTCCTGCAAATCTGAATTGATTTGAAATGGATTAATTGAAAAAATCAATTATGATCGTATAAATCTGTGTTAACAGACTCATAACCTGTTAACACACCTGTTAACAGACCACCTGTTAACAGACTATGGGCCTGTTAACAAATTTGGGGTCTGTTAATGGTCGATTAACAGACGATCTGTTAACCGACTTATTGATGGTCTATTAACCGATGTTATAAAATAAGAGTATTTTAGTATATTCTACTTAAAAGAAGCCTTTAAAACTTATTTGGTATAACTTAGGCTCTTATGCGATTCCGTTTGACAACTCTCCCTCATTCTCTTCAATCTGTTAAAATCTTCTAAGATCAAATCCTACCGCAAAGAAAAGCGGTATACTAGTTTAATTAAATAAAAAAATCTTTCCATAATATGTCACATTTTAGTATTCAGATTTCGCGATCTATCCTGCATTTTCCTGAAATATATTTTGCAAGTTACAATCCTAGTTTGGAAAAAATATGTTCGCTATATGAAGTTAAAGAGTTAATTGATTCGGTATGATAAGGAGGGGATTATCGTTATTTGCATCGATCAGTGATTGTAATCTACATTATCGCCGTTCGAGGGGTTGTTTTATGGCGGCCGCCTCGAATTTTTTGGTGGGCCAAAGGGATTTCAAGATGTTGTCTCTCAGAAGGGTTTTCTCCAATCTATCCACTGCATCTGTCGTGGATATAAGCAATGGTCCGAGGCGTTTCAGGCTCAAGGGCTGTTGCTCTGAATATTATAGTAATAGTTTCAGGAATAATGATTATAATGGGGTGCACAATGTGAAGGCATATGCTCCTTGCCTACAGCCGTTGCTGCGTGATTTGGAGGAGGTTGTTACGGTGGAGGACCCGCAAAATGGACCGAATTCAAGGGCATTCAGTGGCGTCCGCGGCTGCTGCTGCTGCTTCTGCTTCTGCTAATAGAGGAAGTTCCACTGGATTTCGAGACCAGCATTTCCCCAAAAAAATCATGGTAGCGGTGGATGTTGATGAGGGTATATGATTTTTCCTTCCTGTGTATAGGTTTATGATCGTTGTTGATTCAGTTCTCTCCATATATACATGCACAGAGAGATAGACATATTACATGAACATTAATATGTCTGACTAATTAAGCGAAAATTAATATACATTCAGGAGATGGTATGATGTTTGGAAGTTATTCAATTCTCGTAGCTTGCTTTTCCAGCGAAGTAGTCAATGCTGTAGCTTTTATTATTGAACAACTTCACCAAAGTATTTCTTTGTCAACTATAAGTTTTTCATAGAATTTATCTTTGCTCTGGGTCATAGGTCCAAATTGTAGTTTATGATACGACCACTGCCACAATGCGAACATCATTTGTACCTGTATGTTTCTTTGTGCATCAACTATTGACAATTTTCTTGGTATTGCACTGTGCTTTCTGTGACTTGACTAGTGGAATTGCTATCTTAGTTTTCGGCAGTCTCAAATTTTTTGGTCACGAATGTTCACTATTATCTGTATTCAAGTCTGATCGATCCCCAACTTATATTTGTATGCTTTTCTTGTGTTTATGTTGGCAGTCCTTGGGAACTTCATAACAGCTCTCAATCAGTTCATTGCCGACCGTTACTCTCTAAATCACTCAATTTCCGAGTACCATGTCTATGAGTTTTTCAAGGTATCCACTGTTAGCTTCTAACAGTCTTGTCCTATAATTACATACTTGAATTGCTCTACTTGCCCTCTTCTCAAACAGAGCAGAGAAACACATGCTCCATTCGAAAATATTAACTTCTCAATTTGTTCATTGCTCATTTATGTGAAGTTTTGATTTGAAAAGGTTGACATTTACTATCTTCAGGCGGTTTGCGGTGTGACAAGTGAAAAGTTTTATCTTTTGATTCACGAATTCACTATGAGATTTTACACCTCAATCCTTTTTCCACTTTCACAATGGCTTCCCAATGGTCTTGGTCCTGTCTGTTCCATCATCAATTCCATGCTTTATTTTTAGGACGTGGAGGCTTTCAAACTTCGAGGCTTATAAATCACCAAACGTTTACTCTATGACATTTCAGATATAATATCAATTGATTCAGGCATTTTTTGACATACAAATAGTGAGCTTAAAATTTGTATGGGATAAAGCTTTGTTGAGCTTGAGAATTTTCGAGCTTAAGACACGATGATGGATGAATACGGTATACTGCAAGGCGGGAGTTAAGAATTTGGTTCAGAGTAAACGCCAATCACTTTTTTTCCCTTCCTTCTTCTTCTTGGTCTTCCTCCCCTTCCCTCCTCCGTATGTTTTCTCTTCTTGCTGAAATTCTTTTTTTTCTTCTCTATCCCTCACTTCCTATGGCTCTGCTTCAGATTTCAAACTGAACTTTGAATGATAAGAAGTTTCTATACTGTCAAAGTGAAGAATGAACCAGGGCTTCACTGTCACTCTGCCACCCCCCCCCCCCCCCCCCACCGAACTTGCCCTGAAAAGAAAGACGAAAAAAGATTGATTGGAGGACAATAGACTTCCATAGGCCATAGCTATTCTGAATTCGACTATAAGAATCTTTTGGAAAGTAAATGTGAAAGCTTCATAAATGGCTATGTAGTTTTAGACGAATGCAGCCATATGATTGTATCCTTGTCGTACTTATTATACTGCCTCTCATCTCCATGTATAGGTGTGGACTTGTGAAAATTCAATGCAGAAAGTAGTGGGAAGACAATTGGCTTAATATGTTGTGGATGCCCAATACATGTTACAGCAGAGTTGTAAAGTTTTAGTGGAAATGAGCCCTTGCTACTTATACTTATAGTAGAGAATGTTGAGAAATGGCAAGCTTTAAAACGTGCATTTGACTTTCTCATCTCAATTCTACTATTAGTCTGTCTCGCCATCCTTGATTTTCTGTACTCTCTTGAAAAAGCATGTTTTGGTCACGGGTATATCCAATGATGTGCAGTATGTAGGGTTTTAGATTTTTCATATAATCATGATGTGCTTGAGTTCTATTGAATCTTTGCATTGCCAAAGCTTGACTAGTTTTGTGGACCCAATACTTCACCTGTGCTTGCCTAATTTTTAAAGGATTGATATCTTCGACTGGTCATGGATTCACGGTCAACTGTGGCAGAGTGCGCTACTGTATAAACTAAAACAAAATGCTTTAGCTAAAGATTTTGCATTATATACGGTCTCAAGGTTTAGGGTGTAAATTGGGTCCTAAATTTGTTGTTGTAGGCCGATGAACTGAATGATAGTACCTATTCTTTCTTATTTCTTTTCCTGTAACGTGGAACTAGATTGCATTTATGCAATTCTGACGCGCTTTCCATATTTTTCTTGTAGATATGGAACTGCTCACGTGATGAAGGTATTATAAATATGTTCTCTAATTTGACTGTACGTCATTAGACGATTCATTCATTGTTCTTGCAGTTAAAGTATTTGTTCGTCTCCTGTAAATTAATACCCGATTTGAACTCAATTCAGGTGGCCCTTGATGATTATTCTGCTGATTTTCTATATTTTGAAGACTTGCAGACATTTGTGTTTGACGTGCTATTATTTTCCTAAAACTAAACGAATTTTATTTTTCTCATTAAAAATCCAACATTAGCTTCTTCTCTTTCACATCTAATACATTATTACCACTGTCCATTTTCATAATTTCATGCATTGCTGTCGATTGCATCTCAAGTTAACTGCTTTAATTATAAGATAATTATGTAGAAGTTATCTATTATTTCTTAGTTGAAATAAGACAGCAAATGATTTCTAAAGGCCACGAGATTGTGTTCCCCCCCACCTTTTAGTTTCATTGCATTAAACTCTCAACGTGAAGCTTGAAGTTGTTACCCACAATTGTATCAGGTCTGCTGATCATCAGTTCTTTCCCGCTGATGACCGTGTTTTCTTGCATACAAAGGTTTTATAAATAAATTTCCGTATGAAAACTTGTCATTTTTCTTGTGACAGCTGATATCCGGGTTCATGAGTTCTTTGAGACTTCTTATTTCAAGAAAGGGATACATCCAATTCCAGGTGCTCTAAAAGCTCTTCAAAAGTTATCCGAACTTTGTAATTTGTCCGTTGTTACGTAAGTATCCTTGATCCCTCACCTCTTTGACTTTCATTGTACTTTACTGAGCATTAATTTATTGTTTTTCTAATCTTTTTAGGTCACGACAGAATGCAATTAAAGAAGACACAATTGCATGGATTGAGAAACATTATCCGGGCGTATTTCAGGAGATTCAATTTGGGAATCACTTTGCTTTAGATGGACAGGCCAGACCAAAATCAGAAATTTGCAAGTATATTTTCATGGACTTTTATTGTTTCTGTCGCAAGCGGGTTATTATTGATTTTGACCAGGTTTGTTATATGATTTGTTTCTGGCAGGTCCTTGGGAGCAAAGGTTTTGATTGATGATAATCCAAGATATGCCATTGAATGTGCAGATGCTGGGATAAGGGTTCTTCTTTTCGATTATGAAAATTCTTATCCGTGGTGCAAGACTGAGTCTGTTAATCAGCATCCTCTTGTCACTAGGGTCAATAACTGGGAAGAGGTGCAACATCTAGTGTCACAGATAGTTTCCTAAGACAGTTAGTTTACAGACCTTTTCATACAAAAATCAACAGATTTTTATAGCAGCATGAAGAATTGTTAGTTAAAACGCGTCTCATCTCAAAGGAATGGAGGCGAAATTTCATTGAATCATTTTTTTTTTTTTTTCCTTTTTCGTTTTGCAGTTCTTTATTAGTAGAAATGGCTTTTACACGTCCCATTGTAATGGCAACAACAATTCAGCAGTTGGTTGCTCAATTTAGTATGAATTGACTCATATGAACTTGTTTTGGTTGTACAGAAATATTGTACTATTTTCATACATTCAGGTGTTATTAAATTGTAGAGAAGCTCCAATTATTTGAGTCGAATTTCTCAGTACGATTGAGATTCTTGTGTAAAATTAGTAGAAAATTACTGTTTATCATGTTTTAATACACTTTTTAGTCAACATTAAAACTCCGATTCTTACTTAAACATTCCATTCCCATCTACCATTTTAGTAGATAATAAACAAGACCCTAAACCTTTGATATTTTTCTGGGGAAAAAATTAAAAATTGGTGTAGAATCTGGCTTAGTTTGGTTGGAGTAGTGTGATATAAAATTAAAAAATGTTGATCTTAAATGAAAATAATGTATTTTGTAAAAAATTATAGAAGGGGATAAAAGCTAAAGTATTGATTTTAATTAAAATGGAGAAGGAATATGGTAATACATATGTTACTTCTGTAAAAATGTTGTTATCGAATGAAATATTGAAATATTGATTTTAAATGAAAGTAATGTATTCTTAAAAAATTATAAGAGAAGATAAATTGTAAATATTGATTTTTAGAAAAATTATAAGAGGAGATAAATTCTAAAATATTAATTTTAAAGAAAATGAGCAAGCAACATATGGTAACGCATATGTTACCCTTATAAAAATGTTTTAAAATGAAAATCTGAAATATAGGTTTTAAATAAAAATAATTTATTTTTTAAATAATTTTAAAATGAGATAAATTGAAAAATATTAATGAAATAATGAAGTAATATATAGTAACATATACTATCACACATAAATATGTTGTTTTCAAATGAAAATTTGATTTTTAAAAAAAAATAATGTATTTTAAAAAAAATTATCAAAAGATATGCATAAAAAAATATTGATTTTAATGAAAATGAAGAAGTAACATATGTCATTCGTGTAAAAATATTATTTACAGATGAAAATTTGAATATTGATTTCAAATCAAAGTAGTGTATTTTTAAAAATGGCTTATTTGCACAAATGGTCCCGACTTTTGCACTTATTGCGGGTTGAGGACCCATCTTTCATTTTGGCGGTTTAACTCCTATTTGAATGTTTTTAGCGACAATAGTCCTTTTCAACAATTTCCATCCAAATACCGTGAAATTTGGTGGTGGAAGTTTTTTTTTATTTATAAAGGCTTATTTGCACAAATGGTCCCTGACTTTTGTAAAGAAAATTTGCGACAAAAAGTCCCTAATATTTTAAAAAGTGTTGAAAAGTCCCATAACCTTTTAATCCTAACACATATGACCCTAAACTTTTGACAATTTTACCCCTAACTTAAATAAATTAAAATAACTCACAAACCTTTTAAAAATACAAATAAGTCCTAAATCTTTTTATTTTTTACTGATTTACATTTAAAATAATAAAAGTGTGTCATCAAGTCCCAAAACTTTTAATTTTGTTCACCAAAATGATATTTAAAATGTGTTTGATTAAAATCGATATTTTAGTAAAAGTGATTGAAAAATTGTGGGACCATAAAATGCGTGGTTAAAATTAATTGTTGACTTTGACTTTAACTTTTAACAAAATCAAAATTGAAAACAAGCGCTCTTAGAGTCTCTCAGATTTTGTCAGGTGGTCATTAATTAACAAAAAAAATTATACTCATGATCAAAATTTGACCAATTTAAAATTTTAATTTATTTTTCATATCAATTACTAGAGGTGGTAAAATGGGCCAGCCAGGATAGCGGTCTGCAGGGTCGGTCGAATACTAATAAAAATTGATTAAATAAAAATTAGGTCAATTTAATCGATATAACTAGTCATAGAAATTTGGTCCGATAATTTTTTTTTGTCAAATCCCTACCCCACACTTCAAATACCCCACCCATCCCTCCTCGAAATGTGGCGGCCGGGGTGGGGTGTTTGAGTGTGTAGGGACTTGGGCAAAAAAATTATCAGCCACTTTGATTGGCTAGTTGTGACTTGGGACTAAATCGACCTAATTTTTAATGAATCAACTTTTATGGACCGGCCAAACCAGAGACCGGGCTTATCCTCTGGTGACCTATTTTGCCACCCCAAGAATTGATATGAAAAATAAATTAAAATTTTAAATTGGTCAAATTTTGATCATGTGTATAGTTTTTTTGTTAATTAATGCACTGCACCACCTGACAAAATCTGCAGAGACTCTAAGGCTGTTTGTTTTCAATTTTGATTTTGTTAAAAAGCTAAAGTCAAAGTCAACAATTAATTTTAACCACACATTTTATGGTTCCACAATTTTTCAATCACTTTTACTAAAAAATCTAATTTTAATCAAACACATTTTAAATATCATTTTGGTGAACAAAATTAAAAGTTTTGGGACTTGATGACACATTTTTATTATTTTAAGTGTAAATCAGAAAAAAATAAAAAGATTTAGGACTTATTTGTATTTTTAAAAAGTTTGTGAGTTATTTTTAATTTATTTAAGTTAGGGGTAAAATTGTCAAAAAGTTTAGGTCATATGTGTTAGGATTAGAAGGTTATGGGACTTTTCAACACTTTCTAAAATATTAGGGACTTTTGTCGCAAATTTTTCTTTACAAAAGTCAGGACCATTTGTGCAAATAAGCCTTTTATAAATAAAAAACTTCCACCGTCAAATTTCACGGTATTTGGATGGAAATTGTTGAAAAGGACCATTGTCGCCAAAAACATTGAAATAGGGTTAAACCGCCAAAAATAAAAAGATGGGTCCTCAACTCCGCAGAAGTGCAAAAAGTCAGGACCATTTGTGCAAATAAGCCTTTAAAAATTAAAGATGAGAAAAATTCTAAAATATTGATTTTCATGAAAATTAAAAAGTAATATATGGTATCACATATGTTACTCGTATAAAAGTGATGTTTAAAAAAAATTGAAATATGGAGTTTAAATGAAAATAATGCATTTTTTTAAATAATTATAAAATCAGATAAATTCTAAAATATTTATTTTAATGAAACCATATGTTACTCGTGTAAAATGTTGTTTTCAAATTAAAAATTAAAAATTTATTTTAAATGAAAATAATATATTTAGTAAAAAAAATATAATGAGATAAATTGTAAAATATTGATTTTAATAAATATAATGTTACCTTTGTAAAAATGTTATTTTTAAATAAAAATTTGAAATATTGATCTTAATGGAAAATAATGTATTTTTAAAATAAATATAAAATAAGATAAACTGTAAAATATTAATGAAAATAAGGAAGTAACATATATTATCACACATATGTTACCCGTCTAAAAATATTGTTTCAAATGAAAAATTGAAATATTAATTTGAAGAGAAAGTAATGTATTTTTAAAAAAAATTATAAGAAAATATCAATTCTAAAATGTTGATTTTAATGAAAATGTGGAAGTAACATATATGAAACTCGTAAAATTATTGTTTTTAAATGAAAAATTGAGTTTAAATGAATCAATGTACTTTTAAAATTATAAAATGAGGAAGTAACATATGATAACATGTTTTACCTGTGTAAAAAAATCAAATAAAAATTTTCAAATTTGTTTCTATATGAAAAATATATATTTTAAATTTTTTAAAAAAAGATATAATATAAATTTTAATTTTAATGATAATGAGAAAGTAACATATATTACCTGTGCAAAAATGTTGTTCTCAAATGAAAATTTTAAGTATTGATTTTAAATTAAAGTAATATATTTTTTTCAAAAAATTATAAGTGGAGATACATTAGAATATATTGATTTTAATAAAAATGAGAAATTAACATATGATAGCACATATGTTAAACATGTAAAAATATTATATTTAAATGAAACTTGAAATAATGATTTTCAATTAAAATAATATATTATTGAAAAAAAAATTATAAAAAGAGATAAAATATTAAAATATTAACTTCAATAAAAATGAGGAAGTAGTATATGTTATATATATTATCAGTGTAAAGTTGTTTCCAAATATAAAAAAATCAAATATTGATTTTAAAAGAAAATAAGGTATCTTCTAAAAATTTATTAAACGAGATAAATTATAAAATATTAATGAAAGTAGAAAATAACACATGGCATCACATATTACCAAACGTATTTTATCCGTGCAAAAATGTTAGTTTCAAATGAAAATTTAAAATATTGATTTTAAATAAAAATAATTTAGTTATTAAAAATTATAAAATGAGATAAATTGTAAAACACTAAAGAAAATGAAAAACGTTTATATGATAACACATATACTACTTGTGTAAAAATAATAGTTTCAAGTGAAAAATGAATTTCAAATTAAAATAATATAATTTTAAAAAATTATAAAAAGAGATAAATTGTAAAATATTAATGATCATGAGGAATAAAATACAGTAGCACATATGTTACCAGTTTAAAATGTTATTTCTAAATAAAAAATTGAAAAATTAATTTTAAACAAAAGTAACATATTTTAAAAAAAATTATAAAATACGATAAATTGTAAAATATTAATGAAAATGCGGAATTAACATATATTACGACACATTTTAACCGTAAAAATATTTTTTCAAATGAAAATAATGGATTTTTTTGTAAAATTATAAAAGAATATATATTATAAAATATTGATTTTAATGATAATGAGAAATTAACATATTACACATGGTAAAAATATTGGTTTCAAATGAAAAATTGAAAAATTGATTCTAAATAAAAATAATGAATCTTTTAAAAAAATATTAAAAAATGAGATAAATTGTAAAATATTAGTGAAAATAAGGCATATGTTACCCTTGTAATAATGTTATTTTCACATGAAAAATTGAAATATTTATTTTATGTGAAAATAATATATGTTTTTAAAAAATTATAAAATGAAATAAATTAAAAAAATATTGATGAAAACAAAGAAGAGACATACGGTAATATATATATTATTCATGTAAAAATGTCGTTTGTAAATGAAAAATTGAGTTTAAATGAAAGTAATGTATTTTTTAAAAAAAAAAATTATAGAAAGAAATAAATTGTAAAATATTGATTTTAATGAAAATGAGGAAATATCATATAGTAACATATATGGTAATACACATGTTATTTGGTTAAATATGTTGTTTTCAAACGAAAAAATAATAATTTGAACTTAAATGAAAATATTATAAGAGGAGATAAATTGTAGAATATTGATCTTAAATGAAAATAATATATTTAAAAAAAATTATAGAAGGAAATAAATTCTAAAATATTATTTTTAATAAAAATGAAGAAGCAATATATGGTGATACATCGTTAACTTTGTAAAAATATTTTAAATATGAAAAAATTTCAAATTAAATAAATTTAAATGAAAATAATATATTTTATGAAAAGTTATAAAAAGAGATAAAATTGTAAAATATTAATGAAAATGAAGAATTAACATAAGCTAACATTCCGCACATATTTTATTGTAAAAATTTTCAAATGAAAATTATAAAATATTAATTTCAAAATGTTTTTAAAAAATTATGAAATAATTTTAAAGTATTGATTTTAATAACAACAAGAAAGGTATAATGTATTTTTAGAAAAAAATTATAAGAGGTGATAAATTGATTTTAATTATTGATTTTATCCTTGAAAATGATGAAGAAACAACATATATTGTAAAAATATTTTAAAATTAAAATTTTAAATATAGATTTTAAATAAAATTATGTATTTTCAGAAAAATTATAAAATGAGATAAAATTGTAAAATATTAATGAAAATGAGGAACATATATGCTAACATATATTTACACGTGTAAAACATATATTACCACATATATTTTACACATGTAAATATGTTGTTTTCAATTGAAACTTTAAAAATATTGATCTTAAATGAAAATAATATATTTTACAAAATTATAGAAGGAAATAAATTGTTATTAATATTTTTTTAATGAAAACGAGAAGGATGATGACACATACGTTATCCGTGTAAAAATAATTGTTTCAAATAAAATATTGAAATATTAATTTTAAATTAAAGTAATGTAATTTTAAAAAAATTATCAAAAAGAGATAATGCATTTTTAGAAAAATTATAAGAGTGGATAAATTCTAAAATATTGAATTTAATGAAAATGAAGAAACAACATATTGTAAAAATGTTTTATAATGAAAATTTTAAATATAGATTTTAAATGAAAATATTGTATTTTTAAAAAAAATTATAAAACGAGATAAGTTGTAAAATATATACAAAAATGGGGAAGTAACATATATGGTGTGTAAATTATAGAAGGAGATAAATTGTAGAATGTTGATTTAATGAAAATGATTAATGAAAATGATGAAGGTATATCACCAAGTCGGGTCATATGTTTTTTTTAAATGAATTATTGATTTTAAATGAAAGTAATGAATTTTTAAAAATATTGATTTTAATGAGGATAAGGAAGTAACATATGTATTTTTAGAAAAATTATAAGAGGAGATAAATTCTAAAATATTAATTTTAATAAAAATGTAGAAGAATAATATTGTAAAAATGTTTTAAAATGAATTTTTTAAATAAAGATTTTAAATGAAAATAATGTAAAATGAGATAAATTGTAAAATATTAATGAAAATGTGAAAATTTGATTTTAAACGAAAATAATGTAATTTTTAAAAAAAAATTATAAAAAGATATATAAAGAAGTAATATATGTTACCGATGTACAATTTTATTTTCGAATAAAAAATTAAAGTATTGATTTTAAATGAAAGTAATGTATTTTTTAAAAATTAAAAGATGAGATAAATTCTTAAATATTGATTTTCATGAAAATGAGAATGTAACACATATGTTACTCTTGTAAAAATGTTGTTTGTAAATGAAAAATGAAAAATTAAATTTAAATGAAAAAAAATTATTTTTTAAAAAAATATGAAAGGAGTTAAATTGTAAAATATTGATTTTAATGAAAAATAAGTAAATAACATATTGCACAATGTTATTCGTGTACAATTGTTGTTTTCAAATAAAAAATTAATTTTAAATGAGAGTAAATTGTTTTTTTTAATTATAAAATGAGATAAATTGTAAAATATTGATTTTAATGAAAATATTGAAATAACATATAGTAGCACATATGATTCCTGGGTAAAAATATTTTTTTCAAATAAAAAATTAAAATATAGATTATAAATCAAAATAATGTGTTTTTTAAAATTTTATAAAAGGAGAATTTTTTTAAAACACTAGCATATGCCATACACAAACACTAGAACAAGCCTTCAGAAATTTACACAAACACATGAAGACTAAAAAAGAAAAGAAAGATTAAAGGAATGTGCAGCTCATAAACCAATTTTTATTATCTGTGCATCCATCCTTATCACTTTCGGAGAATAGCGACTTTTCATTATATGTATTTTGAAATAAGTATTTCAAATGAGCGCGTGTAGTGCAAATTTGAGTATAGAAAATTTTGGATATAAAAAGTAAAAGAAAATTAGCAGCAAAAGTTCCAAATCTTTCAAAAAGTGTCTAAAAGTCCTCAAACCTTCTAATCCTAACACATATGATCCAAATCTGTTTGATAATTTTACCCATAACTTATATAAATTAAAAATAACTCCTAAACCTTTTAAAAAATACATAAAGTCATAAATCTTTTTTATTTTTTATTTTTATAGATTTACACTTAAAAAATAAAAAAAAATGTGTCATCAAGTCTCAAAACCTTTAATTTTGTTCACCAAAATGACATTTAAAATGTGTTTGATTAAAATCAAATTTTTGGTAAAAGTTGATAAAAGTTGTTGAAATGTATGGTTGAAAAGTTGTGAGACCATAAAATGTGTGGTTGAAATTAATTTGTTGACTTTGACTTTAGCTTTTTAGCAAAATCAAAATTGAAAACAAACGGGCTCTTAAAATCTCTACAGATTTTGTCTAGTGATTCGTTCATTAACAAAAAAATTATGTTACCCGTGTAAAAATATTATTTATAGAATGAACATATGTTACCCGTGTAAAAATCAAAATGAATAATTAACATATGTTACCCGTGTAAAAATATTATTTATAGATGAAAAATTGAATATTGATTTCAAATGAAAGTAGTGTATTTTTAAAAATTAAAAGATGAGATAAATTCCAAAAATATTGATTTTCATGAAAATTAGAAGTAATATATAGTAACACATATGTTACTCGTGTAAAAGTGATATTTTTAAAAAAAATTAAATATGGAGTTTAAATGAAAATAATGTATTTTTTAAATAATTATAAAATGTGATAAATTCTAAAATATTTATTTTAATGAAACCATATGTTACTCGTGTAAAATGTGGTTTTTAAATTAAAAATTAAAAATTACTTTTAAATGAAAATAATATATTTTTGTAAATAAATATACAAAATAAAATAAATTGTAAAATATTGATTTTAAGTTACCCTTCTAAAAATGTTATTTTTAAATAAAAAATTGAAATATTGATCTTAAGTGAAAATAATGTATTTTTAAAATAAATATAAAATGAGATAAATTATAAAATATTAATGAAAACGAGAAAGTAAAATATATTATCACACATATGCTACTCGTCTAAAAATATTGTTTCAAATGAAAAATTGAAATATTAATTTTGAAGCGAAATTAATTTATTTTTTAAACAATTATAAGAAAAGATAAATTTTAAAATGTTGATTTTAATGAAAATTGAAAAGTAACATATGGTTAGCCTCGTAAAATTATTGTTTTCAAATGAAAAATTGAGTTTAAATGAATCAATGTACTTTAAAGCAAATTATTAAATGAGATAAATTGTAAAATATTAATCAAAATGAGGAACTAACATATGGTAACACCCGTGTAAAAAAAAAAAATTAAATAAAAATTTCAAATTTGTTTTTAAATGAAAAAAATTTATTATTTAAAAATTTTGAAAAAAATATATAATATAAAATATTAATTTTGATGATAAAAAATATATAAGCGGAAATAGAGTATAATATATTGATTTTAATGAAAATGAGAAATTAACATATGATAGCACATATGTTAAACGTGTAAAAATATTATTTTTAAATGAAACTTGAAATATTGATTTTCAATAAAAACAATGTATTTTTGAATTTTTTTTTTATAAAAAATGATAAATTACAAAATACTAATTTCAATAAAAATGAAGAAGTAGTATATGTTATATATATTATCAGTGTAAAGTTGTTTTCAAGTAAAAAAAAATGAAATATTGTTTTTAAAGGAAAATAATGTATTTTCTAAAAAATTATCAAACAAAGATAAATTGTAAAATATTAATTAAATGAAAAAATAACATATGGTAACATATTACCAAACGTAATTTACCCGTATAAAAAGTTGGTTTCAAATGAAAATTTAAAATATTGATTTTAAATAAAAATAATGTAGTTATTAAAAATTAGAAAATGAGATAAATTGTAAAAGACTAAAGAAAATGAAGAACTTTTAACTCGTATAATACCCGTTTAAAAATAATATTTTCGAATGAAAAATGAATTTCAAATTAAAATAATATAATTTTAAAAAATTATAAAAGTAGATAAATTGTAAAATATTAATGATCATGAGGAAGAAAATATGATAACACATATGTTATCAGTATAAAATGTTATTTTCAAATGAAAATTTTAAATTTTTAAACAAAAATAATATTTTTTAAAAAAATTATAAAATACGATAAATTGTAAAATATTAATGAAAATGCGGAAGTAACATATATTACCACACATATTTTAACCGTAAAAAATGTTTTTTCAAATGCAAATAACTGATTTTTTGTAATATATTATAAAATATTAATTCTAATGATAATGAAAAATTAACATATCATAACATGGTAAAAATGTTGGTTTCAAATGAAAATTTGAAATATTGATTTGAAATAAAAAAAAAAGAATATTTTAAAAATGAGATAAATTGTAAAATATTTGTGAAAATGAGGAAAAAGGTTGCCTAAAAATGTTGATTTCAAATGAAAATTTGAAATACTAGTTTTAATAAAAATATTGTATATTTTAAAAATTTATAAAATGAGATAAATTTTAAAATATTTGTGAAAGTGAAGCATATTAAACCCTTGTAATATTTTTAAATGAAAATTTGACATATTGATTTTATATATAAATAATATATGTTTATAAAATTATAAAATGAGATAAATTGAAAAATATCAATGAAAACAAGAATGAGACATATAGTAATTCATATATTATTCATATAGAAATGTTGTTTGTAAATGAAAGATTGAGTTGAAATAAAAGTAATTTATTTTTTAAAAAGTAATGTATTTCCTTCTATATATTGTAAAATATTAATTTTAATAAAAATGAGGAAGAATCATATAGTAACTCATATGGTAATATACATGTTACTCGTGTAAAAATGTTGTTTTCAAACGAAAATTGAAAAAAAATTGAATTTAAATGAAAGTAAAATAGTTTTTTAAAAAATATGTAAGGAGATAAATGGTAAATTATTGATTTTATGTTGTTTACAAATGAAATATTGAAATATTGATTTTGAATGAAAGTAATGCATTTTTTGAAAAAATTATAAGGGGAGATAAATTGTAAAATATTGATTTTAAATAAATAAGGAAGTAATATATGTATTTTTAGAAAAATTACTTGAGGAGATAAATTCTAAAATATGATTTTAATAAAAATGAAGAAGCAACATATGGTAATACATATGTTAACTTTGTAAAAATATTTTAAAATGAAAATTTCAAATATAGAATTTAAATAAATATAATGTATTTTATGAAAAATTATAAAATCAGATAAAATTGTAAAATATTAATGAAAATTAGAAAGTAATATAGCTAACATATATTACCACACATATTTTACCCGTGTAAAATTATTGTTTTCAAATTAAAATTATAAAATATTGATTTTAAAAGAAAATAATATATTTTAAAAAAATTATAGAAAGAGATAATTTGTCAAAAATAGGTTTTAATGAAAACAAGGAAGGTATATGGTGACACATGTGTTACCCATGTAAAAATATTGTTTTCAAAAATGAAATATTGAAATATTGATTTTTTATTAAAGTAATATGTAATTTTAAGATAATGCATTTTTAGAAAATTATAAGAGATAAATTTTAAAATTTTAATTTTAATAAAAATAAAGAAGTAACATATTAACACATATTATTTTTGTAAAATATTTTAAAAAGAAAATTTAAATATAGAATTTAAATGAAAAATAATGTTTTTTTGAACAATGATAAAATGAGATAAATTATAAAATATTAATAAAATATATATTTTAAATTAAAGTAATATGTAATTTTTTTTTAAAATATCAAAAGGAGATAATGCATTTTTAAAAAAATTATAAGATGATATAAATTTTAAAATATAAATTTTAATGAAAATGAAGAAGCAACATATTAACACATATTACCTTTGTAACATATTTTAAAAAGAAAACTTAAATATAGAATTTAAATGAAAAATAATGTTTTTTTGAACAATGATAAAATGAGATAAATTATTAAATATTAATGAAAATGAAGAAATGACATATAGTATATTACCACACATATTTTACATGTGTATCAATATGTTGTTTTCAATTGAAATTATGAAAATTTGATTTTAAATTAAAATAATGTATTTTAAAAAAAAAACTATAAGTGGAGATATATATTAAAATATTAATTTTAATAAAAATGAAGGAGTGAGTTATTGATGTAAAATTTTATTTTTAAATAAAATATAGACATATTAATTTTAAATGAAAGTAATGTATTTTTCAAAATTAAAAGATGAGATTAATTCTAAAAGGTTGATTTTTATGAAAATTAGGAAGTAATAGTAAGCACATATGTTACTCGTGTACACGAGTATTTTTAAAAGAAAATTTGAAATATTGAATTTAAATAAAAATAATATATTTTTTAAAAAATTATATAAAGAGATAAATCCTAAAATATTTATTTTAATGAAAATGAAGAAGTAACATATGGAACCTCATGTAAAAATGTTGTTTGTAAATGAAAAATTACACTGATTTTAAAAGAAAATAATGTATTTTATATATATAAAAAAATATATAAGTAGATGAATTGTAAAATATTGATTTTAATAAAAATGAGTAAATGAAATACCACACATATGTTACCCTTGTAAAAATATTTTTTTAAATGAAAAGTTGAAATATTGATTTGAAGTGAAAGTAATGTATTTTTTAAAAAAAATATATATAAGAGGAGATGAATTCTAAAATATTGGTTTTAATGAAAATGAAGAAGTAACATATACTTTGTAAAATTTTTGTTTTTTTTAATTGAAAATTTGAAATATTGAATTTAGATGAAATTAATGTATTTAAAAATATTATAAAATGACATAAATTGTAAAATATTAATGAAAATTATGAAGTAACATATGGTAACATGTTTTATCCGGGTAAAAATTTAGTTTTCAAATAAAAATTTGAAAATTTGATTTTAAATGAAAATAATGTATTTTTTAAAAAATTATAAAAGAAGATTAAAAGAAATTATAAAAATTATAAAAATTAAAATAATGATTAAGTAACATATGTATTTTGTTACTAGTGTAAACATGATATTTTGAAAAGAAAGATTTTAAATGAAAGTAATGAATTTTTTAAAACAAAATTACAAGAAGAAGAGATAAAATTTTAAAATATTGATTTTAATAAAAATGAAGAAGTACTATTAGACGTGTAAAAGTATTCCTTTTAAATGAAAATTTGAAATATTGATTTTAAATTAAAATAATGTATTTTTTTTAAAAAAATAGATAAGTTCTAAAAATATTAATAAAAATAAGGAAGTAACATATATTACTCGCGTAAAAGTGTTATTTTCAAATAAAAATATAAAATATTGATTTGTAGATGAAAATAATATATTTTTAAAAAAAAAAAAAAATGAGATAAATAGTAATACATTAATAAAAATGAGGAAGAGACATATGGTAATATGGTAACACATATATCTCTTGTAAAATGTTGTTTTCAAATAAAAATTTGAGTTTAAATGAAAATAATGTGTTTTAAAAAAAATGATAAAATAGGTTAAATTGTAAATAATTGATTTTAATGAAAATAAGAAAGTATCATATGGCAATACATATGTTACCCAACCGTGTAAAAATATTTTTTCAAATGAAAATTAAAAAATATTAATCTTAAATGAAAGTAGTATATTTTTAAAAAAATTGTAGATGGAGATAAATTGTATAGTGTTGATTTAATGAAAATGATGAAGGTACAGGGTCGGGTCATATGTTTTTTCAAATGAATTTTTAAATTAGAGTAATGTATTTTCAAAAAATATTGATTTTAATGAAAATAAGTAAGTATATATGTATTTTTAGAAGAATTATAAGAGGAGATCAATTCTAAAATTTTCATTTTAATAAAAATGAAGAAGCAATATATTGTAAAAATGTTTTAAAGTGAAAATTCTAAATATAAATTCTAAATGAAAATAAAGCATTTTAAAAAAATTATAAAATGAGATAAATTATAAATATTATCGAAAATGAGAAAGCAACATATATATATATATATATATATATATATATATACAAACGTTGCCCATATAAAATTTTATTTTTAAAAGAAATATTGACATAGTAATTTTAAATGTATTTTTCAAAATTCAAAGATGAGAAACTCTGAAAGATTGATTTTCATAAAAATGAGGAAGTAATAATAAGCACATATGTTACTTGTGTACAAATATAGTTTTAAATAAAAATTTGAAATATTATTTTTAAATAAAAGTAATGTATTATCTAAAAAATTATAAAAATAGATAAATCCTAAAAAAATTATTTTAATGAAAATAAAGTAGTAACATATGGAACCTCATGTAAAAATATTGTTTTTCAATGAAAAATTAAACATTAATTTTAATAAAAATAATGTTTTTTATAAGAAAAAATAAAAAAAAGAAAAAAATATAAAAGGAGATGAATTATAAAATATTGATTTTAATAAAAACGAGTAAGTAAAATAAGATAACACACATGTTACCCTTGCAAAAATGTTGTTTTTAAATGAAAAGTTAAAATATTGATTTTAAGTTAAAATTAAGTATTTTTAAAATATACATAAAATGAATTAATTGCAAAATATTAATAAAAATGAAGAAGTAACGTATAATAACATATTACCACACATATATGTTATTCGTGTAAAAATATTGTTTTCAAATTAAAAGTTGAAATATTGCTTTGAAATGAAAGTAATGTATTTTTTTAAAAAAAATTTATAAGATGAGATAAATAAATGAAAATAAAGAAGTAACATATGTGTCGTAAAATTTTTGTTTTTAAATAAAAAAATTGAAATATTGAGGTTAGATGAAATTAATGTATTTTTAAAAAAATTATAAAATGAGATAAATTATAAAATATTAATAAAAATTAGGAAGTAACATATAGTAACATGTTTTATCCATGTAAAAATATAATTATCAAGTAAAAATTTAAAAATTTGGTTTTAAATGAAAATAAAAATTTAAAAATTTGGTTTTAAATGAAAATAATATATTTTTAAAAAAACAAAGAGATATATTATAAAATATATCACTAATAATGATTAAGTAACATATGTATTTTGTTATCCGTGTAAAAATGTTATTTTTAAAAGAATATTTTAAATGAAATTAATGAATTTTTTGAAACAAAATTACAAGTAAAGATAAATTTTAAAATATTGATGTAAAAATATTGATGCAAAAATATTGATGTAAGAAAAATGATAAAAATATTAATTGTAAAAAATTGATTTTAAATATGTTGTTTTCAAATGAAAATGATTTTGAATGAAAATAATGTAATTTAAAAAAAAAAATTATAAAAGAAGATATATATATGAAGAAGTAATTTAATTTTAATGAAAATGAAGAAGTGTAAAAATGTTATCGATGTAAAAATTTATTTTCGAATGAAAAATTAAAATATTAATTTTAAATGAAAGTAACGTATTTTTAAAAATTAAAAGATGAGATAAATTCTTAAATATTGATTTTCATGAAAATGAGGAAGTGTAAAAATATTGTTTATAAATAAAAAATTAAATATTAAATAAATAAATAAATGACTAAAATAAGGAATATGTATTTTTAGAAAAATTATAAGAGAAGATAAATTCTAAAATATTGATTTTAATGAAAATGAAGAAGCAACACATATTTTAAAAATGTTTTAAAATGAAATTTTTAAATATTGATCTTAAATGAAAGTAATATATTTTTAAAAAAATTGTAGAAGGAGATAAATTGTATAGTGTTGATTTAATGAAAATGATGAAGGTACCGGGTTGGGTCATATGTGGTTTTCAAATGAAATTTTAAATTAAAGTAATATATTTTTAAAAAATATTGATTTTAATGAAAATAAGAAAGTATATATGTATTTTTAGAAAAATTATAAGAGGAGATAAATTCTAAAATTCTAAATATAAATTTTAATAAGAATGAAAAGCAACATATTGTAAAAATGTTTTAGAGTGAAAATTCTAAATATAAATTTTAAATGAAAATAAAGTATTTTTAAAAAAAATTATAAAATGAGATAAATTATAAATATTATCGAAAATGAGAAAGTAACATATATGATGTGTAAATATGTTGTTTTCAAATGAAAATATGAAATATTGATTTGTAGATGAAAATAATATATTTTTAAAAAATAAAAAAATGAGATAAATAGTAATATATTAATAAAAATGAGGAAGAGACATTGTAATATGATAACACATATATTACTCTTGTAAAATGTTGTTTTGAAAAAAAAAAATTTGAGTTTGAATGAAAATAATGTGTTTTTTAAAAAATGATAAAATAAGATAAATTATAAATAATTGATTTTAATGAAAATGAGGAAACATCATATGGCAATACATATGCTACCTAACCGTATAAAAATATTGTTTTCAAATGAAAATTAACAAATATTGATCTTAAATGAAAATAATATATTTTTAAAAAATTGTAAAAGGAGATAAATTGTATAGTGTTGATTTAGTGAAAATGATGAATGTGCTAGGTCGGGTCATATGTATTTTTAGAAAAATTATAAGATAAGATAAATTCTAAGATTTTTATTTTAATAAAAATGAAGAAGCAATATATTGTAAAAATGTTTTAAAGTGAAAATTCTAAATATAAATTTTAAATGAAAATAAAGCATTTTTAAAAAAATTATAAAATGATATAAATTATAAATATTATCGAAAATGAGGAAGTATTGTATATGGTGTGTAAATATGTTGTTTTCAAATGAAAATTTGAAAATTTGATTTTAAACAAAAATAATATAATTTTTTTAAAATATTATAAAAGGAGCTATATTTAAAATATTAAATTTAATGAAAATGAAGAAGTATCAAACGTTGCCCATGTAAAATTTTATTTTTAAATGAAATATTGATATAATGATTTTAAATGAAAGTAATGTATTTTTCAAAATTCAAAGATGAGATAAACTCTGAAAGTTGATTTTCATGAAAATGGGGAAGTAATAATAAGCACATATGTTACTCGTGTACAAGTGTAGTTTTAAATGAAAATTTGAAATATTATTCTTAAATAAAAATAATGTATTATCTAAAAAATTATAAAAATAGATAAATCCTAAAAAATTATTTTAATGAAAATGAAGTAGTAACATATGAAACCTCACGTAAAAATATTGTTTTCAAATGAAAAATTAAACATTGATTTTAAATAAAAAAATATAAAAGAAGATGAATTGTAAAATATTGATTTTAATAAAAATGAGTAAATAAAATATGATAACACACATGTTACCCTTGCAAAAATGTTGTTTTTAAATAAAAAGTTAAAATATTGATTTTAAGTTAAAATAATGTATTTTTAAAATATACATAAAATGAAATTAATTGCAAAATATTAATAAAAATGAAGAAGTAACGTATAATAACATATTACCACACATATATATTATTCATGTAAAAATATTATTTTCAAATTAAAAGTTGAAATATTGCTTTGAAATGAAAGTAATGTATTTTTTTAAAAAAAAATTTATAAGATGAGATAAATAAATGAAAATTAACATATGTGTCGTAAAATTTTTGTTTTTAAATAAAAAAATTGAAATATTGAGGTTAGATGAAATTAATGTATTTTTTTAAAAAATTAAAAAATGAGAAAAATTATAAAATTTTAATGAAAATTAGGAAGTAACATATGGTAACATGTTTTATCTATGTAAAAATATAGTTATCAAGTAAAAATATGAAAATTTGGTTTTAAATGAAAATAATATATTTTTTAAAAGATAAGAAGATATAAAATATATCACTAATAATGATTAAGTAACATACGTGTTTTGATATCCGTGTAAAAATATTATTTTTAAAAGAAGATTTTAAATGAAATTAATGAATTTTTTAAAACAAAATTACAAGTAAAGATAAATTTTAAAATATTGATGTAAAAAAATTTATTTTGGAATGAAAAATTAAAATATTAATTTTAAATAAAAGTAACGTGTTTTTAAAAATTAAAAGATGAGATAAATTATTAAATATTGATTTTCATGAAAATGAGGAAGTGTAAAAATGTTGTTTATAAATAAAAAAATAAATATTAAATAAATAAAAAAATTATTTTAATAAAATAAGGAATATGTATTTTAAGAAAAATTATAAGAGGAGATAAATTCTAAAATATTGATTTTAGTGCAAATGAAGAAGCAACATATATTTTAAAAATGTTTTAAAATGAAATTTTTAAATATTGATCTTAAATAAAAGTAATATATTTTTAAAAAAAATTGTAGAAGGAGATAAATTGTATAGTGTTGATTTAATGAAAATGATGAAGGTACTGGGTCGGGTAATATGTTGTTTTCAAATGAAATTTTAAATTAAATTAATGTATTTTTAAAAATATTGATTTTAATGAAAATAAGAAAGTATATATGTATTTTTAGAAAAATTATAAAAGGAGATAAATTCTAAAATTTTCATTTTAATAAAAATAAAGAAGCAATATATTGTAAAAATGTGTTAAAGTGAAAATTTTAAATATAAATTTAAATGAAAATAAAGCATTTTTAAAAAAATTATAAAATGAGATAAATTATAAATATTATCGAAAATGAGAAAGTAACATATATGGTGTGTAAATATGTTGTTTTCAAATGAAAATATGAAATATTGATTTGTAGATGAAAATAATATATTTTTAAAAAATAAAAAAATGAGACAAATGGTAATATATTAATAAAAATGAGGAAGAGACATATGGTAATATGGTAACACATATATTACTCTTGTAAAATGTTGTTTTGAAATAAAAATGAGTTTGAATGAAAATAACGTGTTTTAAAAAAAAATGATAAAATAAGATAAATTGTAAATAATTGATTTTAATGAAAATGAGGAAACATCATATGGTAATACATATGTTATCCAACCGTGTAAAAATATTGTTTTCAAATGAAAATTAAAAAATATTGATCTTAAATGAAAGTAATATATTTTTAAAAAAAATTGTAAAAGGAGATAAATTCTAATTTTTTATCTTAATAAAAATGAAGTATATTGTAAAAACGTTTTTAATAAAAATGAAGTATATTGTAAAAATGATTTAATGTGAAAATTCTAAATATAAATTTTAAATGAAAATAAAGTATTTTTAAAAAATTATAAAATGAGACAAATTATAAATATTATCGAAAATGAGAAAGTATTGTTTATGGTGTGTAAATATGTTGTTTTCAAATGAAAATTTGAAAATTTGATTTTAAATGAAAATAATGTAATTTTTTAAAAATATTATAAAATGAGCTATATGTTTAAAATATTAAATTTAATGAGTTGCCCATGTAAAATTTTATTTTTAAATGAAATATTGACATAGTGATTTTAAATGAAATAATGTATTTTTCAAAATTCAAAGACGAGATAAACTCTGAAAGTTGATTTTCATGAAAATGAGGAAGTAATAATAAGCACAGATGTTACTCGTGTACAAGTGTAGTTTAAATGAAAATTTGAAATATTATCTAAAAAATTATAAAAATAGATAAATTCTAAAAAAATTATTTTAAAGAAAATGAAGTTGTAACATATGAAACCTCATGTAAGTTTAAATGAAAAATTAAACATTGATTTTAAATAAAAAAAATATAAAAGAAGATGAATTGTAAAATATTGATTTGAATAAAAATGAGTAAGTAAAATATGATAACACACATACCCTTGTAAAAATGTTGTTTTTAAATGAAAAGTTAAAATATTGATTTTAAGTTAAAATAATGTATTTTTAAAATATACATAAAATGAAATTATTTGTAAAATATTAATGAAAATGAAGAAGTAACGTATAATAACATATTACCACACATATATGTTATTTGTGTAAAAAATATTGTTTTCAAATTAAAAGTTGAAATATTGTTTTGAAATGAAAGTAATGTATTTTTTAAAAAAAAATTTATAAGATGAGATAAATAAATGAAAATAAAGAAGTAACATATGTGTTGTAAAATTTTTGTTTTTAAATAAAAAATTGAAATATTGAGGTTAGATGAAATTAATGTATTTTTTAAAAAAATTATAAAATAAGATAAATTTTAAAATTTTAATGAAAATTAGAAAGTAACATATGGGAACATGTTTTATCCATGTAAAAATATAGTTTTGAAGTAAAAATTTGAAAATTTGGTTTTAAGTGAAAATAATATATTTTTAAAAAAATAATAAAGGAGATATATTATAAAATATATCACTAATAATGATTATGTAACATATGTTATCCGTGTAAAAATGTTATTTTAAAAGAAAATTTTAAATGAAATTAATAAATTTTTTAAAACAAAATTACAAGTAAAGATAAATTTTAAAATATTGATGTAAAAAAAAATGATAAAAATATTAATTGTAAAATATTGATTTAAATATGTTGTTTTCAAATGAAAATGATTTTGAACGAAAATAATGTAATTAAAAAAAAAATTATAAAAGAAGATATATATATGAAGAAGTAATGTAATTTTAATGAAAATAAAGAAGTAACATATGTTATCGATGTAAAAATTTAATTTCAAATGAAAATGAAAATATTAATTTTAAATGAAAGTAACGTATTTTTAAAAATTAAATTTAAAAATTAAAAGATGAGATAAATTCTTAAATATTGATTTTCATGAAAATGAGGAAGTGTAAAAATGTTGTTTATAAATAAAAAATTAAATATTAAATAAAAAAATGATTTTAATAAAAATAAGGAAGTAGCATATGTATTTTTAGAAAAATTATAAGAGGAGATAAATTCTAAAATATTGATTTTAATGAAAAAGAAGAAGCAACACATATTGTAAAAATGTTTTAAAATGAAAATTTTAAAAGAAAATAACGTATTTTAAAAAAATTATAAAATGAGATAAATTGTAAAATATTAACGAAAATGGGGAAGTAACATATATGGTGTGTAAATATGTAGTTTCAAATGAAAATTTGAAAAATTGACTTTAAACGAAAATAATGTAATTTTTTTAAAAATCATAAAAAAAAATATTGTAAAAAAAATAATAAAATGAGATAAATAATAAAATATTGATTTTAATGAAAATGATGAAATAATATATGGTAGCACATATGATTTCTGCTTAAAAATATTGTTTTCAAATAAAAAATTGGAAAAAAAATTATAAATGAAGATAATATGTTTTTTAAAATTTTATAAAGGGAGCATTTTTTTTTTTTTTAATAAAACACTAGCATATGCCATATATACAAACACTAGAATAGACATGCCTTCAGAAATTTACACACACGCGCGTAGACTAAAAAGGAAAAGAAAGATTAAAGGAATGTGCACTTGATAAACCAATTCTTAATTATCTGCGCATCCATCCTTTCCACTTCTGGAGAACAACGACTTTTCATTAACTATGAAAACAAACACAAATACCATATAAACAATTGAAGTGCATCAAGCAACACACACATATTGACATTATTCAAAGAAAAAAATGACACTTGTAATTCTTTTCTAACTCACGTTTTCGATGATGAAAAATTCTTTTTTTGTGCTCCAAATACTCCAAGTATATCAAAGCCACGCGCATCTTGGCATTAGTCCAAGAAAAAATGACACTTGCAATTCACATATAACAAGTAAAAGAAAAAAGAATTAACTCATAAAGATATGATTTCATAAAATTAAGTAACTTAACTCACCAAAATATCAAAGTGCAAAACTTAAAAAATAAAAACACAAAATTGAAGTACACATAATACACTCTATAAGGTTTTGTAACTCTAAAATCTACATGAAAAAAATAAGATGTAACAATACAAGAAGCTCAAAAATGTTATGATTAGGCAATAATTACTAAAGTGATCAAGTGATGACGCTCAAAAATCACCATTTCCACTGATAATCTCGATTACTTACTCTTGAGAAAAATTTATATTGAAAAAAATACGATTTACAATGGAATTTTTTTCCTTTGCAACAATAATAATCACACAAAAATAATAATAGAAGTTCAATTTTCAAACTAAGTAATAATATCAAAATAGAATTCAAACAATAGAAAATGAAAATTATTCTAACGTAAACAAAGTACACAAAAACAAAAATATAACTATTCAAATAAAAAAAACAAAATATAAATATAAAATCCACAATGAATCAATAATCAAAATGAACAGTCTATATATAAATGGAACGAAATTGAACTTATAGACAACAAAACACAACTAAACAACATAAAGAAAATCAAAATGAGCAAGAATTCAAAGTATAAAAGGAAATTTGTATATATCATAAAAAAGGCCAGTCAAAATACATTAAAAAACAAAATCTACTACGAATTAATCATCAAATTGAACAATCACTATGTAAATACAACCAAGTTAAATCCACGGAAACAAAACACAACTAAAAAATGTATAAAAATTCAAAATGAACAACAATCCAAAGTAGAAACAGTTATTTGAATATTGATTTAACAAAAGTCAAATAGCTAACCAAATATATTGAAAAACAAAATCCATAATGAATAAATCATCAAAATGAACAATCACTAAGTAAAATGCAACCAAAATAAATCAACAAGCAACACTACTCAACACGTCTCAACTCAACAATATAAAGAAACTCAAAATGGCCGAACATCCGAAAAATATAAGATTATTTGCATATTGATTCAAAACACTAGAAAACAAAAACCACAATGAATCAATCATCAAAATAAACCATCACTTAGTAAATGAAACCAAGTTAAATCTAAAGGCAACACAACAAACTCAACAACATAGAAAAATTCAAATGGGCAACAATAACTAAGTATAAAATATCATTTGTGTATTGATTCAAAGCAAACCAACCATACACCTTGGAAAACAAAAACCACAATGAATCAATAACCAAAATGGACAATCACTAAATAAATGTAACCAAATTAAATCCACTAGCACCACAACAAAACTCAACAAACATAGATAAACTCAAAATGGGCAACAATCCAAAGTATACGATTCAAAATGGGCAACAATTCAAAGCATTCAAAAATAAAAATCACAATGATAAACAATTACAAAGTAAATGCAACTAAATTAAATCTACGGACAACAAAAGACACAAGAAAACTATTAATCCACCGTCACAAGCAACAATTATAAAAAAGAAAAGAAAAGAATCTAAAGGATTAATTGACAAACTAAAATAGAACCACAGGTAACATTAAATCAAAATCATACATTCTAATGTACAATTCAATTAGAACCATATATAAGAATCAAAACATTCTAATGCATCTAACAATCAAAGCAAGAACCACATAAGAAGTTGATTAAATAAATAAATAAACTACTCAAAACTGAAAAAGATAAATATGTTAATCACTCAATATCCAGAATCCCAGAATAAGACCAACCATTCATGTATACCGCCGATATAGTATCAAGAATAGGGGAAAATCGAAAAACCAAAAAGAGAAATGCGAAAAAATAATGAAGTAGGCCTGCAATTCCACAATAATTCCAAACAGTCTTAGCTTATTGAGGAAAAATAATCTCAAATATATAGAAGGGGAATATAACGATCTCAGCTTATAGAAAATTGATACGGGTATATAGAAAAGGTATATAACGATGTTGAAAGGAACATCAAGAACCCACACAAAATTCCAAGAAAATTGATACGGGTGGTCTCACAACCCCGAATGAATAATGAAAAGAAAATCAAGAACAACGTAATTCCAAGAACTTATGAATAGAAAATCAAGAACAACGTAATTCCAAGAACTTATGAAAAGAAAATCAAGAACATACGCAAGTCAAAGAAAATTGATACGGATTTGGCAACCCCAAAGATAGAAATTGAAAGAAAACATGAAATGGCACAATTATTATACGTAACAGATAGAAGCAACTGACCTTTTTGTTGAATTACTCACAAGAATATAACTAGTCAACCGGCGGTGCAGAATGAACCCATCGGTGGAGAAGTTTGGCATCGTTTGATTTCCGGCGGCTGAGAGTATAACTCATCCACTGCGGCCCAGATTGAACTCTCTGCGGCGGAGGAGAAGGTGGCGATCTCTAAGGGATTTATAAAAAAAAATTACCGTTGCTACTTTGGCGCCTTTGATTTCCTGGATGATTTCTGCGGCGGCGAAGAAAGGGCAGTGATCTCCAAAGGCTATCTGTGGGTATTTATAAAAAAAAAAATGCCGTTGCTTCTTTCCCGCCTCTGATTTCCTCGATGATTTGGAATTCCTTTCCCAAATAACGGATAGTTTTATTAATACATATGTATATATGTATTATATGTATGTATAATTGTATATATGTATCAGTTTCAAATATTTGAAACGGGCATTTTGATTTATTTTTATAATCTTATCAAAATAAGCTAAAAGGGTAAAAAAAACTATTGGTTACCATATTTTGAGCAAAATTTCATATGGATCATCAATTTGTTTCAACTAAGTTGTCTTAGCACATGTTTAAGATTGTTTAAATTATAATTTTATCTGGTCAAATATAGTTTTTATTCACACATTTTGTAGGGCCCACAACTTACAATTCACTTTTTATCTACATATTCATCAACAACTTTTAAATTATAAAAGGATATAAATTCTAAAATATTGATTTTAATAAAAATAAGAAAGTAACATATGATAAAACATACGTTACTTGTGTAAAAATGTTATTTTTTAAAAAATTGAAGAGGCGGAGACTTTTCATCCAAGAACATGAAACTTTTTGCATGGAGTTCTAACTGAACAAACTCTGTGGAAATTTTGATGATTTTTTCGTAATGTATGACTGATTCTTTTGTGTCAATATTGTTGGGAGACTAGTACTAGGCGGCTCAAGAGCAACATCGAAGATGGATATAAGTTTCAAAGTTATGATCGAGGTCTATGCCCTTAAACGCTGTGCTCGACAACCGGAGTTTCAACTACTAAAACATCCCGTTCTTTAATTTTTGACTCATGCATCTCTGTCAATATTTGTGAAAAAACTTAAAAACATATACTAAATGAAAGAGAGACATATTCATCGATTTCTTTTAATTTTTCTTAGACTTGCAAGTTGCAAGTGACTTGCTGCTTTTTGCCGTCAAGGATTGCTTGTGCAGGAAATTTATGCGAGTTTAGCATCCACCGTTAATTTTCAATTTCTTGAAAGAATGTGAGGCATTTTTCTCCCATTTTGGGGAATGCAGTGTTTTCAACTCTTCACCATTTTTAGTGTAATTGTGTAAATATTTGCTTACATTTCAAATGTTTCTCACGTTAAAACTTTTAGCAAGCCATGATAAATGATACCATAGGGCCAATTTTCAGAATTGTCAGTGAGAGTTCGTTATTGGAAATATCCTTAGTTCTTTGATTCATTCCGTTGCACAAAATACATTATTGACATATCTGAATTGGACTGGTACTGATAACAGACTCAAGTGTTCATAATTTACAAAGAATGTATCAGCTAAAAATACGATGGACGCGTAAGATTGCACATTTCTGAATTAATCCATCTTCTCCAGCAACTTTAAGCCATAAGCCCCCAAAATATCCAGCGCTGCATTCACACAAAATAACTAACTTTAATAAACTTCAGGGAGTTTATGATGTGCTAAAGACAAAATCAACAATAAATCATATACTACGGCATCCGTTATATGTATGTTTGGGACAAAGTATCAGGTATGATTGGACAGTATAAATGAACAAACTCAATGCTACGTTAAAAGTTCAACTTATTGCCAAGCTAAACAAGACTGGAATGTCTGAACTCCCTATGGAAACAATATATTTGATTCTCCCTCAACCAAATCGTTCCGAGGGAAATCGAATCTATTATATTTTTGCATTCATGGTAAATGGTGTGTAGGATGAGGTCTGCAGCATGATGGGAACTGCCTCACGAATGCCTTACTAAAGCTTGTCGGTTCCGTCAATATATTCAAACTATTCATCAAATGGTGAATATTTGATTTATGCATGCAGTAACCTCGTAAAGTGGCATGGTGGGTCATTTATTGATCAATTTTTTTTGAAAATCAAAGGTGCTTGCATGATTGGTTTCTTAGCCTAGCGGGTAGATTCAAATCTCTACACAAACTCTCTCCCAAATGTGTGCACAACTTCTCCTATGCATGCACATTATTAATCACTCTGCGTCAATGCGTACACAAAAGAAAAAAAAAGGACCTTGCATTGAATCAAGCCAATCAGGAGAAGGTCTATGAATTTCTAATAGAGGTGCCCAATCATATAATAGAAAGATAGTTGAGGTATAATGTGGTTTCAATAGTCACATTTTTCCATTGAAAAATTGGATCATATTGACCATCTCAAATAGGAAAGAGAATGTATAACAAGGGACATGAATCTAAATCTATGTAACCAAACACTTGAAAAGCTAAACTTTAGTAAAAACAAGCATTTTGTATGGAGTGGATTCTCATGGGAAATGGTCAACTACCATAAGGACAAACACCACAATGGAAAAAGAAAGCCAAACAGGGCATACCTGGCACATAAATTTCAGGATCAATGGGCCTTAAGATACCCTTTGTTTGGATCTTTTTCCGGAGCAAGAGCTGTTCGGATAGAAATACATAATGTCATTCCAACAATATTTTCCATGTTGTGATGTATTATATGAGAGAGAATCAAAACAAGTAAATACCATAGCTCCAATGGCTGCAGGGATCCCAACAGTAAGAGCCATTGCTGTGCTTGTCTTTCCATCCTTGGTCTTTCCACATTCCAATAGAGTTGCTCTGTGGTTTTCAGTAGGTAGGCCATTTGGGAAATCCACTTCTACTTCATGGTGCAACAGCACCATGTCCTGTGGCCAGAATCGTATTAATCATCCTCCAAGAGAACAATAAATTGTTATCAATTGGTTTAGCAAGTTAAAATTTAGAAATCACCTGCTCGGTCCCAGAATATGTCAACCTTTCTTCCATGCGGAGGCAGGTAACGTCAAATGCACTTCGACAGGATTTTGGAATTTCTGACTCTTCATGAAATCCTAAAAATCTAATGAAAGATAAAACAGGATTTCAAGGACACGATTTGACGAGGAACTTTCTTCGAATGAAATACGATAACCAAAAAGATTCAAGAAGAACATAGAAGGGGCCTGATCACCCCCAACATCATAGTAGTGGATTCACCATCTACAGCGCAAAGTAGGGATTACAATATATCGGCACTATTAAGAGCTAATCTTTCAATATTTCAAAAGATCATACAACGGGCTTGATCAGCCCAAAAGCATTGGAACGGATATGCCATGAGAAAATATTATATAACATTAAGAGCTAGTCATTCTATGTTTCCATTAACAGCTTCAGAATAACCTCATGAAAACTTACAAAATAGTTTTGGCTGTCTTTACTGCAGTTTCTGTCTCTTTGCAATGGCCAAGGGAAACAATGCTTTCCGTTATGTCTTTTTCCCCCACTGTATATTCATCCAAGTTTCCCTTACGAATATTAAGAAGTGAAAGTAAAAAAGTTCTATAAGTGGGTCTTTTCTGATCCTCAAGGATAGGGATGACCTCGGTGCTAAAGAAACCAATTCTTGCCAGTGTTCCCATTATACTGCCAAAACCTGCAAGACATTTAAATCCACAACATTCGTGTAAGTAATCAGAAGGGAAACTCAGGAATAAGAAATTATCTGCCTCAAGATCTCTGGACTTTTGAGGTCTAATTTGAAACATAAAATTACCTTATTTGGTGCCCTTCTGCTTGAGGACAACCCAAAAGCATCTAGTCGATAACCATTAAACTTAGTCTAAAAGTGACGAAACATAGACCAAAAACATATCTTGCCTTCGTATCGTAGGGTTCCACGAAAGATGGTTGACGCTTCATTTCCTATTCCATATAGGTCACCATAAACTAAGGAGTCTCGATTTGGAAGACATTCCAATGCAAAAGCTGGGAAATCTGCTAGCCGAAGCCTTTTAGCTGAATCATAAAGGTCCTCCCCTGCAAGTGTGGATTATATCATAAATAAATAATATATAAAGAAGCCAAGGAAGATTATCTTGGTATGTGATAAACAAGCCAGGACCAAAGTTTTATATCACCATCTACAAGGTGGTTGGAGGTAACTCTAGCTAGTGCTAAAAATACTGTAAGAATTACCATGGAACAAAAGAGAATTTAGGAGTATTTCAAGGACATAACTAATCTTATGACATGCAATGTAAATTATTGAAGTGACTCTGATCGGGCACATACAATACTGTTCAGAATAAATCGCTTAAAATACTTACAACTTAAAAGTATAAAGAAAAACGGAACTGATACAATGATTATCAATGCACCACACTCAAAATCAAATAAATAGATTGATTATTTCATTGATTAGAAACAGGAGAGTAGCATTATGATTATTGACAACTCACCACCAACATGTACAACTTCTCCATGGTATCTGTAAGTTGCTGGATTTCTTCCAGCTCGTATTGCCCCTGCTGGACTCCAACTGAATGTAATTGAGATAATATGATTCACAATCTCTAATTTTTTGATTCAGTCTATATATTGCCAAGGAGCTTAGAATAATCATTTAACATCATATACTGGAATAAAATAGTTGAACATTATCGACTAAAATGTGTTGAACTGGTAGAAAATAAGTAGATTATGAAGATGAAAGTTGTTTACTCCTTGCCAAGGAATAGAAAATAACAAGTTAAATATGGAAGTTAGGGTGCGCTTCTTTGACAGGACAAGCATAATCTAATTCTTAGGTTATATTGTTCTCAGCATTCAACATAATTATCATTTGCCTCTTAACTGGGATTAGCACATCCTATACTATGCGAGTTCCAAATCAATAAATCAATGTCATATTGTAGCAAGTTCCTGAAGTGAAGTGAAGTCGAAGTCTAAGGTGAAAGCATACCGAATTTGTAGGCTAATGGGTTGTTTCTTCGCTTCAGGAGATGGAAGACCACCACAGTAAGAAATGAAAGACTTTATCCTTCCCCCTCGTACGTGGGCATGATTAATCATCTTCATTGCCATCATGTGGTCTGAAGTGTAAAATCAGTACGATTAATAAAATTTGAATGGTGGCACCTCAGCAATTGTGACATCACTCTTGTCAGCTGTGCTGGTGTATGCCTTATTCATACCTTCATTTCTCCAAATTTTACATTATTAACGGTGCTAATTAAATGTTTTACATAATTTTCAATATTTTGCTCATATCAAATGTCGATTTTATGTCTATGTACATGTTGATCATATGGACCGTTAATAACTCTTAGTTACAACACACATGATCCTTTAACTGACAGCATTCTCACTTTCACTTGTGCGTAGTTGAAAACAAATACCGAATATTAATTTCATCAAATTCCATGGTCTTTAATTTATATCTTTCTTTTGTTTCTAAATTGTCAAAGTTGCATTCAACACTTTGTTTTAAGTGCATACAGTCATATGTTTCAAGTGCATCTCTATTGAACTCTAGTTTAACACAAAGCATTACATTGATGAGACAGCATAAATGTCACATGCCATAAACACTATCATCATCTAAAAGGGAAGTGAATAGGGGCTTAAGACTGATATATAACTTAAAGATTTGATATACATTTTGGTGGAATTTAATTGTCACTCCTTCCATTTTTAAAACCCTTCATTGCATTTTGACATATGCGCATGCTATAATTTTAGGTTTTTTGGATGTTACATGATGAGAAGACACCTACGAGATTAAAAAGGCCAGTTCCAGAGAATAATCATTAGACAAGCTATACTTCATAGAATTGAGTAGCAGTGCTACTAAGGGACATAACATTTATAAAACAAATCTAGCAGAAACAAAGACGTTAAGATAAATGTTACTGGAAGGGATTAAATAAGAAATGAGGATGTGCGCCAATGAATGGAGGTGAATTTTTTTTTTTTTTTTAAAGAAGCCTAGTAAAAATATAAGAGGTTCTTGTGTTGAACTACTTGATTGAGTTATGAAGAAACACAAAACCCTGGATGGCGATGAAATTCTCTTTTTTTTAAATGTTTGATGACTCGACAAACTTATCATCAAGACATCTTTTAGGAGATCTCAAAATTTGACAATAGACAAACTTGATATCTTTAACTCCAAAATAACACGTTCTTCATGGAAGCTTCCTTTTCATAAAGTACTGAGTAGCATATAAACATAGTAGTACATATCTATGAATAAAACCTTAGCTTGAAACAAAATTCACATAAAACTAAATAGACAAAAAAATTTAATAAATTGGACACAATCATGTATAAAATTCATAGTAATAAGCACATGATCTTAAGAAGATACTTTGGAAAGTACATATTCAAAAGAATAAACATGGTTCTCAATATATTTCAGAAAGTAGTCATATATGGCGAAAAAATATTGTATAAAGATTAAAATATTTCAGGAATAGGATTACCTATTCCAGGGTCCAAGCCCATCTCACAAAGAATTGTAACACCAGAACTTTTGGCCATTTCATCAAGCTTGGACGTGGAATCATCAACATAGCTAGCTGTGACGAGATGTTTCTTAAGCTGCATAGGAGGCGTGATGTTACATGTTTCAAAATGAGTAAACAAGCTATCTGGAAATAAATAAGTAACAAGACCAGGCATTGGAGTTTGGATTCAAGAACAAACTTATTTGTAAGTTGGATAGATGAGTACCTAAATCCAAATGTACACGTTACCCATTACCATCATTGTTTGTTAACATATCATAATCCTAATGGTGGATGAATCACAAAAAACACTTGTAGGAATCATCCAATCAAGGTATGAGAGTTCGGCTTTGCAATTGTTATATCATAAGGCAAAAAGACTTCGACGTTCCTAGCATTTTCGAAGATAGTCACAGATTCATAATACTCCTTGAACATGATTAAATCAGATATGTGATCACCGCTAGCAAACTAATGACAAAGCCTAAAACTACAGTAGGGTGGTACATTAAAGATTCAATGGAAAAGGTTTTTATAGATGAAACCATCCAGGAATAATCTGCTTTCTCTTGAACCACATTTCTTAATAATTATGGCCCAAGTCAAAAGTGACAGTGAGCAGTTTACAAGTAGCAGGTACATGTCAGAGTGTATCACATCTATTGTAAACCATCTAATAACAAAATAATAGAGAACATATATAATTATTGGAAGGCCCAGATTATGTCATTGGTAAATGCATGAAAGTATTGCTATGCCTATTCCATCTTTGGTTATATAAGTCTATGCTCCGTTTGGCAATTAGTTGTTAACATATTATGAATTAAAGATTACGAATTGGTCCCCACAACCTATTCTTTTTGGCGGAAGTCATTCCCAACCTATATGTTTCGGTGCGGAGTTGGTCCTCAACGGATTCAGTTCAATTAATTGTTAAAAAGTCAAATGATGTATCAAATAGACCACAATACCCTTACTTTTAGTTACAACAATAAAAACGGAAAGGAAAGAATAGGAAAAAAAGGAAAAAAGAAAACAAGAAAAATAATGAATTCAAAATTTTAGTTTATCCTCCCCAAAAACCCACTGCTTGAGGCCTCATCTTATTACTTGCAACTGCCGGCGGCTTTCTTTTCTACTTCCTCTTGCCCCCACTCTCACCCCTACCCCTCACCCCCACCCCACCCCCACCCCCCCCCCCCTTTTCCCCTACCCCATCCCTTTTCCTCCCCATCCACCGTAAATCGCCCAAAGTATCAACGAGGCACCAAATCCAACAAAGAGAAAAAGGTATCAAATCCACGCACAAGGTAGAATTGGAGAAACCCATGACATGCCAAATCCAACAAACTGTTACTCCTCTCGAAGTATAATAACATAACAAGCCCATATTGGTCCTGCCCCCCCGGCAGTGGCTCGCGTGCGTACGCTTTTACTTTTTTTCGACTTTTACTATAAGTAAAAAATAAAAAATAAAGAATACAAAACTGTAAGGCCGGGCGCCCAGCACACCAAAAATGCGGCCGGGCGCATCCATATACGCCAAATCTTTGGATGCAGTCCTTCCAGTATCCTATAGTCGAAGATATTTAGACTTTTAGGTTGTTTCGGCCATTTATTATAGGCAGGTCTGGCGACATATTTTTGGTGTGGATTGTGGTTGTGCACAGTTTCTCTGAATGGCCTATTTACTAGAAGTCGGGGTCAGAGCGGATTCGACGTATCAAAAGTCTTATTCTAATAATTGCTCCACAAGGTCTAGATCATAACAACAATTAATTTTATGTTTCATAAAATCATGGTTTGATAATCCTTATATGGCCACACAATATCTTCGTCTCACACCACATATCTAGAATTCAGTTATAATCATCAATAGGAAGGAGAATAGAACACAATAATACTCAGTTCCTGGGGACAAGGGAACATTTACGATGAAACTCTTTCACTAAATTGTAAGGGTTTTTCAGTGTAATAATTAGATAGCCCTGTTGGTTAGATTATGCTATTATGTTAATTTGATTACTGTATCCGTGCTTTAGCACATGTGACAAAATTTATTATAATTCACAGTCACAAGAAAGTTTATCGTGAGCATGTTTCGCCCCTATTTTCTAAAACTCATTTTTTCCTAAACTCATTTTCAGCCACACATTCTATGGGACCCATTTTAACCACACAATTTCATCAACTTTTATCAAAATCTCCTAAAAATATAATTTTATCTATACCAAACAAGGGCTATATAAGTAAAAACGACTAAGATCTATACCTGAATGCATGCACCTGCTACGATACTGTGGCAACTAGGAGGCAGTAAACTGATGACAATATCAACCTGCATGGTGAATAGGGCCAGAAAAGCTAATTAAAGGGCCGTAAAGTTATATAAAAGTCCAAAAAAGCACAATCCGCTGGAATTTATAATAACATATTTCTCTATGTAGGAAAAGACAAAATCAACATTTAAGTACAAGTCTAAATATGTTTTTAGAACGACAAGCATCAATTGTCATAGTAATAGCATCTTGATGTCCAAGGTTCACTGGATTGACGGATTTTGCTATCAAACATTTTTCTCCAATGTAAATAAGAGGTGCATAAGATTACCTGTGAAATGTAATTATAAAGATTTTCGTGATTCATAATATCAAGTTGAACAGCTGTTGCATTTGGAATACTTTCAACTACCTGCATTCCAGTATTGTGAAATTAGATTCCTTCAATGTGAAAAGGAGGCACTACAACTCATCTTTGGATTGGTGAAAATCTCAAAGAATATGAAAATTTCATTACAAGATAGAATTGTAATCGCATTCGATGAGAAGATGAATTAATCACGAGAATAATATATCTTGAAGCAATTATAGCCCTGTTGTTGCCATGCAATAATCTATAATTCATCTTTTAAACAGTCAGATGGGAGCTGAACTAACAGTAATGAGAAGTTAAAGAATTTCTTTTTATTCTTTTCTTCGTCGCCGTTTTTAAACAAAAGGGAGAAATAAAGGACAACACCAAGTAAATAAAAATGTCAAACATACCTCTTCTGCATCTTTCAGAAAAAGAGAAGCAACAATAACTTGAACACAAGTCTGCTCGTCAAGATCGCTTGTCCTCAATGATTTTAACCATTCTTGTGATGAATCGCTACCTATTGATGTCAGAAATTCTGCAGCTGGCCGACATACCCGACCAGCACCTAAAATGAGGACAAAAGCTTTTTTCTTTGTCTCATATTCCATCTCTACCTTGCTCTCTTTGAATCTACCAACCTTAAGAGATATCGCATTATTTTTACTGCCTTTAAATTCATGATTCTCATTTGGGTTAGCAAGTGAAGTCAAAGAATCAATGATTTTGTCTAGAACTAACTTATCATCTGCACCAACCTGTCAAAAACAGTACATATATCAACAATAAGAAACCAAACTAGGCAGCTTTCAACATGATATAAAGAATAATAATACATAAGATAACAGGAACAATCTGGTATTCGATCTCCTCAACCACTAAGAATTACTGGCTGGCATTAAGCATGTAATATTTAATTTTAGGAACTGGTCCGTGAAAAATGGTTTTGATGGTTACTATGTTCATGCCCACTGGTTTGTTCTCTGTTGATTGATTTTCTCTATCTACTTCTCATGAAAGGAAAACCCGTACAAAGACGATAGGAAAGGTTGCCTTTCATTGTTCCAACCTTTATATAACAAGTTAGAATGTGGATGGGCATCATGTTACACACTTAATTGTAAATATTGAATGCATTCTCATTTTTAATATCAAAGAATGCAGACATTCCTACAACTCTTCACAATCAAGTTTCCTCCAAAAGAAGACAAAAGAATAAGTACTAATGTAATAGCAGCTAGAATGTTTTGACCAATGGTGGCTTCAAACTTTTATACTCCCTGCATCCCATTTTTATTGCAACCCCCCGCAATGCAATATCCCAAAATAAGAATCCAAATTCAAAATTCAAGGTATTTTTCTCCTAATGTCCTATTTCACCCTTTCCTAATTGTTACACAGCATACCTTAGTAGTGCCCACAATGTAAGACAAAACTGTACGAGGGTATACTATCATTTACCATGACAGTCACCTATTTGATTATGGAATGAATGGAGTGTTTCATGTTTGTAACACTACCGCCGCATTTTCCTTCCAAGTATCTTGACTAAAATATTTGCACAACTAGTTGCACGATTTAATGTTGCTGGAAATTTGGACTACATACTTGAACAGAAACTTGGTTGGAAAGCAAAGATGTAATATTAACTGCCAAAATTCAAAATTGTTGTCCATGAAAATGGGAGTTTCAAAAAGTGACTATTTTTAGGACAACAGGATAACTCAGTTATAGACCCAGAAAATTTATAAGAGTCTGAAATAGAAAATGATATACTCTCACTTTCCACAGCTCCTTGAATATTTAAACGGAACTACTCCTTTAGACATATGCAAGGAAATGTGCCCAAAAGCTACATTAAATGGACTTTAATATGTAACCCACAAGACTCGTATTGTATCGGCATAACATACTCAAATTTATGCATTGGAGAATGCCAATTTGACGACGGACGCAATCGAACAAGAACCAAAATTATAGAATGAGAGAGGAGATAAAAAGAGAAGGAGAAAGGGAAGGAGAAATAGGAGAGGAAGATGGGAGAGGGGAGAGAAGAAAGAGATGAACGTGAGAGAGAGAATTGAGAGAAATTCTTGTTTATTCAATATCTAAGTGTGTGTAACACAAAAGCCCTACTCATACTTATAGTTGAACTTCTAGTAAATAAGAAAACTACTAAACTAACAAAAGTAAATAAAAGATAATCTCTCAACATAAAATACAAATTCTCTTCTTAAAGTAAATGTCTAATTTTAGTAAATGTCTAATTTTGGTAAGTCTTCAAGGGAATATCTAATACGATCTCCATCACAATTGTTTTATTAGAATGGTGAACAGTAGGTTTTCAAATTTGTGAAATTGTTAGTCTGTTCTACAATGTTGAGTGTCTTTGACATCATTGTACTGTTAATATTATAGAAAAGAAATCCTAGAAGTGAAAGTTTTCTATTTTTGTCATTTAACCACCTTAGTACATTATTGATTTTACTTTCACCTCGTACATTATATGAATCTGGATAAAGAGTGGTCATTTGACTCTTTAAGACAAAGGTCTAATTATTTTAAAGTAACTCAAAGTTAAAGGCATTTGTCAGTTCAATAGGGAAATTGCTATGGATGTTGGGAAGACATTACATCATGCATTCTCATACATTAGCATGATAAGTACTATATTCTCTAATAGTGAATGAGATTTCCTCAGAAACTCCTAAAATTAGGTATTTCCAGAGAATCTAACACCTAGATAGAAACCCCATGTACTTCCTCACATCCGAGTCCATATCTGCTAGGTACCAGTTTTATGCAATTCAAGTCTTACAATTTCAGATGAATTCATTATTCTATTAACATTTTGGCACTCAGTTTCTGATGCTATTTTCCCTTCTTAATGAAATCTATATTGGAAATATTTGATAGATCTGCATCCTGGCATCATCTGACTTCATAAAGAGTGGAGAAATTTCATGTACACAAATGTACAGTTACAGTGCTTAATATCATTTTGAAAAATATTACATTTGGTGGTATCTAAAATGCAGAATTCGTGCATAGCTTTCATATGTACACTTCATATGCAGTCCTCTGCTAGAAAACAATATTAGACGATAGCTTTTCTTACTTGTAGTTCCGAATAAGACATAGCATTAGTATTTTGACCAACTTGGCACTTCACTAAGTGGAAGGAACCACCTGCTGCTTCAATGATGTCCAGAGCCTCGTTTATTAGGAATTGATCAAACAAATGACCGCTAAGAGAAATCTGCAGAATCATGCAACAATAGCAACGTTAATTAGATGCAACTAAATGAAAAATAAAATAGTGATGTACCAAAATATTATTTTACTCAGATACAAAATGACATAAGATCGGAACTAAAATGCATAGGGAGATTGTAAACTCATGCCACAGGCCAACACAAGGAAAAAAAGTCTAAGAAAAGCAGATAAGGAAACCACAAGATGATGGTATATGTAGTGTCGATAGTAACATACCAATGTAGTGTACTTCATCTTCACAAGGTGAGCATTTTCTGAAGTTATCAAAACATCCCTGTTAAAAGAAAAATGAATATACAAAACCAAAAATCAGGATATAAGGTAATTCATCATGGATAGTGATAAAGGACAAGCCATAGTATTGGGCACAGAACCAAACCAACATTTCAACAAAAACTGGACAAAAAAGATGTCACGGCTCCCAACTTAACTCGTTACAGCCTTATCCTATACTTATCACGCATGTCTGACATTGGCCCCAAAAGTGCTTTGGACATAAATACGCATTTGAATTGGTAAATTCAAGGAAAAACACATTGTGAATTCAATGAGACTTACTTTTTCTCCAGGAAACACGATTAGGAATTGGATAAACTTACCCATTGAATATGAACTTTCTGTTTAACTTGTCATTTTCTAGATGCTCAGCTATCGTTGGACTTAAATTAGCTTTTGAAACATATTAGCTGACACTCCAACTAAAGTTCAGAAGTTCTTTTCTAACATTCCTACCCCATGACAGATTCTTTTCTCAAATGAACCATGTATAATACATACAATGGACTGCTTCCTTCTCAAACTTAACTGGTCAGACATACAATGAACTACATAACAGAAAACCAGGATAATCTCTATATTTCTTTTCATCACCGAACATATAATTATTTAAGAATATCATACACATAAAAGCACACTTCTCTTAGTGTTACCAATGAGACCAATTAGTAAAAAGCCTTTTCTTCCACTAGCACATTCCCTTATGTCAAACCTTGATTTCCAAATGGCTAAGTAATCTAATATGATAGAGCGGAGGATTCATTTGAGTTTTTAAATACAGGATATTATTTCATAATGTCAAATTCTATCGTTCAAACTAATTTTCCCTTGCTTAGATCACTTTATGCAATGAGATTTTGCAAATGACAGCTAAAGTGACAAATCAAAGCAATCTCCAGACATTACAACCTTATGCTGCTGCAATATGGCTAAAGAGTCCCATTGAGCGCTGCTGAAGAATAAATTTATCTCCTTTGTTAAGCTTTTAGAGGATGTGTTTCAACAAGCACTCATCAACAAGAGTTCAAACTTCAATTATTCATTCATTCATCAAACAAAAATAGAAACTCAGTTTGTGCAAAAAAACAAATGAAAGCAACATGATATGGACAACTTACTCAAGATCAGACTTCCGCATTCGAGGAATATATTCATACAAGGAAGTAAGTGCTCCACCATGAACTATACAGGCTCTTCGTAAGTGTGAAGGTAACTCTTCAATATAATTTGAGGAAGCTAAGATTCGAATAAATTGGGAAAGAATATCTCCAAAATGTTGAGATGCCTTCATTGGAATTAAATTCCTTGTCAGTATAGATAAAAATAAATGTACCCACATCGAAAGTTCATCTCATCCATAGTAAATTTCATGATGGAAGCCCAAGATTATGTTACTCCACCTCTCTTGCAAACTCTGTCGGAAGAATGTCTACAGCTGAACAGATCAAACCACTACCCTCCATGTCATGATGATACGAGTTATCGAGTGGATCATATCTAGAAGCCATTGTGACCAAATTATCAAGAACAATCAAAGAAAAAAATTAAGAGAAATATACTCCTTGAATGGTGTAAAATAAAGACAATGTCCAATATTAGATGAAATAATATAAGTTCATTTTCTTAATTATGAACTCGCAGGCAGCCACATTGTGAGACTCAAACTGAAAAGGCAGATCCTTGAATCAAAGAACCAACAATTTAAGGATTTTATTAAAGAGAAAAATTATGATATTGATGGACAAAGTACAAACCACTAATAAAGTACCTAAAGAAAGGCGAGTCAATTAATGTAGTTTGGTTAACGAATTCTATTGAGCCTCCAATATCACAAGTTATATCAGAGATTCCCACAAGTGGACATCCATTCCTCATCAGATCTTGCAGCTGCTTAATAGTCAATAATCGAGGAAATCGTTTTTCCCAATACATACAATTGACTGCCAAGAAAAAGAAAATACAAACTAGATCATTCATCATGGAATGCCTGAAGAATTACTACAGAAAAAGTTCCACAGATGTTCAATATTTGAAGATTCAACAGAAAACATGTGCAATATCATGAACATATAAAACAAAGTGGGCCAAAGAAAACACATCTACGTGACTGTACATCTGCACAGGAGTTCAAATTCATTCTAATTTAGTCAATTGTAACACCTCCAAATAAGTAAAGCAGATCGTAAAAAATTTCTTCTAATTGACTTGTCACAAAGTTTGAGCAGACTACAGAAGCTGATTTGTGCTTATTATTTTGAGGTTCATGTAATATTTAGCAATATATCTATATTTGAAGAGGTGCTCAATAATCAATGTTACAGCAGCAGAACTCATAGGACTACTACAAAAAAGATTTCAAACATGGAACCAACGTAGTTTCCTTGAAATCCATTGGAAAGTAACCAACACCAAATCAATTGTTTTGTTAAATAAAAGATGCATAAATTTGTACGAACATCTATAGCCCACCAAATAAGGACATTAATGATGGTTTACAAATGGCAATTAAATATACAATTATCAATTTTTTATTTTTTGGATAAATATAAAATTGTTAATTTCTTATCTTGTGCCTTCTACAGTTCAACTTCACTCATCACAAGAGATTAAACCAAAGATAGAACTAAAAACTTGTTACATTGAGAGTCACAAGTGAAACCAGTTGAGTTCAAGTTTGTATATAATGCTAATCAACTTAAACTTGAGCGCTAAAAGAATTCAGTGGAATTTTTTAGACTAATTTATGTTAGAAATGAGTCCTTTTAAAGCATTCTTTTTCTGTACTATCTATGTATATCCAGTGCATGTAATTTTATATATATTGATGATAGCACCAAGTTTACGTTATACATTACTTTTGGTGTCCGGAGACTAGCTCATACAAAGAAGACAAATCATAGACTCCTTGTAACTTGATTACTTGTTCACGACGATGGTGAGCTAGAGAAACTCACTACAAATTGCTATGTCGACCTCCGTGGGATGTGGTGATTTATATTGATTGCCAAAATGAGATTCTGAATCTATCGTACTATTGTGTTTCATGGGATGAGATGCATTGATCAAGACACAGAGAACTTTTATATAAATGCTATTCTTTAGACAAATTTCTCCGAGCAGCTGCCCTTAGTCTTAAGAGAATAATAGACTCAAATTGTAGGTTTAATTACTTTGAGATATCAATGAGTGAGAAGTCATTGATGGTCAATACCCTCAATATCTTGGTGATTAGTCTTTACAATTGTGAAAATATATATCTGAATATAGACACCATAATATCTCTTGGAGAGACATGATATCCACTTGAGGCGATCTCATGGTTGTGATAATTATATTCATGGCTATTATAATTCTAGCTAAGACATTTATTTGAAATTGAACTGCAACTATAGATATGTCTCAGTCATGACATGGTTCGAATTAGTGATTCAAAGAAGGATGTAGTGCCAAAGACTGGTGGCCTTTTATTCCTCTGGCCTCTGGATTACGGATATCTAGTCATGGGGCAACACTAAGTGATTAAAAGGTTGTGGACATGAGAAGATTATATTGCTTCAATACAACTTGCGTAATATTCTAGAGTGCAAACGCATTCTTAGTGGAATGAACGAACATATGACTAATTTGAATTTTGAGAAATACAATGAGATTGCGGGTGGAGAATTCTAAGAGAGGTTAGAACTCTACTACAAATAGGTTCAGGAGATGTAAACCTTCTCTCAGATTCCATTGCAATTTTGGAGCCTTTTGGGGAATGGACCAAGAGTTAAGGTTTCACATCCTCTCCACGTCCTCCTCATTGTATATTTTCTTTAATTAATATAACTGATAGGATCTATTTAAAACAAAACAAGGAGCTGAACTGAGTCTTCCCAACTCATTTCACCTTTGGACTACCATCAAAATCTGCCATTGGTCCACTTTTGCTCACAAGTATCTCATCATGAGTGTACAAATTGGGATGAATATGAAAATTATTATTTAAAGAATGTTATTTTGGAATTAACCAATTCAGTAGAGAAATGACTTACTACAACTTTATTGTAAAAGAATTATAATCAGGAAGGAAAATTAAGACAGAAATCATGGTTGTAACTTGCTGAACCAAGTAGAGACTGGAATTTAATTTGGAAATTTTGTATGACGATACAGAAAAGAAACCCAATTAACAAAAACAGATTACTCGAGGAGAGTTTAGGAAGCATGTGCAAATGAGATGGGTTCTAGCATCTAAGTTAGGCACTGGTATCAAGTTCTAGCGCATTCTAGAATCACTTTTGTTTTCCAGATGTAGGGAAAATGTGTACCAGTGTAAGATATTTCAGAAAAGTGAATTGCTATTGATAGTTTGTATATTCTGAGTCTAAATCAATTCGAATATAATATGTACAATCCAGAAACTCATGCTAATAGTTAGTGGTTCCAAAAGAAGAGAATAGTTGAGACTGATCATCTTAATGATCGAGTAACAAAATTGCATTTGCATCTACTACGCATAATGATTGATAAGAGAATAGATGAGAGTGAGAGTGATGAATACTGACCTATTACAGAAGAAAATGGGGCTATTTTTTCATGGAAAATAGATCTATAGTTCTGTGGATGTGCATAATAGTCGACCTGACAACAAAAAGGAATAACATTAAAATTACATAGTTGATTTTATAGATAACACAAGAGACGCTGATTCAATCATTTTTCATGATTTAAGGTGGTAAAATAGTTAAGATGAATAATGACAATAGAAAGTAATTGTCTTCATTTTCTTGACTACAATTTATATCGTAAAATGCCTCTCCATGAAATGGCCAAACTTTGTCATTGAGAATTTGAAATTTTTTCTCATTAAAATATCAAAAATCTAACTGTTAAAGCATCCATTACAAAAACAATTTGTTCCAGTGAGACAAGCCCCAAACTAAACTATTTAAAATTTAATGGAGAAAACTGGTCTTGTTTACTTGCAAAAGAATAAAACAAAATTTGCTAACCATGGAACTCATAGTCTATTTTTAATTGTTATTAACCACTGCATCTCTTTATTTCCTATTACATTATACTTCCAAAATCTTAAGTACAACATTATTCATCTAATAGCTCAGCTTCCTTTCCAACAAATCAGGAATATTGGTTAAAACAGGTAATTAGTACTGCATCAGTATTTGATATATCCATATTGTAGTGAGTGTATGTCGAAAAAGAATAATGGTACCATTTTCTAGCAAACTCAGAACCTAGTAAATATGAAGCTAAATCTGCAAATGTGCATTGTTGGTGATTGAAGGAAACTCTACCAGTCAGAAGTCACCCATGTGAATACTCCCTCGGGGATTGGGAGACAATTCCCCATATATTGAATAGATTCTGCCCAGTTAAATGATTGGCAATAATAAGGCCCCTATGGATGTTGAGTGATACAAGTAGCAAGCATGATGAAAGAAAACATTTGGCATGTCTAACTATCATGTTTAGAGAAAATACGAAACAAGCACAAAGTTTTGAATATTGGGAAGCTTTTACATCTTGTTTCTTTGATATAAACTCAAAATTAGCTTCCTATGATCAAGTAATATTTAGGGATACTCAACCAAAGTTGTAGAAAATCTGAACAAATTACTACAATTTGTAGGATTAAGTATGATCCTAATGTGATTTTTTTTAGCCTTTAGTTGTTATATTGAAGAGGTTTCAGTAATCTCTGTGTTTCGGCATTCCATTTAACATACATCAATACGGGTGGTTAAGTTTCTCCTCAGTACAAAAGCTCAAAAGTATACCAGTGCATTCGTGCATGTATGCTCTTTGTTATTACTCATAAAAAAAAAGATATCTATGCACAAACAAATATCATTTATCAAATCAGCAAGGGAAATGATATCCAGGATTCTAGATAATTCATTACTGGTGCGCACATATATAATAGTACGAACTAGGATCATAGCCCATCCAAATTAGGCCTATATGTAATCAATAAAATCCAGTAATAGTAAATAAAAGACAACGCCATACCTTATCAAAGAATTTTGAAGGATCTTTGTGTTCTACCATGTCTTGACAGGTCACAACACAACCATATACTTGAAAGACTCGTTTTGTTGTTTGTCCTAATTCAGTACTATCCCGGGCCTAGCGACGTGAACAAATCTTTATTACAACAAAGTAAAAATCTATGGAAGACTAGGCTTCCGCTGAGAAATTTGGAAAAAATGGAACAATGCAGAAAGGAAAGATGGTAAAGATTTAATTAAGTATGAAACTGTCATAATAATCATTGAAAATTGTAAAGAATGCAGAAGAACATGCTTGTTAAACTCCCAAAGCATAACAAAACTTCGAAGGCATAACGTCTGAGGTCATTGTGCTAGAAGGCATCCTATGTAAATGAAATATATCTCTTTGCACTGGATAGACTTTGACCTTTCCAGACAAATCAAAAGGACCAATTAGAATCAAAATATTTGCTAGGTAACAAACAATTAATCCAGTCACAGCTATGAAAGAATCTATAATTCCAAACAAAGCTAAATCATCACAATAGAGTTGGAAATACTTGACCATTGTAGATTTATGGGAAATTGTCAATATATTATCCAGATAAATCTCATGCATATACAAGTCCTACGTGAGAAGATTTCAGACAATGTAATGGTCTCATTCCTAGTTATTTGAAGCAATTTTGTGCATGTCTTGCAGACAAAGAACAGCTAGTGGTGAAAATAATAGAAGTTCTATATCATAATTCATTTACTCAAGAAATGGCCTATTTCTTCAAAATCTTAAATACCAGTAATAGATAGTAAAGCATTGACCTCAGACATTATGAGTTATCAAAGACATCAATGCAGAATTATGTAGAAGTCCTTTTTCAACATTATGAATGAAGCAAGTATTAAGCTAACTATAGTTAGCAGATAAATCATACAATGAAAACTAAATTTATAACAGCTAGATCAGCTATCTTGACCTAACATTACAAAACATTACCATCTCAAATAGTCCTGGGAGTCTGCTTGGATCCACATAAGTGTGAGGAAGTAGCTTAAAAATTTCTTGTGCTCCCTGGGAAACTGTAGAAAATATCTCAAGTTATTTGCAAAATTTAATACATTGTACAAAATTTGTGATAGGACTATAAATAAGGTTTCATCTAGTTTAGTTCTTAGAATCTTAGTCATCTAGTTATACATCTGCATTGAATTTAATAATTATGTTTAAGAGTTCTCCTATTGAAGTAAATTAAAATTGCCAACAGGCGAAGCATCTAAAGCACCCACAATTAACAATACCATTTCCTGCACCAGTGAAAACAAAAACGAGGGGACAGATTCCTGATGGAAGTCCAGCAGTAGCTATCTCTTCCCCCACAGAAATTACTGCAGCCTTTGCAGCAGCCAGTGAAGTATACATGTAAGATGCACCAAGCGACAGAAAAGGTGTTGAATATCCAAGATTAAGATACCCTGAAAGAGAAACCATTAAGAACGCATTAGAAGAATGGAATTACATACCACAAGTTCCCAAAATAAAAGGCTTTAATCTGGAAATTATTTATTAATTATTATTATTGTGTTAACCTCTTTAACAATCAGATAAGTCATAAGAGTAATAAATAGAGAAAAAAGAGAAGGTAATTTTTAGAATATCAACTAAAAACAGTCCAGTAACTATGAAATATTCCAGACAGCAAGTACTGTGGTGCGTACGTTGTCCTAGGCCACACAAGAAGTCAACCATTCCAGCTCTTCCAGCAAATTTTCCAAATGCAAGCAATCTTTTACCATGATCTCCAACTATAAGCTCATAATCGAACAAAGACGCCCTTTCAGCTAATATCTAAAAGTAAGAGAGAGTGAGAAATTAAGTGCAGAAGTCTCTCAAAATATTTTTCTAAGTATTTCATACGGACATACCTTATCAAGTAGAGGCATATTTTCTTTTTGTGCCTTGTGAGTATGGGAGAAAAATGCATAGGCTCTATCAGGAAGAATCATATCTAGCTGCAGTAAACATAAACACAGATTACCTTAGAGCTTTTAGAGGTCTTGAAGTAACTAAAAGCAATGAAATGCTAACCACCTTTGGTTGTTTGATACCCAATATAAGACCACATTCTGACAAGTCCTCTGATACGTCACAACCAACATCTTCATAGAGAGCATCGTGATGGATACGTTTAGTTGATGGTTGAACAATGATGCGGGTAACTCCAGTTTCACCACTGCCACCATGTAAAAGTCGCGCACAATGAGAAGGGGTAAGGGGAACCCTTCTCTCCCACTTATTTGTGGACTCAGATAGGATTCCAACAACTCCATTACCAAGCATGTTGTCCTTCCACCTGCATCAAATTAATTAATAACTCTTTGCACATTGGCCTGTGGTTTATATTGATACGAATGTACAATTCTTCAAATCCATATTCAGTCAAACAAGAAAAAATCAGATGTGATCCATTCAAGCTTAAACACCATAAGAGGTAAGCTACTCCCAAACGATATATCTTACAAGAATACTGGCTCCTTTATATCTGGCAGAGTAAATCCATCCCTAAGTAGACTTGGGACAAATAAATTACGTAAGCCTGTCTCGGGGACCACAAGACAAATCCCACAATCAAACAACAAATAGTCCAGCACAGAAAAAAATTCTTATACATTTTCAAGCAAATCAAATTATTCTTTCTTCTAGTTCATTACAAAATTCAAGAAATGAGTATGGCACCGTTCAACCCAGCTGAAAACCAGCAGCAAATATATGTATATGGAGAGGAATGATCATTGATCAATCAAGGAGATCTCTAACTATACAGCAAGTCAAACGAAAGAGAGAAAATCTATTAAAAATGGGAACAATTTTCCACTTATTTAATTACTATTTATCATGATCAATAGACGTAAACTTCAGAAACAATCACTGCCATTTGATCACCATAAGCGAGTGTATAAAAAAAACAAAAAAAAAATCGATCGTAGAAAATATCGAAACCTGTCGTTACGTATATACACAGCTTTCTGAAAAAAAATCCCTCTTGAATCTTGATCAAAGTCCCCTGCTTCGTATATTCTTCTGAGAATGTCTCAATCTTGCGCTCTTAGATAACCGATGCTTGGCAATAGAGGTAAGAAGTTGCCTAATAATAATTTATGAAATCTCAACTCAATTTACAGGGCATAAGCATTGCCTTATAATTGATATTACACCACTTATAGGGTGGTTGAGTGTTTTCCGCACGAATTGCTATTTGTCATTATGGGGAAAAAGTTTGATCAATCATTTATCCAAATTCCAAAGATTTTTATTTTTTTTTTTTTTAAATTGTGTTATTATTTTTTGTTACAATAAATATTTACGTGAAGATTGGATAGAACGGACATTGCTCTAAACCAAGACAGAAATACTATGGAATTAAGCATGTGACTTTTGGAATGTAACGTCTAACTAATGCAACAAGAAGGACCCAACGTGCATTATAAATTAAACTATAGCTGTGAGCCTGTGACTTTTTGGATTTTTCTTTAGTGGAAGTTGATAACTACATGATTGTTTATGTTTAAAGATACTTACTTGAAAGGTAAAATAATATTAAAAAACAAATATCTTGTCTTCGATTTATTGCCTCAATACAAAATTGATTTTCGACTTTGTAAGTTATTATAAAATCATTTTTAAGAACTCTTAAAGAAGATGTCTATGGTATAAAAAACTTTGAGACTTTGTTTAATATTTAATCGAGTTATGATTAAATTAAAGTGTTCGACTTGTTAATTTTAAGAGATTCAACTTAAAATAAGATAAGATGGTAGCGTGAGGAGTGGTTAGTTTTTTTTTTTTTTCTTCAATTGAATTACAGAAACATATAAAAAAAATTTAAGGAGAGAAAAAAATAATATCTTACAACTTGTTTGGCTCAATTTAAATTAATTAAATATATTTTTTATCTACATATTTTATAAGATTCATAATTTATATATATTTAAAAAATAATTTTAGCATAAGTAGATATGCACTTAAATTTTACTCACTCAGAATGGGATTAAGCATGTGACTATTTGATTGTAACGTGTAACTAGTGCAACTAAAAAGTGCCACGTGTATTCAAGATTGAATTAAAGATGTGAGCTTTTTGGATTTTGTGGGCTTATCAGTGAAAGTTGATTAGCGTCTGATTACGTGTGCAGAAATATATAATAATGATAATTATATTCATATCACAATTTTTATTTAATATTAATTATACTTATTTTTTACCTTTATAATAATATCATTTACATTCAATTTTATCTGTAAATATCATCATCATTCTTTCATTAATTCGCATATATAGTCCTCATTGACAATTTTAATTCTGATTTAAAAAAGAATTACAATTAAGGTCTTTAAATTTTTTAAAAGTGTAAATAAATTATAAATATTTTATTTTTAAAATATTAAAAGGAAAAAAAATTTAAAAAAGAAAAGAAAAAATCAAGATTATCTTCTCTCCAACCCAACCCATCCCATCCCATCCCATCCCAACTCAAGATACAATCGGAGATCGATTTGAGCTAGCAACCAGAAGAGGGGAGAAATCTCTCCCGTAGCGAAAACCAAGGAGGATACCTCCCCAATTTTGCGCGAAAACCATCGATGATTTTCACTAGTTTTTACGCGTCCAGGGAGGGGAAAATCTCCAAGTTGTACCCTGTTCGGGAGGGGGTTTGGTGGCACGGGCGGATTTGGGGGGTGGGGTGGGCCAGACTATAGCTCGGGCCCACCTTGAAAAAAATCATTTTTTACAGTGTAAAAAAAAAAATTCTTTGTTAAATTGATCAAACTCAGGTTACGGACTTGATTTTTTGTCAATGAATGAAACTTTATACGGAATTTGTATAGACTTAGTCTTATAAGTACTTGTGGTAAACATAATTAGAAAACTTGAAACTTGATTATATTTTTTTTATTAATTTAAGTGAAAATCTATTAAAAAAAATAAAATATTTAAGATTTATTTACACTTTTGAAAAGATTAGGGTACCTAATTGTAAGTTTTTCATTATATTTTTTTTTGTTATTTTAATTTATTTAAACTAAGTGCAAAATCGTTAAAAATGACCATTTGAGGACCATTTGTGCGAATTAATGAAAAGATTTAGGATAATATCAACGAATAAAATTGAATAGGACAATATTGTTGCAAAGTTGAATGAATGTAGAATGTGAGTGTAATTTATCCTTTTATTTATTGCACTTTATTTTAATTACATTTAAGGTTTTCAACATTTACTCATTGTAGTACTCATATCTCCAATCTTTTTTATTGTATTCTTATTTTCAACTTTTCATTAATTAACATACTTTATTTCTAATAACGATTTGTATCTAAAAAAAATTGTTGAGAAAACATAAAACTACTTGTTCACACAAGGTAAATGTAAAACAAGTCCAATCGAAAAGAGAAAATTTATACGATTTCATACTTATCTTTCGTAGTTAATCTTTTTTTATGGATGATCCCCAATTTGACCGCTGGGCTAGCTCGATTTTTTGGATTGGCCCGGTAATGACCCAATAAAAATATTGACCTAAGTCCCATTTTTTAATTTCTTAAAAGATTGTAGACACGTTGGTATAACTATGCTTTGAAGTTTGATCTAAACAAATTGAATTTTTAGAAGATGTAGCAACCATATTTGCAATTTTTTTGTTTTTTAAAGTTTTTGTGAATTTTCACCGAAAGCTAGCAAAATGTGACTTTCGGGGTTAATTTCAACAACGGTCGATGAAGTTTAGACAAAATTTCAACATTGTGATTGAAGTTATATATTTACATTAATAGTCACTGAAGTTAGAGACGCTTATTGTAAAGATCACTCTGTTAACAATGTTAATATTAATAGTCTACATGTCAACGTTAAGTGCACACGTGTCACAGATGGTGTTAAATTAACGCCACGTAAGGAATTGGCCAAAAAACAAAACAAAAATAGAGGTCTAAAGATGAAAATAAATCAAATTGTGCGTGTAAAAAAAATAAAAAAAATAAAAACCAAAAATCGTTTTTCAAAACTAGTGTAAATCAAAATGGGTTTATGCTTTTGTATCTTATTTGTTGAGAAGCACCATTTACACTAGTTTTGAACAGTGATTTTTGGTTTTTTTTAATAATAGAATCTATATCTATTTTCTTGACAAATTATCCTTCGACGTAGAGTGTCATACAATCAATAAGAAACGCATCCTCTATTTTGTTATGATTTATGAATTGCTGTCTTCACATGTTTTATTGTCAAAAAAGCTCGTTCAGTAGTCACCATTGATACAGGTAATGTAAGTGCAAGACAAATCACTCTCATCAACATAATATAACTGTCCAACCTTCTACTTGCAACAAGAGTTTGGGTAACTCAGAAAGTGAAGGTACTTGAAAATTCAAAAAGCATAATAGACGAAAAGTCCATGTAACAACAAAAATAAGCAAAAATTTATAAAACCCTAAGCTACTTTTTATTTTTTATTTTTCTACTTATTAAAATTTGACATAATTTCTCAAAATCAAGTAAACATCATTTATTCATTACTCATCAACATGTCAAAAATCATATAAAATTATAATTTATAGATTATGAAATAAATAGAAAAAAATGGACAAAAAAAAAATCCAAGATTTTGAAAAAATTCGAAAACGAGGAAAAAATCTTGTTCGGGGCTGTAGATGTGGCCGGTTGGACTTTGCAGTGGTGACTAAATGGAATTCTTGTTGAAGGTGATTTTAAATGGCTAGCTATGGTTCTGCTATTGCTCTGGTCCCCTACTGTTGAACTAAGGAAGGGGATTTAGAAAATGGCAATTGGATTTGGTCCTTTTGAGAATTGGCCATTTAAGAAGTGAACTATTTTTTGTTTGAGAAATTGGCCATTTAAGAAGTGAACTATTTTTTTGTTTGAGATGAGATGAATTTTAATAGTAAATAATTTAAACTTTAAAAAAGTATGATATTTTTGTTTGAGTTGAGCTATTATTTTTAAAAAAAAAATTACTCACAAAAGACCTTATGGGCCAGCCCAGTGCAGCCCCAATCTGCCCCTGATTGTTGCTCCAAGGAGATTTCAGAATGTATTGTATCTTTCAAACCATCTAAAGTCTACCCGTTCCACCAGTGTCTGATTCTTGCGAGAGCTAGGAAAGCGTCAACCCGTAAAGTACAAAATCCATATAACTGCCTTTTTCATGTTATCTAAATCAATTATAGATTTTTTTTTTTTTTTTTTTAATACTCAGTGATCCCGAACCGCCAGGATTAAATCCCTGACCCCAAGCACTAGCTCGCTCCTAGATTTTGTATAGATTTTGTATATTGAATCAAGGAATGATACTTCGTCACAAACTGCCATTGATTTCCTTATAATCATAGCCAAGATTGTTTTAAAAAATTGATGATAATTCCATCTCCACTCAATGAGAAGCCCAAAGTGCTAAGTGATCCGTCACGCGAATCTGAAACTACAATGGAGAGGAACAATTGGGAGTGAAGGCATTTGGTGGGTGGAAGAAAATAATCTTGACATAAGTGATCACTTACAAGTTAAGTGAATATTTGAAGGTTTTCATCAAGTAGAGACCGACTTATAATTCAATCGAAAATTTGAGAATTTCATGGTCAAAAGAATTTGATCAAACCTCTAGTACTGTATTTGTAAAATTGTGGCGACCACAACTAGTGTCGGTTTTGTAATTTTTGGAACCTTAGACGAATTCCATAAATTAATCTCTCAATGGGTTTCCAAATTGTAGTACGCATTCAAAATTCACAAGTCTTTTATGAAATTCATTGTTAACTTTAAAAAAAAAAACGGTAAACATAGAATAGAGTAATAAAGATGGACCCTCTTGATTTTGAGTCATTTTGCACAATAATATTTTTTTTTGTCAACTTCAATAATCATAAATAATTTTTTTTTTTTATTTATAAAAATGGTCCCCTTCGATTTTGGGTTCGAGGCAATTGCCTCACTCACCACTGCCCAAAACCTACCCCTAACCACACTGTAAATTTTGGCACCTTTTTATTTAAAGTATAAATTTCAATTTAGGGTTTTAGTTATTTTTTAATTGGTGTTATTCAAGGATAAAAAAGTAATTGAAGTTGTTACGCCCCAATCCTACGTGGGCAGGGTCAAAGCCAAAGCTGCTTAGTAATATGCCACTTCATCTCCGAGGCAGTTTCCCTCAGTGCCGAGGAGGTTTGTGAAGGTTAATATAAATAATTCTTTTGTGCCGAGACAGTTGGGACGATGAGGTTATCGGTGTCCGACCCTTGTTGCGTGCTAAAAAAGTTTTCCCTGCCAAACCCGCTACTCAGTCATGAAAAAAATGATAGGATAGCCTGCGAAAGGGACTTTTGTATTAATGTCAATAATGTGACACCCAATACGTGACTTTAGAGTTCTCTGAATCAAGCCACACGCCGTGCATCAAAGGGAGGACAATTTAGTAGAATTTGTCTATAAATACCAAATTCATTTCCACAAGAAAGGTATGTTAAAAATTATAACTCTCTAGACACGAAAGAAAACAAACCCTCTAGGCTAATTGTTCTCAAGTGTTCATATCCACCTAGGAAGTTGTTAGTTAGAGTTATCAAGCTGTTACCTCAGCCACATCGTGTTCCTTCCTCACTTTAGGGCCATATTTGCTTGTTACTAAGTTTATCTATGTGGTTGAATAAACCACGTGGCGTTATAAGTGTGCGGGAAAATACACGTAGGAATAGGAACATGGAGTTTTTGTTGACAGTCATTTTTGAAGGTCAACGATTTGACACTCGAATGGACTTTTTTGGATTGTTATCCAGTAATGTAATGAAATTTAAGATCATGTTTAGTATAATTTTTTGAACTCTTTTTTATTTTTTTTAACTAAGTAACTTATAGGACCCATAATTTTTATAAATTTTTAATCACATATTTTATCATTTTTTTAAAATTTTTTTAAAATCACTAAACTAAACATACACTAAATTTAATTCATTTTGTTAATTTGAACTTCAACAAGTTTTGCTCAAATTTGAAACAGACTTGTGTTTATATGAGTTCGGATGAATCGGATCCCGGTACGATTCCATGTCTAGGCCGGTGTATAGTCATAAGCATATATGATTCGCCCACCAAACTAAAGAAAACCCGTGATTCAAGAGAAGACAATATCTCCACATGTTTAATAATTAATAGTCATGTTTGGCCTACCATTTTTATAATTTGTTTTTCTTCAAATTCAATTTCAACTACATATTTTAGGAGATTTACAATTTTTATCAACTTTTATTAAAATTTTCTAAAAATTTAATTTTTATCTATACCAATCATGCTTTTATATATATTGAACAAGAATAAGGGATTTTATTTTTTTCTAACTTTTGATGCAAAAAAATGCAAAGAATGTTCTAACAAAATTTCATTTGCAGTCATTGAACTTTTAGTAAAATTTTAATTAGATTATTGAACTTCTATTTAGTTTCAAATTTTACTAGTCCGTCACCTATTGTCATCCAAATTACTGACAAAAATTACTTAGTTGGGATGTGTACCATAATTGTAAGAAAAATGGTGAAACAACAGATATTGTAAAGTCTTTAGATTAAAAAGGTTAAAATGCACTTTTTTTTAAACACTTTTATGATTTGTCGTAGTGGTAAATTGACATATTACATAACGATTCTATAGAAGATAAACTGCAGTATGATTATGAATGAAGTGGACCATAGAAATAGATAGCACATCTAGATGGGACCATATTGGACTTTCCCTTCCCTTCATTTCATATCATAATTCTAGGTATCAATCAATAAATGAAACCACCAATAATTGAAGAACACAAATTAATACACATTTATCTTATTTCTTAAATTGTGAAGTTAGTACTTTCTTGCAAATTATTTGTGTACTACACATAAGTAAAGGGTCTTATTATTTAGCTTGCCGACAATTTTCGATTAACATAATAGTAGTACACGAGAAAATTTGATTTAATTGACTATTTTTTAAATGGACTGTCGATGATAATGACATTTTTAGATAATAATAAAAAAAAAATGCAACTTGACCAAAGGTTCAAGTGGCATCTTCTACATAGGAATATTGATCACGTGTACAAAACAACGAGATAAGATGTAGTAATGCTTAATAAATGCTGATTAGTGAAAGAAAGAAAAAAATTATGGCAAATGTTTTATTTTAAGTGGTATATTAGAAAAGATGGCTGATTTTCTATCTATTTATAATGTTCATGCTGAAGTGGCATCACATGATTAATAAAAATAATGAGTGTGAAATCATGAACTACTAATTATATGATGTCACCTCAACACTGTGCATTATAACTCCTACCTACCATGGGTACAAAATCAGCCATATATTTAAAAAATGACAATTTTTAAAAATAAGTTGAAAAATAGTTATTTTAGATAAATATATTTCAAGAGTCCCGTTCTCCTGCCTCCAAGGAGCAGGAGAAATTTTACTCACCGCTTACGTGGTAAGCTCCATGTCAGCGGCCAACCATTTTGTGTTAAACACAAAATAGATCACTTCGGCTTTGCATCTTTTCATCCGGCATCGTCATCGCCGGAAAATCACTGCCAACCACCAACCTTCTCCATTCTATCATCAACCATCGGAATCCACTATGGCACAAAAATCAAAAAAATCTATCGGAGCTACTAAAAAAAAGTAGAAGAAGCTGCCAAAGAACCCAAGCTACTCCTATTCCACATCTCATTTCTGTGAAGAAGAATAAACAGAAAAAAAATAGAGTTGCCGGCAGCGTGGAACTCGTCGGATCTGCGCGCGAGGCGAGTCAATTTTGACCCGCCAACCGCTCTAAGAATTTTTTTTTCTTTTTTATAAAACTGAAAAAAATAATTAAAAAAGAAATAATTTTTTAAAAAAATATTTGTAGCAAAACAAAAAAAAAAAAAATTCAAGAATGGAATTGTGGTGTAATGGTTGAGATTTATAGTTTATAATTTCAACCCGAGTTTGATTCTTCTTTAGTCTATTTTTAGCAAAGTTTTAATTTGTATTCTATTTTATGATTTAAAAAAAATCTTGGCGGCCGCCCCGCCCCACCCCGCGAACTCCGCGGGGCAGAAAAATCCGTATCAGACCCTTCCATATTACCCGAATAAAGCGGGCGGGTACCGTGCCAGGCAGGCGAGCGAGGCGGGGCAGACCAGGCGGGTTCGAGGCGACGAATTTTTTTGCCATTCTTAGTGGCGCGCAGATCTTAGAGATTGCGCAGATCCATCAGAAACTGCGCGGCGGACGATCGCGCAGATCCGATGGTTTTCTCTGGTAGAATTTTTTTTGAGTTTCTTCGGTGGGTTTTTTTTTTGGCAGCTTCTTCTTCAAAACTTGGGTTCCTTGCCAGTGTGATCCATTTTGTGTTTAACACAAAATAGTAACACAAAATGGCCGCTGACGCGAAGCTTACCACATCAACGGTGGGTAAATTTTCTCCTGCCCGTTGGGGGCAGGAGAACGAGACTCTATATTTTAAACAATTACTTAAACACTAACTATATCATCTACAAATTTAATTCAAAATCATACCTATTAGTTTACTAAAATCGAATATTGCACCACCACTCACCGTCTTCGCGCCACCATTCACCACTAGCTAACCCACTTTAAATTAGTTATTTTTTTGATAGATTAATTTATATTATAAAAGAACAAAAAATTTAATAGGTTTTGAACTAGATTGATTTGGTTGTTTTTACATCTGAAAATATGTTGAATATAATTATTCAAAAATTATTTGGAAGAGATTAAATTCATGAATTAATCTAATTGAGCAACTACCGTTTTAATAGTCTAAAAAAAGAAAAACGAAGAATAATAATAATAAGAAGAAATTTACAACTGTGCTTTCTTTCAATCTTTCTTTTACAAGCGAGTCCGAGACAATTGAATGACCAAAAAAAAGAAAAAACTGTATTCCGGCAGTTTAACTGTATTTCAGAAAAAGAGTATACATAACTATTTACAAATTTTTTTTGCTACTTTTACAAATGTTATTAAAAATTGTCAATTTTACAAATGTCCTTTGCATTTATCTAAATTTCTATTCTCCAAGAAAGAACTTCTCATGAATCTTCTAATCATTTGAATAGTGGTGCTTATTACCACAATAATTAATAATATTGGTTGAGAAGAAAATACAATTAATTCACTGAAAATATTGTCATATTTACTAGGGTAGTAATGGACTCGGATTACTCACCAACTCACGCCACCACTTAAATGAGTCTAGGATTGAGTCGAGCTTGATTTGTATGGTGTGTTTGATTTTGATTAAAATCGAATTTTTTGTAAAAATTGATAAAAGTTAATGAAATATGTAGTTGAAAAGTTGTCAAAAGTTGTAGACTAATAAATTATAAGTTACTATTAATTGTTGACTTTAACTTCAACTTCAATTTTTTAACAAAATTTTAATTAATTTTAATATAACCTTGACGAGACGAGAGACGACGAGGCGAGGCGAGGCGAGGCGAGGCGAGGCGAGGCGAGGCGAGTTGAGTTGAACCGAGATGCCACGTCCCCCCTACATTTTGATAATTAAGCTTAACAGGTGAGGCAGCCATCATTGATCATTCTCCCTCTATCTAACCCCTGAATGAGAAATTACCACATCATCAATTGAGGACAGAGAATTGAAGGGACAGATGAAAATTCAAAATTAAGCTTCTAAAAAAAGACAACAAGGATTTTTGCACAGGAGATATTTTCTCAATAATGCACAACGTTGTCATTGCTTGACTCGTCGATAAATAGGTAGTCTGCATTATTTCTTCTCGCCGACAAAATCTAAATCTTGTACAAAATGTTGGAGAGCAAGCATCAAAGGAAGAGAAAATTCTTCCTCTTTTTTTCACTGGCATTTTTACTAGTAGTGGCAATTACAGTAGCAGCAGTTGTTGGATCCCACAAGAATAAAGGCGGCGGAGGTGGAGGCGTCGAAGCCAACTCGGTGGTGAAATCCACTTGTGCCGCCACATTGTACCCGGAATTATGCATGTCCACCATTGCAGCCGTGCCGGAGGCTGCCAGCAGCATAAAGAGCAGCAAGGATGTACTAATGACTGCCCTCAACTACACCATTACCACTGTCCAGCACAATTACTTCACTATAAAGAAAATCACAGCTCAGCGCAAATCCTTGACAGTACGCGAGAAGGCTGCGCTCCACGACTGCCTGGAAATGATTGACGACACATTGGATGAGCTTCATAAATCTGACCGTGAACTAAAAGACTATGGCTCCAAGAATTACTCTATCTCGAATCATGTTGATAATCTATTGACATTGTTAAGTGCTGCACAAACGAATCAAGAAAGCTGCCTTGATGGGTTCTCACACGACGGGGCTGATAAAAAAGTCCGTTCAGCTCTTTTGAAGGGTCAGATTCATGTTTTCCGATTGTGTAGTAATGTTCTAGCCCTGATTAAGAACATTACAGATACAGATGCTCAAATGGCTGGCAATCGGGATTCTTCTGTGGAGAGGAGACTTGGAGAGGAAAATGAACACGAATGGCCTAAATGGCTGTCGGCCGGAGATAGGAGGCTGCTGCAGGCTTCGACTGTGACGCCTGATGTCACGGTAGCGGCTGATGGAAGTGGAAATTACGTGACAGTTTCAGCAGCGGTTGCAGCAGCTCCAGAAAGTAGCACTAGGAGGTACATAATTAGGATTAAAGCTGGTGTTTATAGAGAGAATGTGGTGGTTCCGAAGAAAAAGACTAACTTAATGTTCGTCGGAGATGGGCGCACGACCACCATCATCACCGGCAATAAGAATGTCGTGGATGGCAGCACCACCTTCAACTCCGCCACAGTTGGTTAGTCTTATAATTATTAACTCCTCATACCAATTTGATTTATTAATTGTCACTTAACATATTAGAGACAGATTACAAAAGGAACGACGGCAAATTAAATAACTTAAAACATTCATGTCATGTTTAGTATTAGAATATGTTTGGTAAAGATTTTTGTAGATTATAAGCCGTGGATCTTACGAAATATGTGGATAAAAAGTTGTGGATTCTACGAAATATGTGAATGAAATAATATTTAACCGACTTATAAGTACTTATAAGTATTCACAAACAACTGGTGATGGGATAATAATCAACCGAAAATATCACACATCAAATTGCTTCCTAATAATAGATTTTTTTTTCATAGCCTTAGCCTGTTGGATAATGGGTCCAGATTCCAGAAGACCTAATTATGTCATTTTGATCCAGTCAAGGTTGTCTCCTTACTTATCTGTCTACCCTCTTAAGAATTGAGGGCCAGAAAAACCTAACCCCTTAATTGACAATGGTCCTCAGACTGTATTTCTGATTTTGACAATTATGTTACACGTGATTGGGACTATCGGATAGGAACAAAAATAAGTTGTCAAGTGTCCATTAATGCTTAACTTATTTTATATGCAGCTGTGGTTGGTGACGGATTCTTGGCGAGGGACGTCACCTTCCAAAACACAGCAGGGCCATCAAAGCACCAAGCAGTAGCACTCCGTGTGAATGCTGACTTAACAGCATTCTACAGGTGTGACATGCTCGCGTACCAGGACACCCTATACGTGCATTCACTCCGCCAATTCTATGTCAGTTGCTTCGTAGCAGGCACAGTCGATTTCATATTTGGAAATGCAGCAGTTGTGCTTCAAAACTGTGACATCCATGCCCGGCGCCCCAATTCCGGACAGAGAAATATGGTCACTGCTCAAGGCAGGGATGATCCAAACCAGAACACTGGAATAGTTATCCAAAAATGTAGGATTGGGGCAACTTCAGATCTCCAGGCTGTTATAGGGAGTGTTGAATCGTATTTGGGGAGGCCGTGGAAGGAATACTCGAGGACTGTCATTATGCAATCTGATATAAGCAACGTCATACGTCCAGCAGGGTGGTACGAATGGAATGGCAATTTCGCGTTGGACACTCTATTTTATGCCGAATATCAGAATACTGGTGCAGGTGCTGATACATCAAACAGGGTGACATGGAGGGGATTCAGGGTGCTAACTAGTGCAACCCAGGCCCAACCTTTTACTGCCGGGAACTTTATCGCAGGCGGAAGTTGGCTGTCAGCCACTGGCTTTCCATTTTCTCTTGGCCTTTAATTTTGATTTGATGCTGGGCATTTCCTTGTTGCATAGCATGAATAAATTGGGTGTACACTAATGATCTGCGATGAACAAATGTTCAATAATAAAATCCATGTCCAATTTTCATTTATTTGATTCTCTGTTGATATTCAGTACAATTCAATGGGCTCTCAAATGCCAAAATCCTGGTCGCACAAGCTTGCTTCTACATATTTGAAGAGTTTAATTGCTTAACTGCTGTCGCTATAAATTATAGTTGTAATCAGTTTCTTGTAAATGAAGTTCTTTAAGAATTTTTCTCGACAAAAGAACTTGGCACGCAAAATATGTTGCACCTACAAATTTAGGGCATGTTCGGTGTAGATTTTTTTGGAGGAAAATGGGTTCTTTTTGGTACTTTATTGACTTGTCAAATTTTTTTGTAGTGTAAAAAAGTTGAAAAGTCAAAAATTGTAAACAAAAAAATAGGTTTTTTTGAAAAAAAAATAGCCACCGAACGATGCCCTTAGTTTCAGCCGTTGATAAAGGGATAACGGATTGCTTTTTTTGATAACAACGCTATTATAGCACATGTACCCAGCACAAACGCATATTCGGAAGTGCTCTTCCTATTGCATAAGTCTCCAACATAGTCACCGTCAATACAGCCAATCAGATCTTATTTTTCTCTATCCTTGTTGAACAACTTTAAATCTGCAGTACTTTGTAAGTACTAAAATATTCTTTTGATTGCTCTCAAGTACATCAGGCTCTCCAAAATTCACTTCTCGAACAGGGTCTAAAATTTCAAACAGTTTGTGAAAATTTCCAAGCTGAATCAATTATAAAAAAAAAAAAAATTGAACCCCATCCTTAAAGACCCCCACCGATTCATCCCAGGCACTTTGGTGGAGGAAGTAAATCATGAGAACGCGCCTCCCGGGAGGCGGGGTGGAGATTTTATAGATGGGTTTGTATTATTAACCATTTGGTAATTCTCGTCATGCGAGAAGACGTAATCCAATATTTCGTGATTCGAACCTCTACATGGCGTTGATCTTTATCCGCCTCCCTTTACATTGGGAGATATGCCCTGGGGGCAATCTGAATCAATTATATTTCGCATATTTTGAACCTCATAAACAATATTTAGCTCAAAAAACTGCGATTCATAATATTTTCTCGAAATTATACCTTGTTTCTCGAGTTTGCAAAATTGCAAATTGATCCTTAAACTTTCCAACTTTACAACAATGCCTCTAAACCTCATATAATAACTTATGATCATCCTTAAAATAACACATCAAGTCTGAAAATCATAAACATGTAACTTTCTTAAACTGTAGTTTGGTCCCTAAACTTTTTAAATATTTTAAATAAGTACCAAATTGCTTTCCAATCCTCAAATGGTTCATGTTATCACTAATAAACATTAAGTTCATCATTCAATCGATTAAATCTTTTTTCCCCCAAATTTTTGACTTTGGTCCCTCAAGAATTTGAGGAAGAATTCAATTTGATCCTCAAATTCTTAAACTTTGCACTTAAGTCACTCATAAAAATTCGAGGCATTACATACATAACACACAAGAGTCAAGACTATAAAGCAGGCCTAGAAATTTAAGTATTTCTGAGTAGATACAAACGTAGCCAGTGGTGAAGCCAGAAATTCTAAATTGAGATAGCACAAATTAAATTATAAATTTTTGTACACTACAATAATAAAACTATTTGATACCATATTGCAATTGTTGTCTCCGAATTTTCATGCTTTGATAATATTTTATCATTGCACCATTACAAATGTAATTATTGTTAAATACATTTATCTATCATTCAATTATTTATCTCTATTTGATTTTGCAATCAATTTTACATAAGACTTGAGAGAGAGAGAGAAAGATCATTTGAGAGCATCTCCAACGCTACATCTTCTAAAAATTTTGAGAGAGAAAAGAAATGAGGAGATATATTTAGAATGAGGAAAAGAAAAAAAATGAAGAGAGAGAGACAAGAGAACATTTATTCAGAAGAGCAGTTCTTCTAGAAACTGACATTACAATAAAGACGCCACATTGGGCTCCTCCACCTCATCTCCAGAGACATCATCAGACATTCGAAATGTGTGGGGCTGGAGAGACTTTTGTGTGGCAGGCTGACATCATTTTAATTTTTTGCTTTATATTTAAAAAAAAATTAGATGGAATTTTTTTTGGAGATCTCGTGACCTCCAAGGCCACCCACTCCCTCCTCCCATGTTATCATAGCCACGTTGACAAATAGAATTTCATACATTTCAAGGGTCGCATGTCAACTTCAATATCCTCAATGGATTCCATTGGCAGAATAAATTTCAAAGGCATTCTGACCAATCACACCCTCTTTAATCTAAAATGGATTCAATGTATAGCATTCTCAACATATGAAAAGGTTTCAAATGTATAGTGGATATAAAGTTCATGTAACAAGATCCCATTGGTGTGGGATGACATTCCATTAGTCGGATTAGTGTGACTCTAAAATATTTGAAGATGGGATATATTTTGATTTGACTAGATCATCAATTTATACTTATAGTCAAATTGAATAATCAATTAAGAGTAATAATCTAAAAATAGAAAATCTTTTCTCCTTTCTAGTGTATGGTAATGAGAATATGTCTCCTCTCACTCATCGTCACCCCCCCCCCCGCCTGCCTTTCAAATTTCAAAATTTTTCACCCACCCCACCCACGTATGTACCCGCTACACCACCACCATAATCACATAACAAAGTCTTCTTCTTTCTTTCTTTTTCCTATTTATAGGATAGTACTCCTCTGTAAATGGTATCCACATAACTTGGTTGAGGAAATGTTTTGTTGGAGTGCCTTTGCATGAAGAAGTAGAGATTAGAATGCAGCCAAGAATTGGGGCTTTAGCAACGGCAAGTTCCGTCAGTACTAGCCCCTAAATCAGTCAGTGAAAGTCATCACCGACAGAAAACTTCCATCGGAAATGCCGTAGGTTAAAAGTCCTTGAAAAAAAAAAATTCTTTCAGCAAATTATTCTTGGCTACCTTTGGCTCTTTTCTTCTCATGCAATGCTCTCGAGACAGCTATATAGGATTGTCTAGTGAGTCAAATTAAAGGCATGTTACATTATGCTTTGGATTTGGTGGGGATGTCACATTAGTGTGCGGGTCTTAGCAAGGGCTACTTTGGCATTCGCTCAAGTTACGCGTGGCAATTTCGGCCCCATGGCACCACTAATCTTCACGTACCCTCGATTATGTTCTACCTAATGAACCTCTTCAATGGCCTTTGTAACTATAGCAAATCCCATCCAATATAGTCCTTCGTCGAAAGTCCTTGCACGTCCACGAAGCCCCCCAGGCAGTTCGTCCTCTTATGCGAAATCTCAACCACAGTTGGAAAGATAATTTGAGAAAATATTACTCTTGATTGACAAGATAACTTCTACAAGAAAATTTCGTGTCAATCCCTAAAAATTAACAGCGTAATATTAGATATTGACAAAAATAAGGGGGACGAAATCCTAGGGATTGCGGCCAATCCAGGAATAACTCTATCTTCACAAGGAAAGACAATCGAATTGGTAACTAATTGATTGCGGTCCTTAACGGACTAGGCTTCTCCCCTATAAATGTTTGTCTCCCCCTATGAATAATTCATAATGCCATATAGGATAACTATCGGTAGTGAGCGATTATGAATATCATTACTCTTATTTAAATGTGTGCATTATTTTCTATTCTAAACTCTGGTTAAATTCATGCTTGCTTATCTTTTCCACACCCAAAAACCCACATATAATTTTTCACACAATTCATGCTTGTGATTTTGGTGCCTAACAATTGTCCAAGTATGCAAGTAACATATAGGCTGACAAAGAAATGATTGGATATATGTTAACACGTGGATAATACATTTCTGGAATGTTGAAGATATGAAAAGATCGTGATAATATTCTAGTTGATATTTTTTTGATTGTATGAGATTACTTTACTTTATAGTTGATTGTGTGATTATTACACAATCTTTCCTTTTAGGACTATTGTAACTCTATAAATAAGGTCTTCTACCTTATAATAAGTAAGATAGAAAAAGTATACAATTCTCATATTCATTTCATTACTCTCTCAATTATATTCAGTTTATTAATTTATCATGGTATCAGAGCAAGTTTGATCCGACATAATTTAAACTCGAAATCACTTCCGTTCTCCGGCGAGTGATCTTGTAACACTCGTCTAGCGAAGTCTTTTTTTTTTTTTTTTTTAGATATTGTCATTTGATTAAGTTTTTTTTTTTTAGAGTCTTATTGTAAGTTTGTCAGGTTGTTTTGGTCTTTACTAATTAGATCACTTGGACCTTTTGGTTTGTTTAGGGTAATTATGTCCAAATCAGTTTGGAATTTGGACAGTTCTGTTTCGGAATTTGATTGGTTTTGCATCTAGGTGATAATATGAATTTTTTTTTTTGTTTTGTTGATCTGTGATGCAGTTTTTGGTATTTGGTATTTGCATCTAGTTATTTAGATTTGAAATTTGTATCCAACTAATCTAGATTTGAAACTTGGTATTTGCATCCAGTAATTTGGATTTGCAATTTGGTCCAGTAATCTGGAATTGATTTTTGGTATTTGGTCCAATTAATTTGGAATTTGATACTTTGTCAAGTTAATCTGAAATTTTGGTTTTTGAAGTTTGTATTCTTGTGATTTGATTATTTTGATATGTTCGGATTGGTATTATTGCTTTTGTAATGGAGTTGTCGACACATAAGCGTATGAAATATATTGAGATTAACTGTCATCTTATTAATCACCATCTTCAGCATGACACTTTTTGTAAACGCGTTTCTGAAGTATCCTTTGACTCATGGACAGGACGAGTTGCTTGGATCAATTTAATTTTCAAACTCAAATTGGTTACTATAACACTATATTGAGTTTGAGGGGGGATGTTGAAAATATGAAAAGATCGTGATAATATTCTAGTTGATATTTTTTCGATTGTATGTGATTACTTTTTTTTATAGTTGATTGTGTGATTATTACACAATCTTTTCTTTTAAGACTATTGTAATCATATAAATAAGGTCTTCTACCTTGTAATAAGTAAGACAGGAAAGTTATACAATTCTCATATTCATTTCATTACTCTTTCAATTATATTTAGTTCATTAATTTATCAGTCAACACGTCCAAACTTATAAGTAAATTTTTACTTTTCGTACATTTATACATGTTATAATTTATGATAGAATAATCTTCAAAAACAATTAAAATGAAAAAAAAAAAAAAAAAACAGAATTTCAAAATCGTTCTTGAGCACTATCCTTTATTCCTTTTACGTTTTACCTTCATGCAAAGTTGATGAGCAATATTATTCACTGGTCGTCAATTATCATTTTTCTTGTAATGGCCTCGTCTATGGAGTTTTCAAGAATGATGGAATAAAAATAATGGAAGAGGAAGGGTCGCTCGAAAGTTTCGTCTATGGAATTGTCCTTTGAGAAATGTCGCGTGCAACGCACCTGCCATACTTAACAGCACAAATGGATGAAAGTTGTCATGATGGGTGATCTGTATGAACTAGTGAAAGATAGGAATCGGAATGAAAGTGCTACAAAAAATTTAATAGGTATGAAATCAAGACAAAGTACAAAGATTGGGGACGTATGTTGTAATATGAATTATTTTAGTCACTCAATTTGTACATTGATACATATATTAGACCGTCAAATCTAATACATCGAATCTTTTATAATAAAAAACAAATCATGTTAATTTAATCTACGTCTTCCTTTATATTGAATCAATCTTTTAAAAGAGTACTTTAATTCTAATAAATAAGAATTACATATCTCGAGAACTCTTAGGAGCTCTAAAGACGAGTCAAAATGACATACATTGTAGAATCGAATACATAAGTAGTTTTGATTGTATTGATAAATTGTGCTTAAAAATAATAAAATTTGAGAATCGTTATAATTTATGAGGTGCTTGCAATCTATGAATTATATTGCACTCTCACATACTCGCATTTTGGTATCAAATAAACAATAATAATATGTTTCGTAAGTTAACTAGACATATGATAAATGGATTTTTTTATAAATAAGTCACTTTTTAAAAGTAATTTCAAATCTAACAATTTGACAAATTTATTTTAAAAATACTACATTTCTAAAATTATATTAATTAATAAAATAATAAATTAAATGAATTCTAAAGAATTTTATAAAATTTGTTTTTTAAGTCCTTAATTATTTGTACGATAAGTCCTTCATCTTTATAATATCTCCACTTTAGTTCATATACTTCCTCTTTCATTTCAATTTCGGCCTCTTTTATTTGTAACACAAGTCCTTCAACTTTTAGATATTTACAAATTGATCCATATATTTATACTTTTATATCAATTTAGTTTTTTATAGTATTACTATTTTATACATATGTTGCAAATTGAGATGTAAAACATCAGTGATACAAAATATCAATTCATATAACATGTGCTATGTAAGATAACATAATATAATATCTAACATATTCAAATGATACAAAATATCATTTGTAACATCTCAGATCAAAAAAATGATCACAATAATATTCAGAATAACATCCGTATCATATCGCGATACTAAAATGTAAACTATTACAAATCATATAAATCAGAAACCAACTCTAAACTTTAACAAGTTCGTATTAATATACACATTGGACTCTAAAAATCTATTAATATTGTGTAACATCAGTATAATATAGATATGTAACACAATGCCAAAATTAACAAATAAAACTCATGATTTCATCAATTGTAACATACGTAACATCAGTGATACATAATACCAATTCATGTAACATTTGATGTGTAAAATAATATAATATAATCTGTAACATATTCAGTGATACAAAATATCATTTGTAATATCTGTATCAAACATTGATACACAATATCATTTGTAATATCTGTATCAAATAGTGATACAATGGACTAAATTGACATAAAAGTATAAAAAGGGACCAACTTACAAAAATTTAAAAATTGAAATACTTGAGTTGCAAATAAAAAAGGACAAAATTGAAATGAAAGAGAAAGTATGGAGACTAAAGTGGAGATATTATAAAGATGAAGGATTTATTGTACAAATAAACAATGACTCAATCAACAAATTAAAAAATTCACGTGGTCTTGGTTCATTTGATTTTAATTTATTAATCTATTAATTAATATAATATTAATTATGAAGTATTTTTAGAATAAATAAGCTAACTTGTTATATTTAAAATTATTTTAATATTGGTAAGTAGTGAGTGTAATATCTACTATAATAAAATCTATCAATTAGTCCACTTCATTCAATCGAATACTATCCGATCTAATCCAACACAATAAATATGTCATAACTATTTTAAACACGCTAAACTATTTTCAACACGCTAAATCATTTCTGTAGCAAGTTCTGTCACCACATTTTTATGTTTTTTGTGAATTATGATGAGACAACTCCATGTTCTTTGGAGAATACAAACGAAACCTATTTCTATTAGCACATGTTTGTCAAAGTTTAAAATATAATTTAAGATAGTTAAATATATTTTTTATTCACATATTTTGTATAATCCACAATATATAATTAAGCATTTGAAAAATAATTTCAACATTGTAAACATACACTTAAAATGCATAAGCTTCTCAAATATACTTTTTTTGTTTCGGGATCCGAGTCATTAAGGGAATGCTTCGACTAAGACAATGAACAAGAATTTAACTACGGTTTTGTCTTCCTTAACACCATTGAAGTGCCAAGTGTAGTCAATTTATTTTCTTTTCACGTTTGTTTAGTTTAAGGTGCAGTCAATTTGATTTTGTTGCAAATTTGATGTAAAAACGTTAGGATGATATGTTTTTCTACATGTTTCAATCAAAGTTCCCATTAAATTTAGTATTTGATGTAACTTTTTTTTCACTACAAAACTTGTCAACTTGAGTTGAAAAGAAAATGAAAATTGAATGGTTAGAATGTAGCCATTTCTCATTAATTCACAAGATTTAAGCTTGCAACTTATGTAATGTTTGTTTTAATCAAATTATATCATAAATAAAAATTTATTGACTTTGTTGACTGTTACTTTTTTTCTTTTTTAATTTAGGGAAATAAGAAAGAGCAGAAAATCTAATAACAATATAAGTTTATATTATGTAATTAAACACATGGTAAATTTGATTTGATTTAATCTCTTTGGTCAGTAAATGCATTTGTCAATTGTATAATTTACAAATGAGTTATTTGTCAAACTTCTGGTTCGTATTGTCTTTTGCAAGGATCTAGAAAATATAATATGCTGCATTTTCATATATTATTTTCAGCTACTTATTTTCTCTCCCCTAATGTTGAGAAAACCGTCTTATCTAAATAACATTCGAAAAATCGTGTTATAAAATATCATTCGTTAGGACTTAAGATATTTTATAATGTTCTATACTAAACATGTATTTTCAACATTTTTTAATGCCCATCTCAGTGCACTATAGTTGATCGATTGTACATATATTACATTATCAAAAATTATTATATGGGTAATATTAGGATCTGACCATAAGCCAACTATAACAGGGATAACTTTGATGTTGTCATGATACGTATAAGTATTTTTGCATATAAAATAGCATTTTCTATACAAAAATGGGAAGCATTTTGTTCTCAATAGTAATGATTTAGAATTTAACTGGTTGACAAACAATATTACTAAACCATTTAACATCATCACAACTAGCATTTATCAAAAGTTCGAGATTTAGACTTACTAGCATCGATAAGATACATCACCGTCTTAGTTGTATAATCTAAAAATTATGCTTATAATTTAAAATTTGAGCAAGTCATCTCATAAACTTCAAGTTGCAAATAATAACATCATACAATCATCTAGTAGATGTACCTATTAGATACAAATAATATATAAATGGTCAACATAGAAAGTGATAGGAGCACATAAATCACCCTAAATAATTTTCAGAAATACAGTGAATTTAGTCATGATTTTAGCTAGTAAAGGTCTACTGATTTATATACTACGAGAACAAACATCACGTGAGAATTCATTAATATATATTCTCATTAATAATTCGCATCATATTGATCCGAAATGATCTAACCGGTAATGTCAATCAATAAAAATTTGAGGACATTGAACTTCTAGTTCAACGTAGTACTTGTTTAATTGTACCAATATTTGTGTAGTACAAATTAAAAGAAATGAATAACATAATATTTGTTTTATCATTCTTGTCTTTTTTTTTTTCCCAGGATTCATGAGATGCATGTATGTACAATATTTGTATCAAAAATATGTTTTTAAAGAACAACACAATATCTCCAAGAGTAGTGGTATATATAAGAAAGAATGTTTCTTCAAGAAAATTAATCTATTCTTCTAGAATATTGATCTATTTAAATTTGTTCATTCTAATAGAAAACATCACAATGTTCTATTAGAACATTAATTTATGTAGTAAAGTTGCGATTCTCAAAAGAAACAAAACAATATTCTTCTAGAATATTGATTTGTACAAATTTAATGCTTCTTCAAGAGCAATTATTTAATATTCGTTTAATTAAATTGTACTTCTCCAGGAGGAACCACACAATACTTTTCTAAAATATTCTATATTTTGTGTTTCTTCTGGAAAAACAATAACATTTTCTTTTACAATATTGATATTCATAAATTTATAATTCTTCATGAGTATTAATAAAATATTTGTATAAATATTAATATACAAATAATTGTTCTTTTCCAGTATGAACTTAATATTTTTTAAAAATATTGACATGTATAAAATATTAAAAAGTTTATTGGGAGCAATAAATTAATATTAAATCTTACACAATTACGCTCTTCGAGAGCAAGTAATTTTCTACTGAAATATTAATATAATGTTGTGGTACTTCAGGAGCAACAACAAATTGTTATTTAGAAATATTAGATTGTGTAAAAATTTACTCAGCAGGAACAAAAATATAATAAATGTTTAGATCTTATACAATTATGCTATTCGAGAGCAAGTTATAATCTGTCAGAATATTAATATAATGTTGTGCTTATTCAGAGCGACAACAAATTATTTTAAAATATTGAACTGCATAGAAATTTACTCTTAAAGAGTAATAGCATAATATTTTTATAAGATATTAGATTTATAAAATTACGCTCTTCGGGGGCAAATATATTCTACTGAAATATTAATATAATATAAAGTTGTGTTTCTACTGGAAGATCAATGAAATATTATTCTGGAATATTAATTTGTATAAATTGATATTTTTCAAGAATAATAACAAATATATTATTTTAAATATTGATATGTAATAATTAATAATATTCAAGTCACACTTGTCTACTACTTATCAATACAGAAAAATATATAATCAAAGATGATAGCAAATAGAATACTAACCTTCGTTCATGAACATAAAATAAAGATCGATTTGTTAACTCAATTGGCTTCATCTCCATATACACAATTTAAACTTTACTTCTATTCATGTAGTGATTTATCATGAATGAATGAACCGTCATATCTTAATTATAGCCATTGGATTTCAAGAACAATGAGTTTTGAAGTTATTGTCCAAATTTCACAATGATCGGACCACGGAGTGTTGAGATATCAATATTTGATCATAGCTGCGCAAGTTGCCCAAATTCTGCGAATTTTCTAGACTATCTCAAATTTTCTTTCTATTTTGAATGTGCTCCTTTGTACTAATAACGTGTTATAAACTATAGAGAATAATATACGAGAATAGAGACAAAATATGTATTTCATTATAATAAATGACCTATATATATAGGGTTTCAAATACATGTAGACTAGGTAAGAAATTTCTAAATATGGTCATCAATATTGTTTTTCATATTTTACAACAAACTATTAATTTTGTATTTTTGTCAAGTGAATAATTTTTGCACTTCATTTAATGAATGGAAAAACGTGCTTGGTGTTTATCATGCACCACAAGATAACTATTCATTTCCGTATTAATCATAATTATTTCACATTTGAAACAAATAAATAATTTCTGCTCGTCATTTGCTTTTGGCATGATTGAAAATTGTGCTTTTATATATAATAATACACAATTTGTTTGTTTGTTTGTTTGCATGTGTATAGTCTCTATTTGTGTTTCAATAATGTGTTTGAAAGAAGATTAAAATTTTTACATCTAATTTTTTCTTTCATTTAAATTTGTAGTAACTTCATCCAAAGAAATGACGCCAATTTTTAATTTGATTGAAGAAATCAATCCAACTAAAATACAGTGGGTGTTGAAAGTTTGAATTGTGCGCATTTGAGAGATACCTAGTTACGGAAATAATGAAAAGACGTTCAGTCTTGAGATGATATTCGTTGATAGAAAGGTATGTTGTCTTATTTCACAATGTATTCCCTGGTCAAATTGTGTTTTAATTTGGATTGACATTTTTTTTTTCTTTTCTTTTATTTGTGTATTTTTTTAGTGTACATAAAAAAGCTAGGTAAAACCAGAAAAAATGATACTTACTCATAACTTATTACGTGTTCATCATCATTTAGATGATGAAGTGTATTCCTTATTCAAGCATAGACAAAATAATATTGATTCAAATTTGACAATATATTTACAAATCGATACGACAAATAAAAGACGTAAATTAATATATTATTTGCCGGTTAATTTCTGTCTGAGCAGCTGAAAAAATGTCCGAAAATATTAATTGTATATTAGAAATAGAAAAATCTTTCAAGTTCTTGAATAATTTGTTTATAAAATATTCTAACTGCAACTTTTCAAATCTGAAAAAAAATCAGCATCAGGACTTTTTGTGTTTTACATTGATGTAATATATCAATTACTTTAATTTTAGGGTGAAAGAATTCATGCAAGTGTGAAACGCAGTTTGGTTAAGACACTTAAATTATTGATCCGAGAAGGACTGCTATATGTGATGAGAAATTTTGTGATTTGGTACAGCAATATGAAATTCAAGGCCACAACTTACAAGTATAAGTTCAATTTTATGTCGAAGACGTAAGTTATAGAAGTTGGAGATGATAGTTTTCCATCTTACATTTATGTATTCAGACCTTTCAATGAATTATTATCGAGAACACAACTCCTGTGCATCACACGGATTAAACACTAATATAAGTTTATATTATGTAATTAAACACATGATAAATTTGACTAAAATATGTCTTGATATATACCAATATTATTTTTGCCTCCGCCGACATGTAAATACAAAAATTTAAGTGACTCCCACAACTTTATTAATCCCGTTCAATAAATACTCCAAGCTCACATTTCGCATGGGTCACTTGATATTTTTGTATTTGTTTTATTAGAAAGTACGCCTCGATGATTATGTCTCACTTGACCAATCTCAATTTATCCATTTAATTGACAGACACGACGCACCTCCTAGAAAGTCCCGATGCCCCGAAAATGAATCAATTGGTCCAGCACCAAGATCTTAATTTGATTTATCACTTTACCAAATTCATTTGAAGCCAGACATGAACACTTCAAAAAAATTATGTGGGCTCAAATTATGCATGGAATTTGTAAAGTTATATCTCTGCCAAGAGTGGTTATATATACTCACAATGAAGATTAATTATGTACACATTGTTTACGCCAGTAACTTTTAAAAATTTAAAAATTATCGATAATTTTTAAAAAGTGGCCGATATATGGTAATCGCACGTGAATATTGGACACCAATTATAGACTCATAGTGCCAAATGTTGGTGCTCTCTCTCTCTCTCTCTCTCTCTCTCTCAATACCACCTTTCATTTCATGTAATAAAAATATTTTTTTTTGTAAAAAAAGATGTTAATAATATACTAAATTTAAAGTATGATTTCTTTAATTATTATAAAGTTATGTATTATTACCTAGAAAAAAAGTTGCTCCAAAAAAGGAGAAACAAACAGTTGGAAAAAGAAAAGTTTAGCGAGCGGATAACACGTTTTTATCGTATTTTTCTTAGAGAATTAGGCATCAACGCGTTTTTTGGGACCTCTTTGCTAAAGCAATCCATTTTAGCCTTTAAAACTCACTCACTTTGGAAAAAGACTTGATGTTATCTTGTTTGCATGTGATTCTTCATCTCCTTTTTTGTCTAATTTTAATTAATTGGTCCATAATGAGTCTTTAGTCATTTTTCAAATCATAAATGCCAAATTTTAAGATAAGTCGGTGGATAGCACTGAATATTACTATGCAATATAATCAATAAAATTTTAATTTCATTTTTTGAGTTAATAATATTTAGTATTGTTTAGCTTAACCTAATGGATCATCGTTGGTAAAATGAACTAGATATGATTAAAATTTATTAATTTTGATCAGATTCTCAGCATCTTTAGTACCCAGTATTGAATATAATTGAATAATCAAATCTATAATATTTAATTTTTTTTTTCTCGTAATACTCTCGAGCGGCATCCAATCCACTTATCAAACATATCATCAGAGTTCGTGTTACTTATATCGTATAACTTATTTACAATTATATTTAAACTATGAAATTGGTTGTGAAATATAATTTACAAATAATTACTTGATAATTATAAGTATTTTGATTTGTGCAGGATGATCATCAATGATACTAATCCCAAATTAAATGCTGTCATAATTTCATACAGGGACAGGTGAACAATATTCTTTGCAAAATTTTGAAATCTTGGCTATCTTGATGCAAAAAAATTATTTTATTAGGTGAAATTAGATTTTATTTTTTAACTTTGGTTTATGCCCATAAATATGAGACGAGACATGTTTTTATAAGGGTCGCAAGAAAATTTAATGAATGAATAGTTGTGGATTAATTAAGTTGTGCAGTTTCAAAGATTGAGGACTGAACTTGCTACTTATTAGATAATATTTTGAACACGATCAATTATACATTTTCTCCTAAATCGTTGTAAAAGTGGTACATAATTCGTTCATAGATTCATGTGAAACATTTAAAAAAGATATGAGAGTAATTATGAATTACTTTATTGAAACTAGTTAAGAACATGTTTTGCACGTGATTTTGTAATAATATTATAAATTTATTTTTATTTGTTAAAAATTTTAAATAATAAAAGTTCAATAATTATTTTTTATTTTATCTATCCAACTATCAATTAGTTTTTCGGGTCACTTGGATTAAAAGATTACAAAAACTGTCAATTTTCTTGAAAATTTGGGAAAAACAATGGACTAGCTTCTTCAACCTCTAAAAACTATAGATGCTCAATTGCATGCGTTGTGATGTTGGTTTTCCAAATATAATTTTATTCTAGAAATTAGGTATTTATTAAGGGTATGTGTCTTTAATATAAGATGTAAAAAATTACAGATATATAAGAGATGCAAAAAAGTTTAATTTTACCCATATTTTTATCATGATTGAGAAAATTCATGAATTTAGTGATGATAAAATTCACAATAAAACTCATTATTCATCTTCATCTTAACTTTCATCTTTGTAGGGGAAATCTTTTTTAAATGGTATGACATTATCAACAAATGTTGTAGAATTTATCTTCATTTGACAAATCCTGACAGCACAAATCAATTTCTCTAGAAATTCCTCCTCCGACTACACCTCTACCAAGAAATCCATGTCCATCGTCACCGCTGTAATGCGCTCCAAAGCAAGACACAAATTGTAGTGACGATTGCTGAGCTGCCAATATCAACATGTATTTTAAGATATTTAAGTCATTTGTGGTAATAATAATTTAGGGCTTTACGTCATACGCATGTAGAGTAATTTTCCATTACAGTTTTCACGATTCATGGTCCCTTCATAATTTTGTTTACGATCTTAAACTTAAACCTACTGTTGTGAAAAACACCCGACCGATGAATAAATTGATACAATAATGAATTGGAGTGATAAGTGATAATTAAAGTTGGAGGCTAGTGTTTCTAATTAATTATATTCAATTCATGAAATTAAAAGTGTTGGTGATAGATAGATAAATGGATAATTTTAAAAGTCTTAATTAAGATTTAATTGAACTAATTTTTAAATGTCTTTTAAATCAATCAAGGGCAAATTGAAAAATCTAAAATATAAGTTATGATATTTTGGTCCAAAAATTTTTTTTTCTTTTAGGACCCTTTAAATATAGTATAGCGAGGAATAATCTTTTAAGCAAGTTAAGCACCGAGGGTATAACATGTTTATTTAATGTATATTTCATTTATATATTGAATATCTGGGATCCACCATTATCTTACAATTACTCATACCATGTCATCAGTACTTTTACACCTGTACTTAAGAGATCATTTCTCATAGTATGGATATAGATATGAGTGTAGTGAGTTTACCTTTTATTGTAATATGAAAAAATTAATTATCAATTAAATTAAAGGGCAATAAATAATCAGCTATGGAGTCATTATCATTTCACCATACCGCTTTTCTTTGCATCAATTACTAGCCTTGTATTGTGACACAATAGCTGCATTTTAAATGCATGAAATGAAGTCACTTTCATCTAAATAAAAAATAAAAAAAAAAATAAATTATATCGTCCAATCGTATTAACATATATCCTTAGACATACTATAAAAATATTCGTAGATTTAGAAATTTCATCTCTATAACATCCTAAATTCGAAATGATGTGAAAAAATTTATTGTAAATTTTGTTCGTATTAATGAAAATTGATGGAGCTTTTAAGTGGTGTCAATTTCCATCTTTAGCAAAATACTTCGTGAAGATGTAAAAAATAAAACCAAAATCCTCGATATTTAGAAAAAAAAAACCCTCTCAAATAATTGGAAAAATCTATTTAAAATAAAATTTCTTTAATTAACTATAAAATGACTAAATTTTTATGTCATGTAATTTAGAACATGAAAATTAAATTATTTATTAAATTACACAATGACAAAAGGACAAAAGGAGACAAGATTGTCCATCACACAATTTGTCGAAAGACTAATTATTAATTAAATTACTTAACACCATGTGATGTGTTAAAGAAATTCGAAAGTGAAAATTAGTACTCTTCGACAACAAAGACATCACTTAAAATCAGTATTAGAGAATCAATATCACATACATCTCAACAATACAAATATTAGCGATTTGCAATCATAATTATATATGGACTTCTAAACAATTGCAATTTTATCTAATCCACATGCTTCCGCATCAATGATTCGAAGAATATCTACACGCTTCTTTCACTAGAAAAGAATTCCTCGATATTAAGAAAACTCTAGAATAGGTGAAGAAATCATTTTGAAATCAAATTTCATTACCTATCAAATTAAGTAAATTCACCTGTCATGTAATTATAATTAATTTATAATTAAGTGATTAATTATATAAGTTGATAAATAATTTGAGTTGGAATGGAATCAAGAATTTTCCCAAAGCAAGGAAAAAAAACTTTTAGCTAAGCTGGCACGCATTACTAAGATGCGTGGGGGGATTTATGTACGCGGATTCGCGGAAGAATCCTTCCTATTGACACTCACACATAGGTGGTGACCGCCGACAGTCCCCCACCCCAACACCCCCACCCCTCTCCTGAAAATATATATAGGGGTCAACAATAGAAGAATTGCTGACTCCATGCAAGTGCATTCTTGCTTTTTATAGTAGCTCCATTAATACCCCCACCTGCCCCCCACCTGGACCCCCACTCCCTCTATTTATTTCTCTCCTTTTCATGCATTTAACTCCCGGTGTAATTTCATCCTCCTCTTCCACGACCCCATTTATGCATGCTTGAAAAATACTACGTTGAAAGTGTAAAAATGGCTGCTTTGATGAAAACTTGTTTTTTAGTGATCTTATGTTTATGTGCTTCCTCGTTTTGTACTGGGAATTTTGTACAATCTGAGTGTTTCAATGTTCCGGCGTCGGAATTTGTAGGCTCATTGAGCTCTACCATTGAAACAGTCCGGCAGGTGACTTCCATTATGTCGAAATTTTCAGGTGTATTTGGCGATTTCCGGCTGTCCACTGCTATTTCTGACTGTCTTGATCTTCTTGACCTTTCCATGGATGAATTGAGCACCACACTCTCTGCTTCTCACAATTCTAAGGGTACCTTTTTTTTTTTGCATTTTTGGTTTGCTTTTGTTAAATTTTTGCACGCTTGCTTTTACTTTTTGCATCATCTTTTCTAGGAAAAAGTCATGTCATTTTGTGGTTAAATTATTTGCTTAAATAATTTAAGGAAAAAAAAAAACTGTTCCCGACAAATGGTCAAAAATAAGACACATCGTTATCCGACTCTATTATAGATTTCTGAACCTCGATTACGAAAGAAGGAACCAATAATAAGGCATCGAACGGCATCAAAGTGAGGTAGTATGTGACATGTTTTAAATGTACTATGATGTTACTTAATTTTCAAGATTCTAGGGGTTTGATATGGATTAAAGTGTTTTTTTTTGCTAGATATATTTTATAAATAGTGTGTCTACTTTGTTACAGGTAAGGATAATAGCACTGGAAATCTACCAGCTGACATGAAAACATGGTTAAGTGGGGCATTGATTAACCAAGACACTTGCCTAGATGGCTTCGAAGGCACAAATAGCATTGTCAAAGTTTGGTGTCGAGTGGCCTCGACCAAATCACCTCATTAATCCGCGACATTCTTTCCATGGTACGCTCAACTCCTAATGCCTCATCCAAAGTTGCACGAACTAGTGGTGGTGGTGGTGGTCGTTCAGGTGGCAGAAAGCTTATAACCAATGACCAATTCCCAAGTTGGCTAAAATCCCATGATCGGAAACTTCTCCAAGCCACCAACGGCGTGACACCAAACATGGTGGTGGCTGCAGATGGCACGGGGAATTTCACGAGCATCATGGATGCTATTTCAAGTGTCCCCGATCATAGCACCCAAAGATACGTTATATATGTCAAGAGAGGTGTGTACAAAGAATATGTAGAGATCATTAAGAAGAAATGGAATATTATGTTGATCGGAGATGGCATAGATGTTACAGTTATTTCGGGTAATCGAAACTATATTGATGGCTGGACCACATACAGTACTGCAACATTTGGTGAGAACAATCTTTAATCTCAATTTAATTCAACTATTTAATTTTTCCACTGCATAAGTAGATTATAATTAGGGTATATTTGTAAATGCATAAAGTATAATGTGATATTCTTTATGAATACAAGATCCAAGACCCCAATTTAGTACATTGACATAGTCCATATAAATTGTTACATTTAATGTGGAGGTGATGTATTAAATATTTTAGGTTGGAAGTGAATAAATTTCTATTGTCAAACAGTAATATAATATTTTTATTTTTTATTTTTTAATGTCATGGCATGTTGGTCTATTGGACCATTGACCATATAATTTATTGGTCCAATATTATCCATACTAAGATATTATTTATAACACGACCCATATTGCTTGCTAGGGTACATGTTGCAATGGGCTCCATGTTTTTCTATCATGTGACAACCTTGTAAGAAAATTTAATGTTAGGTTATGTCTAGATACTATTGAATGAAGGTACGCATAAATGTACACATGGACTCGATAGACTAGTGTAGCATTTTATAATTACGTTTAATGTGATGAATGCAGCTGTTAAAGGGCGAGGTTTCATAGCACGAGACATAACATTTGAGAACACGGCCGGCCCCGAAAAGCACCAAGCAGTTGCGTTCCTATCAAATTCCGACCTCTCGGTGTTGTATCGTTGTGGTATGAGGGGATATCAAGACACGTTATATGCACATTCCATGCGACAATTCTATAGAGAATGCCAAATTACTGGGACAGTTGATTTTATGTTCGGCGATGGTACGGTAGTCTTCCAAAACTGTCAAATTCTGGCACGAAAAGGCCTTCCTAATCAGAAAAACACCATAACTGCCCATGGCCGAAAGAGTCCTGCTGAACCTACGGGCTTTTCGATCCAGTTTTGCAACATATCAGCTGAGCCCGATGTGGTCGCATCATTGAACTCCACAGCAACCTACTTAGGCCGGCCGTGGAAGGCATATTCACGCACTGTAATTATGCAATCATACATTAGCAATGCCATTAGGCCCGAAGGATGGCTCGAATGGAATGAGACTTTTGCATTTGATACTTTATTCTATGGTGAATACATGAATTACGGCCCGGGAGCTGGCATGGGAAGTCGAGTGAAATGGCCCGGTTACCATGCAATTAATGACTCAGCTCAAGCAAATACTTTCACAGTGTCTCAGTTCATAATTGGAAATACATGGCTACCTTCGACTGGAGTTAAGTACACTGCGGGCTTGGCAATTTGAGATGATAACTTTCGGGCTCGTGTATTGAACTTTGTATGTAATGAATAGGAAGAAATTTTATTTTGTCATGGCATTGATTCTTTTTATGGAACTTGATGAATATGAATATGGGTGGTGATATTTGTCCAATAATCCTGATAATCTTGATTGGTTGTTCAATCGTGTTGAAACATGTTTTTATAGCTTTTATCGTATATATAAAAAATATAGTACTTCAATTGATACTCGTTCTATTTCTTTATAATTTGCTAATTGAAAAAGTACCTATCCTAATGCTAAGGGGAGGTCCGCACGTCCTACTAGTCGGATAGAAGCCAATCCACCTACTAGACTACTTTGTTCATATCGAGTCGGGCAATGCCCTTTTCGAATTATCTTATTTTCATTCCACGTGTAGAAAATCATGCGGTGTGTTCGGACAAGGATAGACTTGCACATATCCTATAAGAGAACAATCTCGGTATGCGGTGCCTCTTAGGAGATATTGTGGCAGGATATCTTAGGGATGGTAATGGGCGGGACCGGGGTGACCAATACCATTCCCGTCCCGTAGGGGATTTTGGGAGGCGGAGGCGGAGGCGGGGGAAGGGAAAAATCTTGATCCCATCGTCTTTTTAATTAATTAATTAATTAATTTTCATATTTTTTTTTATCAATTAAATTTTAAAATATAAAAAATTTAATATTTGAGGACCATGATAGTTTGTTTTTTTCTCCATGCGGCCTCCGCATGGTGTAATAAGCTCCGCGTAAAGTGGAACTGAAACAAAAATATTACGTGAGTGATTAAATAGAAAGAAATGAAGTCAGTTGATTAAGACAAAATAAATTACGTAGGAAGTTGAGTGCGTGCCTCACCTGCTAGGTGGCCTCGGTTTGTTTATCTATGTTTAAAATATAAGTCGAAAAAAATCATAGTAAACTGAAAAAAATACCACCAATCCATCGCCAATTGTGTTATGTTTGTGATTGAATAATCAACCATTGATTTATCAAATGAATTTGAAGTTGACACATGCAGTTTTTAGTATGATGGTACTACTTGTGAGAATGGTGCATATTTAAAGGAGAATTGGAGGAGGAGAAGAAAAATAGGTAGAAAAATCAGTTTTCCTTTAACTGAAAACCATTTTAGTGAGAGGACCTGAAATTTCTCCAATCCATCTCTTGCTAGAAAAACAAGAAGAAGAAGAAAGGAACAAAAAAACCATTAAGAAGAGGATACTAAAAACAAGGGGGAAAACTTTTCATTCTTACTGCCTTGGCTTCAGTCTAAATAGGCCAAGGCAGAGTTTTTCCTGCCTCACTTGCAAATAACCAAATGGCTTTCCAGGATTTCGACCTCATTACAGAACGAAGAAAACAAGAGAGGCAGCAGAAGATAAGGAGAAGAATCACAACTGCTATTGTTTCCAGTGTTTTCATCATCCTTGTCGTTGCTGCTGCTATAGGTGTCGTTGTTTACAATCAGAAAAACGCGGATACTACCAGTCACCAACCCAAGAAAGATGCCCCCTCTGCCCCGAAACCTGTCATCACAGCTGAAAAGGCTGTGAAAACAGTTTGTGCAGCTACAGATTACAAGGATACATGTGAGGATAGTCTCCTCAAGACAGTCAAGGGTAAAGCAGCCACTCAACCCAAAGCCATCCTCAAGGCCTCAATGGCTGTTGTTTACAAGGGGATTGATGAAGTTATTGAAAATGCCAAGAGTATCAAATTTGACACGCCCCTGAAAAAGGCTGCATTTGATGATTGTTTGGAACTGCTCAATGATGCCAAAGAAGAATTAAATAGTTCCATTTCGACTATTGAAAGCACGGAATTGGCCAAGATTTCCTTGAGAACGCCTGATATTAACAATTGGTTGAGTGCCGTAATGTCTTACCAACAGACGTGCATTGATGGATTCCCTGATGGAGAGGAGAAGGCTGCACTGCAGAAATTGTTGAAAACTGCCAAGGAACTTGGCAGCAATGCCTTAGCTGTTGTCTCACAAGTTTCTTCCATCTTTTCCAAATTTCAAGTA